>JAKRGJ010000011.1:600000-1053083 GCA_022392945.1 Ophiostoma australiae
TGAGCTTGTGTCTGATGTGTCTGATGTGTCTGATGTATTTGAGAAGAAGCTGGTTCGACCTGTGACGCCGGGTCATAGCTGGCGGGACTTGCTGACGCGGTTTTTGCTCGCTTGACACTGTGTTTGCTGTTGTCCCCAGATAGTGGCGATGAAGATGTAGTTGTACCTGCTTCAGACAGTGCAGCAGAGACGGCGGCGTCGCGCTCACTTGAGTGGCCAAAGAGACACTTTACTGTGGTGCAGGCATCGCCGCTGGGGCACGGGATGTGCTTGAACAGCGCCTGTGTAATATTGTTGCTCATAGCGAACAGACGGAAGAGCCAGTATGCCCTCTTCACCGGGTGCTCGTAGTTTAGGTTTGGTGATGTTTCATGAGCTTGGTAGATACGATGTTTGGCCGAACGAGGGTGATGAAGAGACGAAGAGACGAAGAGACGAAGAGACGTAGAGATGAAGAGATAAAGAAGCGACGAGAGGTGAAGAGGCGGTTGGTAAGGGATGAGATGACATACAAAGAGAAAAAGCGGTCTGGATGAAGCCTCATTAAGAGTCGGAATTAAGTATAAGATGCAGGAATTGATAACTTTCCGCTAGAGTAGCAAAGTTGGAAAGCGGTGTTATGTTGTGTTCCTGGGCGACGAGGCTGACAGAGCTGGATGCGGTGGATGGGTCTGATGCAGGGGAGCTGCAGCCGACAGTGCTACCTTGTTGGTAGTCCCCGATTATGTAAGCACGCACAATCTGATATCTGACATTACAACAATCACATCAATGTTTTTTTTATTTTTTATTTTTATTTTCAAGTCAGAGTGTCGCAGCTCTAATCTACTAGCTGTTCGTAATGCAACGCTATATTTATAAAAAAACATGTAAGGAAACTATAGTACAGGTCTATATGCGTGGTATATCGGTGTATGCGATGGGAGACAAAAGAAATGAAAAGAGAAATGAAAAAAATGAGACACAGAGGAAGAAATAACTAAATGAGAAACTCCTCGTTGACAAAGTGCCGCAGGACAGTCTTGCCCTCTTCAAAGCGGGTAGACTCGTGGCGCACGATGATGGCCGCATGGCTGTGGCGGATGTTGTGAATCCAGACACGGTACTTGCGCCACTCCAGGGTGTCGAGGTTCTTGATCATGGCAAACTGCTCGGGCGACAGAGCCAGGGCAGAGGTGTGCTCGTCCTTGTCATTGCTCAGTGATGATTGTGACAGGCCGCGGCCATGTTTTCTGCTGCTGCTGCTGATGTTGTTGCTGCCCTCAACGGGCGTCTGGGTGCCCGAGTTGGCACTCGAGTCGACGGGCGTCACAAAGTCGGGGCCCTGTGCAGTGTCAATGTCCTCTAGCGCATCCTCAACGGTGCTGCGCAGGCCGCGTATCCACAGCGGCACGCGGTAGCTCTGGATGTCGATGCCGGCAAAACCGCCCTCGTGCAGCTGCCGCCGCCGGCTGCTCAGGAAGCCCTGGTAGACCGAGTTGATGAGGAACAGCGAGACGCCGAGCGGCAGCAGCAGCGCAAACGCAAACATGGGCGCCGACTCGAGCAGGCCCATGCGCGCCTCGCGCGACCGCGGGTTCGCCAGAAACCGGCGCAGCGCCTTGCGCGTGGATATGGTGTTGTTTTTGGACTCTTTGAGGCCGTTGGCGGCGCGGTACTTCACCTGCTCGCGCACGCCGGGCAGCTTGGCGAGATCGATGGGTTCTTCGGGGTCGAGGACGACGTCGCCGTAGCCGGGGACAAAGTTGACGGGCAGGTCCTCGACGTCGCCGCCGTCGCCGACAATGGCTGCATAGGGGTCGGTTTTGGAGATGGATGTGGTGTAGTAGTTTGCGCTGCGGTCATTGACAATGTTGGCGTAGAGGGCGCGGCGCTTGAATTGGCGCAGGCCGGCCATGAAGATGGACTCCACGTCGGTCATGACGGCAAGCAGGGGCCGGCCTGTGTCGCGGAACTTGTCGATGGCGAACAGCTGGCGGCCGGACATGCTGAGCGTGCGGGCACCGAGGGCATTAAAGACGGAGCTGAATGTGCCACGCGTGGGCGAGCGGACGCCGAGAAAGGGGCTGGCAAAGGCGATAAAGTTTTGGCACTCGAGCGTGTCCAGGACGCCCTTGGCCTGCAACAGCCCGACGGCATAGCGTGCCACGAGGCCGCCCAGAGAGTAGCCGATGACGCTCAGCTTGGTGATGTTGGCGCCCTTGGCCGTGATGTCGGCTAGTGCCTCCTCGACCTCGACGCACACGCGCTCGCCGCCGGTATCGATGCCGTCGTAGGTGAAGTAGCCGCTGTTGCTCTCGGCGACCAGGATGTGAAGCTCGTCCTCGGAGTATGCATCGCGCAGGGACGCAGCCACGGATGCGAGGTGCTTGGGTTCTCCCCAGAGCTGCATTGTTAGACTGCTGAACCGGCCGTTTGATACCCAATACTCAGTTCCGCAGAGTTACTTACACCATGGACAAGGACGCAGAGGTGGTTGGCCTTGCTGCTGCCGCCGTTGTATTCAGTCATTGCGACGACACGGTTGAAGTCGGTGGAGGGCAGATTGGTGGCAGACGAGGTTTAGAAAATAAAGAGCTAAAACAATTGCAACAAGGAAGACCAGGGACGCAGCTGATAAGATGCGATAATCGACGCGGAATCGAGAAGCGGCCGTCTGTTATATAGTAGCCTTGCAGATCGATGACGCCAGCAGGCTTTTGGTTTATTTATTTTTAGCAAATGGACAACCGACTCAAACAGGCTCGGCGCGCTGGACGGGTAATTGATTGCGGACGGGTAATTGCCTTGTTGGCGCGGTATTGTAGAGGCAGCTGTTTGCGTATCAAGTCTGATCTGAATTGTTTGTCGGGCTGTCTTGTTTATGTGTTTGTCTTTTGCTGTCTGCCAACTTGTTTGGTCACGTCGGGCGATCCAGCACTCCGGGCTCCGGTCAATGGAGATAGCCATACTATGTACGGAGTAAGATACATACTGTATGTATACTAAATGACCTAATACGCCCACTAAGGAGGCGGCCGACAATTACGCGACAGGTGTCGAGCCGACCAAACAAAGTCGACCAAACGACCAAACTCTCCGTTCGACACGGCGTTCGGGTCAATACCTACAGTGTATTGCAATTTAGTGGCTGCCTCCACGTCTCAGCGCTGCGCCCCTATTTTCATGTGCTATGCAGCTTGCGCGGGTTTCGCTGGAGCCTTACTGGTGTGCTTGCTGCACGTAGGAGTTAAGGACGCCGCAAATCCGATAAATGCTGTGCTGATGTAATACACTGGAAAATGGGACTGCAGCCCCGTATCTTCGCGCGGTCTATCCCCTGCAGAGTCATATATATTGTGAGCTAGAGGCCATGAACAGCTAGACTGCCAGCCTTCCCGAAAGGGAAATACGCATATTATTGAACTTTACATCACGGCAGGACGGCAGGACCGGCAGGAGCGACTGGCTGTCATTCCATATGACGAGTGCATTTAAGCAGCTGCTGATGTAATCTATTCATTGATAATACAATCGCATTTTTATCCTTTAGCCGCCGATACCGTGTCAGAACTAGAGTGCCAGTGCCATTGATTGCAACGACTGGAAAAGATAAGTACACATGAGGTCCGACTAGAACAGACAGCTTGAACAAAGGCAAGAAGCTGAAAACAGCAGTACACCCTCCTGCCGACGCTGAACTCTTGACATTGATAATGCAGGTGCCTGCTTTCTATGCGCGCTATGCCATTGGCCAGCCGTTGAGGATCGGCTAGTGCCAAATACAGACTAGCGCAATACTTACTGTCGGTAGTGGATGCAGGGGGACCCAGCATCACGGTCTGGTCCGCGACGACCAAATCAGAAGAGTCCCTGGATTTTACGGGCGCTTCAATTACGACCTTTTCACCCTTCTAGAGTACACCGCACAATTCCAGCTCTACACATCAACTTGGATGCGCTTGCGACACCATATCAAAGTCTTGCAGCAGAATACAACAGTCCGACCACTTGCTACCGTTTGCCTCCCGTGTCGACCCAGATCCCCGGGTCTCGCAAGATTGGCCTTTGGGGAACGACAGCCAGCTGTGAGGTGGGCGACAACAAACACTGCCGCGCTATACAATCTAAACAAAGCCATGGGGGCGGCCGCAAAGGCTGAAGCTGTCCCAGAGCGCAGACGGCCAACACGCATGGCCGCTGGTGCTCTGGCGCGCTTCCGGTATCGCGAGAACAGCTCCGACTCGGACGACGCCAGCAAGGACGACACGGTCAGCGGCAAGTCCCTTAGTAACAAGATAAAGAGAGAAGAGCACGACAGCGACAGCGATGTTCACATACCACACGATAGCGACAATGACAGCAGTCTATCGGAGCTCTCGTTCAACAGCAGCGGCAGCGACGACGACGACGCGGCTGCCGCGCCAAAACGGAAGACCCGAGCCAGAGTGACGAGCACGCGCACAACAAAATCGAAGACGACCATAACCACAATATCCACATACAGTGCGCCCGCAGGCAAGCGGAAGCGAGCTGCAACAACAACAACAACGACTGCGGCTACGACTGTCACTGTGCTCCCCACACACAAGAAACGAACAACCGATTCAGTCAAGAAGGAGGAGAATGAGCTACAGGTCAAGCGAGAGATCAAGGACGAAGAGGGCGACAGTGCCAGTGCCGTTCTTGCGGCCACGGCTAAACGGGCGCCGCCGCGCAAGGCCCGCAAACCCGCGCGCGTCATCACGACAAAGGTCAAGCGCGAAGGCGGCGAGACATTGTCAGCAACCGTGGAGCCGCCTACCGACTGGGAGCTCTTTTACAATCTCGTTATGGAGATGCGGCTGCCGGGCGGTCCCGCCGCCAATGCCGCCGTCGACACCATGGGATGTGAGCGCTTGTCGCAGGAGTCGGCCAGCCCGCGCGACCGCCGCTTCCACACGCTCATTGCCCTCATGCTGAGCTCGCAGACCAAGGACACCGTCAATGCCGTCGCCATGCAGCGGTTGTATACCGAGCTGCCGCCGCACAAGCCCGGCGCGCCCGGCGGGCTCAACCTGGACAACATTCTCGCTGTCGACCCGGCGCTGCTGAACCAGCTCATCTGGCAGGTCGGCTTCCACAACAACAAGACGAAATACATCAAGCAGGCGGCCGTGATTCTGCGCGACCAGTGGGACGGCGATATCCCGTCGACGGCTGAGGGGCTGATGGCGCTGCCGGGCGTCGGGCCCAAGATGGCGTACCTGTGCCTGGCGGCCGAGAACGGCTGGAACCGCGTCGAGGGCATCGGCGTCGATGTGCACGTGCACCGTATCACGAACCTGTGGGGATGGCAAAAGGCCGGGTCGCCGCAGGCCAAGACGCCCGAGTCGACACGGCTGTCGCTGCAGAGCTGGCTGCCCAAGGACAAGTGGAAGGAGATCAACTGGCTGCTCGTGGGCTTCGGCCAGGCGGTGTGCCTTCCCCAGGGCGCCAAGTGCGGCGACTGCACGATCGGCCTGCGCGGTCTTTGCCGAGCAGCCAACCGCAAAAAGGTCAATGAAGGCCGCAAGAGACGGATCGAGATGGGCGAAGACATGGAAGATTTTGATATCAAAGACATCAAAGACGACGTCAAAGAAGAATACATCAAGGACGAAGAGTTGTAGAATATACCAGCAGCGATGCACCAATAACGACTAATAAATTATCTCACGTAGACACATGCAATTACATGTAGTCGCTTTATTTAAATGACACTTGATAAATTGTGTAAAAATTTCATGGATTATGGAATCAAAAGCCAAACGGCAGGGCAAACAAAATTGGCCAACGAGATACTGTACAAAAATGGTAGATATGCAAATCAAACCAAAACAGTTGATTAGCAGGCTAAAAGAGAAACCGGGAGAGGCCAGAAAGAGATAGAAGTAACGTAAGCCACTCCTTTTACTCCGCCATCCAAGCCGAACGCCGTACTGAAACGAGGGAAAAGAGGGAAAGAGGGTGAGAGGGAAAGGGACAAAAACATTGAATGCAGATAGACAACCAACGGAAATAGGCATAAGGTGGTCATGACGGTGTGGGATATTAAGCAGAATAGAAGCAAATGTTCGAAAAGTTGAAAAGAGAAAAGTCGAAATGTAAAGTGAGATGTGAGACCATGATGTGGCCAGCATGCTGGCGATGTGCTGGCATATGGAATGGAACCGTCGAGTGTTGTACTACTCCGTAGGCCGCGTTGAATGGCGATGTGGGAGTTACCAAGCAACTCGTGACAAATCGGGCGCCCGACTGACATGTGGCCACTTTCCCCACCTCTCCTGATCGGCCGTCGCCCTCCCCGAGAGTGCTGTCTTTCATTCATTTCGTTGTCAGACAGTTGTGGGAATTCAACATTGTGGGATGTTGAATCGACACGATGCACTGAGACATTTTGAAATTTGAAATTGAGAAAGGCCAGGCAGTTTGTTGTCGTGGCCGTGGTCGTGGTCGTGGGCTCGGATGTGGAGGTGGAGATGTTGGGCTAATATGCTGGCGGGTGGCGTCAGAGCCGAGCATACGAGGTATTACTCTGTAGGATGACGACGGCAGCCATACGAGCACGGCATGCGTATGCCCATACGCCTATACGCCCTTGATGACCTGTGTCCGCTCCGACTGAAGTTGGGCTGCATTCTGGTCGTGTGCCGCCTTCTTGCACTATTGGAGAAACGATAAGGTTAGTATCCGGTTTTCGGGGTGATAACGCAAACGCAGTTGTAGAAATGGTCAGAGGTAGAGTGGTAGAGTGATAGAGTGGTAGAGTGATAAGAGTGGCGGAGAGGCTAGATAAGGTTGGGGCGGAATGATGGGACAGGCTAAGGTTGGCTAATGCTGGAAAATGGATAATGGGCAGTGGGCAGAGGGCAATGAATTATGGAGAGTGAGGTGATGACAGGTGATGACCCCCCGAGTCACGATAAAGCGGTGGACGTAGGAGATGTCCAGAGAAGAATTCGGGGTTTGTCTTTGCCAAGGCAATAGACAGATTAACTTACGTCTTCAAGACCACCGCACTTGTGGTCCTCCAACAGCCGATGGCGGCCGCAGAAGTGGCCGTTGCAGAAGCCGCAGTCGCCGGCGATGCGCTGGGCGCCCTCCTTACACTCCTTGAAGGAGCACTTAATCTTGCGAGGAGCCATGCTGGGTAGATTGACAAGGTTGGTATCCGAATGGAAGTGAGAATATTAAGAGAGTCGACGATACTGGATCGCGAGGCGGTCAAAGCAAAAAGAGCAGTGGCGGCGGCGGGCGTCGATAAGAGTGGTAGGGCCGAGGCTGGAGTATATAGTGACAGTAAGGTGAGGCTGTAGAGGCCGGGGAAGAGTGGTGGCCCAAGAGGAGGAAGGGAGGTGAAGGAGAGGGAGAAGCAAGAGACGATGGGAGGATGTGATGAGAAAGAAGTATGTAAGGAGGCAAGTTTGAAAAGGAAGGAGCAGAGGACACGAGGTTGCACTTTAAAAGGAAAGGAGGGAATGGGGAAGGAAAGACAAGGAAGGCAAGAGCAGGCTTTGGGAAGGAGGCGGAACTGACAAAGGCAGGGACGACTGGTCGCAATACTCCGTAAAGTCGTAATGAGGAAAGAGGTCAGCGATTACCGGAAACGCCTCACGTGGGTGCAGCGGATCGATAAAAGGAGGGTATCTCAGTATCGCAGTATCTCAGTATCTCAGCATGTATTATCTACAGAAAAGAAGGGCTGTTATTCCACTTGGGAGGGACGGAGAACAAGGTACGGCGTCATAAAGGCTACAGCCTCCTTTGTCTGGGTGTGCGGCTGTCTTGGGTGAATACGGAGTAGTATTAGCTCTTTTGTGATTCCTGCCGCATTGAAGTTGGCTGTTGTACAATGTACTGTATCACTGGCAAGGCAGGCGCCGCCGATACGGAGTCGAAAAAGGGAAAGTGCGATCAGACGGGGGTGTGTCCATCGCGCCTTCTTATTACTCAGTAATAAGCCTTCTTTTTGTACTGTCCCGTGAGCCAGTCATTGCCTCTACTACTGCAGCTAGCGTCCACTGGAACAGGCGGATAGGCAATTGAGACACTAGCTCTTAGGGGATGATGTTCAGGCAACGGCAAAGAGGGCAAATATCTCTTTTACCGCTTGTGTAATCTATACTATGCACTACCGCTGCGAACTATGTACAGAGTACTCAATCCAGGGTCTATCCGCAAGCATCCCGGGCGGGAAGGCGCTAATTACATAAGGCCCATCTACAATGGCATGCAGGCGGAAGGTGCTGGAAATGAGTAGAGCCAAACGGAGCTGGCCTCTCGGTGCACTGTGTATTAGCTCAAGCTCATTAGGTACCCTTCGATGACGAGTGCAGTGGATCCCCGTGAGCAAAGCGCCGGCTTATGTAATATTTATAGTTATCACGACGACGTCTTTACTCAGGAAAGCATTACAAATACCAACGAGAAGCCAAATTTGCCATCGATCATTTGATTTAGGATTTAAGATTTTACATTCACATGAACAAAAGGCAAAAAAAAGCAAGAAATCTCTGCAAAGAAAATATAAATTTAATAGCCAACATCACCGACCGGGGCGAGTGAATGGGGACTGGAAAATATTAAAAGAAAGGTTGAAATGTGAAGAAGAAGAGAATACAGGAGAAGAAGAAAAAAGATAGATGGAAGTTAAAGGGGAAAACAAAAATAGGAGAAAAAATAGAAGATACAAGAATGAAAAAGAAGATGTTTACAGAGAAGCAGAAGGGCCGGCAGCAGCCTTGACGCTGGCACAGATGCCGGCGGGAGCAGCGACAGTGTACGCATAGGGCGCCGAGAAGCTGCCCGTCTGGGTAATCTGAATGTCCGAGTTGGTGAAGAGGTTGTTCTTCTGGACAGCAAAGCCCTCGTCGGCCGAGTCGAGGTTGGTGATGATGGCGCGCTTCACATTGACAAATGCGTTGCCCTCGACTAGGACCTGGGCGCCCATGCGCGAGTTGATGCCCGACGTCTCGACGTTCTCGTAGCAGTTGTTGAAGATGTGGCCCGTGCCGAAGCGGATCGAGGGCGTGCGCGAGCTGACGTTGCTCCAGTAGTTGTTGTGGTAGGTGATGTGCAGGAAGCCCTTGTCCTCGGCGCCGTTGCTGTCCGAGTGGCCGACCAGCGACACCTTGAAGTGGTCCTTGAACGTGCAGAACGACACGGTCACCATGTCGGCGGCGTGCGAGACGTCGACCATGCCGTCGTACAGGTCCTTGTCACCCGAGGCCAGCGAGTCGGTGGACAGGGCCAGGTGGTCGATCCAGACCAGCGTGGACTCCTGGATGGCAATCAGATCGCCGGCAACGGGGGGGTTGTGCATCTTGAGGTTCTGGATAATGACATTGGTGGCGCCCTTGACGCGGAAACCGCCGTCCTCCATGCCGGAGTTGGCGCCGACGCCAATGACCGAGGTGTCGGAGGGCACATCGAGGATGCCGCAGCCTGTCAGGATGCCGCTGACGCGCACCACACCGCCAGCACCGAGGGCCGACTTGAGGGCAGTGCACGTGGTCACCGTCTTTCCGGCACCGGAGCCGCCACCGGTAGTGCCGGCAGCGAAACCGATCGCAGAGCCGCTGGCAGCAATGGCAGCGTTACCGCCGGACGCAGCAGCGGCCTTGGTAGTGGCCGCGGCGGCCTTGGTGGTAGCAGGCGTGGCAGCCTTGGCGGTCGTCTTAACGGGAGCGGCGGCTGTCGAGAACTGGCACACGCACTCCTTGAGGACGTTCTTGATGGTGAGGCAGCTGGACGCAAAGGCGGGCACAGCCGAGGCGGTCGTAGCCGTCGAGCAAAAGGTGCTGGCGGCGGCGGCGTTGTCGGCGAGGGACTTTGCACAGGTGTTGGTCTTGGGGTTTGCACAGGCCAGAGCACCGGCAACAAGGGACATGAAAACAGCGCGGGAGTGCATCTTGAATTCTTTCTTTTTATCTGGTGGAAGTGATAGTGGTGGTAGTAACGAGTGTGTGAGCAACAAATGCTGATATAAAGTGAAAGTTGTCAAAAAAAAAATCTGGTAACGATGGTATGAAGTTGGTGATGATTTTTTCTGCAAGTTTGAATAACGAATGGCTTCCAGAGCGGATGTTAGTGAGAAAAGAATGTGATGCGCTGCAACGTTGAATGAATGGTTGTTGATGGAGATCAGAATATTTGATTCTTGACATCACGGGGACCTCTACGTATTTATATGCATCGATGCCGTCTAGTATGATATCCTGATACTCTGATGTTCGTATTTACGTATAAGATGCCGGCCGCCAGCTCTAAGCGACTCTCTTGGACCCTGTCCCCAACCCCATTGGACGGCGGCGGTCTGCTTCGCTTCGAGGCCTCTTCCTGGCCTCGTCCTGGCCTTCAAGGGCATCGTGGCCGAAGATGGTCCGCTTCTTTTCGTTCTGCCGTGGATCATGGGCTGGGGTCTAGTGTATGAGAGTTGCACTACAGCAAGGCCATGTCACAGATTCAACTAGTCTCGTTTGTCGCTTGCGGTGGGTTGGGGATTGTGTATTTACGTACAAGTCGTAATTTCTGCAGAGCCAACATGGCCCCTACCCAGCATGGCGTTCGCATGCGGCGGGCTCGGCGAGCCATGCTGTGTCGAGGCCCTGCTCCGAGAGAGAATGTTTCCAGTGTTTCTTGGGATCTTGGGACGACGGGGTTCTACAACACGACGTGGATGATGCGACGATGATCTCCCCCGCCCTATGAACACGATCGCCAGACCCGTATGTCACCCTGCCGCCGTCAGTTGTGCGCGGTAGTCTACTGTCACCCTGCTTGGCACCTCGCACCATGAGGAGACTCTGGAGATGGCATGGTGTATGGAATACAATGTACTTCCCTGCAAAGATAAACACATCACGCATTGCTTACACGCATACAGCAGCCAAGGCCTAGCAGGGTTGAGTGTGCTCTGTCACTCGAGGTGCACTCCGTAATTGCAGGGCGGGCGTACAGCTTAAGCCAAGCCAAGCCAAGACCCCCTTGGTGATATTGCGTAGTTGAGTTTGCGGTGGGCAAGCACTAGCATAAGCGATGTTTCCCAAGTCTGGGCGGTAGAAGAAGCATACGAAGGGATGAAAAGGGGCGCGAGGAAGGAAAGAAGAACAATAGAAGAGTGAAGAAGAAAAAAGACGAAGAAGAAAAAGAAGAAGAAGGTATCGAAGAAAGAAAAAAAGAGGAAAAATAAGATTTAAAGTGTTGATGTTTTCTGGGCATGCGAGTCGATCTTCTCTATTTGTATGTTTGCAGATGAACAAGAGATAATAGTGTATTATATCGCAGGTGATGGCAATAATCAGGACAGCCTTATGGCATCTCTGCCTTGCGTGTTAATTACTTCGTTTATCACAAAAAAAGGGCCATTTTTTGAACACAGTAGAACGAGCGATGTCGTTGTGCTCTTTCCGAATTTGTGCAGAGTAAAGACTAGATTACTTAATCCAGAACTTATAGTAATATTAAGTTTAAGCATATCTCAAGCTCTTTCTCTGTTTGGACAGCTGCATCGTGCATAGCCTGCATAGGCCTGCACAGTATGAAACAAGGCTCCGTTTACCGGCGCCAAAACGCTGCCTGTCCGTGTTCACAGTTACGGTGCAGGCTAGGTGGCTGTCACCTGGATCGTCTGGATCATCTGGATCAACTGAATCAACCCAACAGCCACGCGGAGTATCCGGTCAGAGGCAGTGGACCGTGACCACAGCGCTTTGTTGAATGAGACATGTGGGTAGAGTATTCAAGCAGAAATAAGAAAGAAATATAAAAGAAACCAAGGAGCAAATTATGTTTAACAAGATGTTGAGAAATCAAGACAGCAGACGCTGAGCTGAAAAAGAAGAAAAAAAAACAGTCTGCCGGAATCGTCGATCCTGCGGGCTCATCGAGCGTTGGTCTTGCGGGGTGGTAGAAGAGTCCGGCGTTTTGCTTTCGTCTTTTCGTTTGTCACTTTGCCGTTCTGCTGTGCTGTTTCGCTGTTTCGGATTCTGCCCGCTAGTTTGTTTTGTCGGTTCTCGCTTTAGATGCAAGTCCGGGCGCGAACCTGTTGCAGCGCATCTACAGAGTAGAAATGAAGTTTCAATACCAGTACGGAGTAGACGCCGGCATGAACTGGCCCGCCCTGCTGACAACCATCAGAATCCCAGTCGACAGCAGTCGGCATTACATTCAAAACGACTTTACCATGATTTTTAGTAACTGAGTAACGGCGGATCGCCCAGACAAAGGACAGTGAATCACGGGCGTCCCGAGACATGGGATATAGAACAAGCGCAACCACGACAATCAAATGCAAATGTATGAACGCGCGAGAACACAGAAACACGGCAAAGCCTAGACAGCGTTGGCCCTTAAGTAACAAAGGCAGACTGGCAGGAGAAGTTCCGAGTGCTTGAAGTTGGTACACTGCAGAGCGGGCATCGGGCATTGGCAAGCCACATCGCAAATCGTGGTCCAACTGGGCGAGCAGTGTTGTTTTAACTATGAATAAGATTGAGAGACATAAAAGAATATAACAGCTGAATGGAGTTGGATGTTTGGGCATGAAAACTGCGATACTCGAGATCACAGCTTTGCTTTGTGTTGGTGATGGCTTGCCACTGGTCGACTAGGGAGCTTGGAGCTTCACTTCTTGAAAGGTTCATGATGAGATTGACAACATTAGATTGCATGTGCATGGCAACGATCACTCCTTGGTATAAGTGTCTTTCGAAAAGTTGAACATGATCTACTCAGCACACACGGCCGACGCGACCCCTCACACAAAGGGGCAGGCCACAAGGGTTCTCATCGTCTAAGGAATAAAAAGGATCGCTGTCCCTCAAAGCAGACTCTGTCCGGTTTCCTCATCTTCACTCACAATAACGCAGACTGTTCTTGTAACAATTGCTTACAATCACTTGGTATTGAATTCATATCATACCCAACTTCTTTGGTTAGGTACGCTAATTTGTTTTTTTGTCTACTTTCATTGTTTTCCCTCTTTTTTTTATTTGGTGGGAGTTGATTTCCTTTACAGAGTGCGCATGTCGACAACGGCACGGATGCAGTCGCCGGCCTTCATGACCTCGAAGCCGTCGTTCATCTCGCTCAGCGTCTTGCGGTGCGTGATGAACTCGTCGACCTTGAGGCGGCCCTCCATGTAGTCGGTCACCAGGGCAGGCAGCTGGGAGCGGCCCTTGATGCCGCCAAAGGCGCAGCCCTTCCAGACACGGCCCGTCACCAGCTGGAAGGGACGCGTGCTGATCTCCTGGCCGGCCGCAGCAACACCGATGATGATGCTCTGGCCCCAGCCCTTGTGCGACGCCTCGAGGGCCGCGCGCATGACCTGGACGTTGCCGGTGCAGTCAAAGGTGTAGTCGCAGCCGCCGTCGGTCATCTCGATCAGCTTGTCGACCACCGTGGTGCCCTCGGGCAGCTTGGTGGGGTTGACAAAGTCGGTGGCGCCAAACTTGAGCGACCACTCCTCCTTGCTGGGGTTGACGTCGACAACAATAACCTTGCCGGCCTTGTTGGCAACAGCGCCCTGGACGACGGACAGACCGACACAGCCGGCACCGAAAATGGCAACATTGCTGCCCTCCTCGACGTTGGCAGTGACGCGCGCGGCGCCGTAGCCGGTGGTGATACCGCAGCCCAGCAGGCAGGCGCGGTCAAAGGGAGCCTCGGGCTGGATGGCGACGACCGAGATGTCGGTGACGACGGTGAACTGGGAGAAGGTGGAGCAGCCCATAAAGTGCAGGATGTCCTTGCCGCGGGCCTTGAAGCGCGAGGTGCCGTCAGGCATCACACCCTTGCCCTGGGTAGCACGGATCTTGCCGCACAGGTTGGTCTTGCCCGACTTGCAGAACTTGCACTCGCCGCACTCGGGAGTGTACAGAGCAACAACGTGGTCGCCGACCTTGACGTTGGTGACGCCCTCGCCGACAGACTCGACAATACCGGCACCCTCGTGTCCGAGGATGATGGGGAAAGCACCCTCGGGATCCTTGCCGGACAGGGTGTAGGCGTCTATTCTGTTAGCAGCCGTTCGCATTGATCATAGAAGTAGAGCAGTAGCCAGTAAAGTAAAACAGTAAAGAGAGACATACCTGTGTGGCAGACGCCGGTGTGGTAGATCTCAATGCGGACCTCGCCCGCCTTGGGGGGAGCGACCTCGACATCCTCGATGCTCAGCTCCTTGCCGGCCTCCCAGGCAATAGCAGCCTTGCAGGTAATGGTCTGATATGTTAGTCTTGTGATCTGTAGTTGTTTGTCTGGTTGCCGATTGAGTCGTGTGTCGCCATCGCCGCCATCGTGGTTGTTGTGCTGCGCGGCTACCCCTCGTCTCATCCCGATCTCATCCCGATTTCACCCCGATCTCATCCTCACTCCGCTCGAGCTTACCTTGCCAACAGTGGATGCCATTTTTGAAGACTTGTAATGGTCTGTGATGTTAGTACCTGTCGTTTAATTTTCATTCAAGGGCGAAGAAATACATACATTCTGGTATGATTCGAGAAAAGAGGTCAAGAGTGGAGGACGCAGGAAGTGGGCGACGATTGGGGTTTTATAAAAGCAGGAGCTCTTATCGCATGGGAGGGCGAGAACCAATTCGGGAGGAGAAACCGAGACGAGAAAAAAAAGGAAAAAAGAATAAAGAATATAGGCCAAAGGCCAAAGGGGAGTATGCTAAGTAGATTGGTAGAGACAGCGGCCCCTCACAAGATAGTACGAGTACATAAGAGATAGTTATCTTGGCGGAGCTACTATCGCTGTGAAGCTGCGCCAAACAAGCTTGTCGCGTCACTGAAGTGGGAGGGCAACGGGTTAAATGGGGGATCGGGGTCGACCACACAATACAGAGTACACAAAAAAAGTGAAGCTATAAGCTATAATTATCTGGCGATGATTTTCGGAACGTGTTTACTAAGCTTGAGCTGTATCATATAAACGAGGCAGTCACGATTTGTTCAAGTCTCTACGAGGAAGTCGCGACCGGTAGTAGTACAATGAAGAATGGAGCGGGGTTCTCGCCGGCAAAGTGATGTCAGACTGACTGCTGAGGAAGGTGGCAACTACTGGCAACAAGACGTCAGACCATCTTCAATTGTGCTGTAATGGCGAACTCGTTGTACTATGTAATATTACGCAACGCCGAGTATCGATAAAAGCAGCGACGTTTATCAGAAGGATACAGCATGTCGTGGGGATTGTCCGGCTTTTTTGGTTCGTTTTGGTTCGTTTCTTACAGGCGAGAACAGCAGTGTTCCCCTCTCTTTTCCCCTCTGTTCGGCGAAATCGCGGCGTTGCGCGTTTGACTTTGGGCCGTACAGCGGGGGTTCGGGGTTCGCCCTCCGCAGCACAAGTTTGTCGGAGGAGGGGGTCGCACCTTCTACGTCTACTCTGTAGTTGGGGTTCTGTAATAAGCAACAGCTACAGCACATGAATCAGCAAAAGCGGCAGGTGTACATAAAGCTGGCCCGTCGCCGCTTCCTTTACAGCAAAATGGACAAATTGACGAAATCGACGAAATGGACAAAGTGCACAAACGCAGGAGCTGCCCGATTGCAAATCGTGGAATATAATAGATATTTACGTTTTATATTTCCTTATTCGGACATGGGACCCGGGATAGCCAGGAGAGCATAGCCAGATAGCACTCGACAGCCAGAAACCAGCGGAAAGTAGGAAGTAGAAGTAGAAAGCAGCACGCTTCCGATGGCACAAGCCAGGATAAACGGGTCCTTCCCCGAGAAGCTAACTTCCTCAATTTGGAGTACTTGCCACTTACGGGCAAAAAGGCTGCTCCGATGACAGGCGGAGGAATGATACCGGATTAGCTGCAGATGATTCCGAAGTGAAGGTCGTAGAGGACAAGCAACAGAGGATATAAAGTAGAGGATATAAATCGGAGAGGATGTAAATCGGAAAGGCTGTAGGCGCCGTCTTCGCTGCCGTGCTGGTCTTCTCCAAGCTTCCATCACGGCTGGAGTTATCGGGTTTATGGCACACGGCTGGCGCGGGAGGCCATTCAATTTGCAGGGTCGGCAGTGACTCTGATCACTCGATGACACCATGAGGAGACTGTTGTGTATCATGCATCGTGGCCCGTGTGAATACTGAGATGGCACTGGCTGTCTTGGAGGCATTCTACGTTTGTAGTGAGAATACAGGCTCCAGGAAGCTCACAGATGACCCAGCCTGTGTTTGAAGCATCACGCCTTTGAAAGCATTTCACGGATCGGTAGAATCAGGTTAAACATGTAAATCGGATGTCCTTGTGAAGAGAGCGGGTACGGGTAATAGCATAGCATGCTTGCAGATATGCAAATATGCATTTTGAAGATGACAAGACAGGGCCTACTCAAGAATAGATGGGCAATGCACGAAGAATACGACATTTAGATGCTCACAACAGATCAACCACGGAAAAAGTCCTGTACATAACCCGCGTGCATGTCTGCCTGCGAATACACATTGGTGCCTGTGAACTGAGTAAGACGGCGGGGCAAGGCATGGCGCCTCGCACTGCTGGCCTCTAGTAGAAAGTGCTATAAAGAATGTTAGTCACAGCCTTGTGTGTATTGCAAAGAATGACATTGTCGACTATATCATATTTGTAAGCTGCAAATTTGCACTTCTATCGAATGGCAACTACTGCTCCCGGCTGGCTGCTCGAGACTAACACAAACAAGGTTGATCTCCCTTGCGGCTTACGGCGAGCCTTACCAACCCCGTGAAAAGACTCACCGGAGAGGGCCTGATGACTTTTAATGGCAGCACAGGCCCTTAGTTTTCAGGTGAGGCTTCTCGTTTCATTCTCATCCCGAATATCGTTACCGTTCATGGAATCTATGGGAAGTGGCTCATGAAAATGAGGCTGAGGCAAAAGCAAGTACAGCGTGGTCGTCTAATTTCAAGTTAAGTTACAGTACCTACATCCATAGATTGGCGCACCAAGGCACTGATACCAGCCATATGCCCCCGAAAAACAAAAGCGGCCAATTTGACAGGCCTCGCTACCAGTCGATGATTTGAGGCATTCAAAGCGAACCGACCAGGACGACAAGCATGCATGCGGCCAGATTAGATATAAAAACCTTAGAGCCAGTCAATGTACGGCGCCTTGTAACTGAGATCTATGAGAGATGTAGGTGTATTGGCTCAGGATCGAGATAAGATTTCTCGCATGGTAAATGGTGTTATGTTATTGGTCGACGAGGCCAAAGCGAAAAAGCGAATTGCATGGAAGTAACACCGTGGCCAGATAGTCATTCATAACGACACGACGATGTTTTAGATATGATATTTGTTTATATCAAGTATCGACTGAGGCCGGATTATTGACCAGGGTGGCTGGCCTCAACAAAGGAAGAAGATGCTTGTCAGGAAGCCCCCACGATGACACAAGGTCGACAATAGCCAGCCACTTGCTCTATACTAATATGTTTGCATCGCCTTGTCAAGGCACGCAGGGCAAACGAAGGCTGACGGTATCCTTTATTCATGAACACTTGTTCCTGAGTGAGATGCAACTCCAGATAAAGTTTTTCGTGTTTAAAGCAAGATTGAGTGCCTTGTAGTTGTAATAAGACCCTGAGAGTAGGACTTGCTACGTTACTGTTGCCTAGGCCTTAGTCTGCTTATATATCATTTTAAATCATTTCATATCATTTCATATACTTTCGTATAATATAATTGGCCATCGATGCGCGGATATAAACCACAGCAGTCTAAAGATGGTTTGCCCAGGCTGTCAAGGACAAAAGGATTGGAACAAGTGCATGTGCGTATCCTCACTGCCATGATATACTGAGAGCGTGAACTGCACAATATGCCTGCAAATTACCACGCCTCTTGACATATGCTGTATCGTGTGCCCGCGGCAGTTCTCTGAACTTAAGAGGGCTGCGAGGCGGCCGGGTAGAGGTTGCAGAGCTTCCTTGGAGGCTGCAGCCTTGCTGCCTAGCAGAAGCGCAGCACATAGGCACTTGTCACAGTCAAGGACCACTCTGATACGGCTTGTACCAGAATAGCATAATGAACATGGTAAATTTATTATCAGATTGATAATATATAACAGAGATTTATCAGTCATAATAATCAGACAGAAAGCAAATAATCCTGGGAGAGTGACTCACGGCGGGTTCTCCAAGCTGTGGGCGCCTGTTAGCCAGTCACCGCTTTCAGCACTCGCTAATGCAATGGCATTCACGTCACGATACAGCCTGGTAGGATGCCATCCTCGGTTGACTGCCTTCTGAGCCATCACGGCAGTGCCTCGGGCATATAAAACGCTCCCATGCCCATCGCCTCGCAAGCCTCAAGACCAGATGGGTTACAGACTCGAGCACATATTTCCTTCAGCCTATATCGTCACACTTGTGAGCCAGACGGATTATATATAATACGCAAATCATCCAAAGCCAGTGCTTCTCTAGGCCTCAGCATACCCATAACTGGAGCTCATATTGCCACTTGGCCGGCAGCGACATAAGCATTGTTGCCACCCTGGCTCACAGCATCGATCTGCCAGATACACCAGACAATATCTGTCCCCAGCCGAGAGGCGAAGAATCCCCTCGACGCGGCTTATACATCCATCGAAGCCATGCAATATTGTTTGCCTGCCTGAGCCACCCGCTTCTTCTCTTCCTCCTATCCCCGAATTCCGAGGCATCCATTTCATAGACGTGTCTCTTTGGAATTGCTGATTCTGTCGAGTGTTCAGATTGGTTACCTCTCGCCTTTGCCTTGCGGTATGGTTTATATTTTCTTTTATAAAAGTCTTGGACGTCGCATTGTGCATTGCAATTGCGTTCCTGCCTTACAGTGCAACCTGACCGGAGGTGGCGAGGCAGACTCTTCTTATATACACTTCCTAAGTTTTTGTGGCGCAGCAGCAGTATCCACACCATCACGTGCAACTGGAGGCCACCCACGCATAACCACGCCACGACAAGCCACAAAACTCGGACTATCCCGCGCTCCGAAGGCAAAAAATTGATGCCTTGTTTTGTGTCGTTAATAACCTCAGGCCCAAACATTGCCAAAGACTACGCGAAATATCACGAAAACCACTGCGCACACATCGCGACAATACGGGAGCCCAGGCTAACTATCTTGTGCTTCAGGCTATTCTTCTGAGACTGCCATTTATTGTCGTTATTTCCAATCCCATCGTTTGCCGGCTTTACGCATCGTTGGCTGCTCAAGAGCACAAATAAACAAAAAGAAAACAAAAAAAAACATTCGCGTCGACCTTTTATTTTCTTATTCTTTTGCACATTTGCACTTTTTGGCGCAGCAGATTGCATATTGAGAGTGCCTCAATCCATCTGCAAAAGAAAGAAAAAGAAAAATCATCAAAAAAAACAACACTTCACACCCTCAAATACCATAGGCGATCGTTGCAGCAGCCCTCTTGTTTTTCGGGGTGTGCTTGGTGTTGGTTTACCCTGGTCTCTTTACATCTCTTTGCATCTCCCTCTTCTCTATACTTCGCAGATCTATTAATATCATCAGTCTCCCACCGCTCTTTGTTGCCATTGTGCCGCTTACAGACCTACTTTGCACTTTCACTTACACCTACTGCACCTACCCCATTGGGACGGTCACAGTCGCAGTTAGAAGGCAAGAGTAAGAAACAAGCGCCTGCCTGACATCTTAGGCATTCAACCGCTTACAACTTGTGAGCTTGCTTATATTTTCGATTTTCACATCTTGAACGCAACAGCACATCGCAATCATCCACAATGAGCATTGTTTTCGAGTCGGGCCACCGCGCGTCCTTCCTCGATGAAGGCTATCCAAATATCGACCAGGCCAGGGAAGAGGTCGAGCGGTACGACGAGGCCGACAACAGCAACGATGTCATGCACGATGTCGACGACCTGACCGTGGGCGTAGACGTGGACGTGGATGTGGACGTCGGCGCACCCGTTACCGTCAGCTATCACCCGCCAGAGCAGTCAATTCTTGCAGAGAGCGAGCCGTCGCGCGTGCTGGATGTCGGCGGCGTCGTGGTGGACAATGTCGACGCCGCGCACCCGCACCCACACGGCCTGCCCGGGCCGGCGGACCTGGACCCTGACATGACGTCGGACATGGCGTCGGACATGAACTCGGCAGCAGCAGCGGCAGTCGCAAGCATTGCTGCGGCCGAGGCGGAAGTGGCACGGGCTCGGGCAGCCGCCGCCGCCGCCCAGCACAACCTGTCGGCCGCGCAGGCCCTGCAGCAGTCAGCACCAGCATCCCTGACGCCACCGTCGCCAGGATCCTCCCCCTTGAAAGAGACATCGCCGCCGTCGTCCGCGGGCATCGCCATGGGCGGCATGGCAACACCGCAGCGCGTCAAGCCCATCCTCAAGCCCGACCGGGACGTGCAAAAGAACAGCCAGGGCCTGTACCAGTGCACGTGGCCCGACTGCTCCGAGGACACCACCACGTTCAACCGCAAGTGCGAGTACAACAAGCACATGGACAAGCACGAGCGCCCGTACCAGTGCACGGCTGAAGGGTGCCAAAAGCTGCCCGGCTTCACGTACTCGGGCGGCCTGCTGCGCCACGAGAGAGAGGTGCACGGCAAGCATGGCGGGCCGCGCAATCCCCTGCACTGCCCGCACCCGACATGCAAGCGGCACAGCGGCAAGGGCTTCTCGCGTGCCGAGAATCTCAACGAGCACCTCCGCCGCGTGCACACCATGGGCGGCGTGGGCGTGCCAGGCAGCGACATGTCGCCCCCCGCAGCACCAGGCAGCGATGTGCAGCAGGTACACCAGGTATCAGCAGCACCGACCGCGCCAATCATGTCGTCCCTTTTGGGTGGCGGCCACGTCACGAGTGCCGGGGCGGCTGCGTCGTCTGTGTCGTCTGTCTCTCCTGTCGCTGGTGCTCTGCTTGCTCATGCTAGCGACAGCCTGCTCCTAGGCAGCATTGCTGGCTTGTCGAACGTGCTCCGGTCCATTCCTGTGCTGCCTAGCAGCCCCTCCATCACCGGCAATAGCAAGGGCAGCAGCGACGACAGCAACCACAACAACCACAACCACAGCCACAACCACAACTCGGCCGAGGCAGCAGCCGCCGTGGCAGCCGCAGCAGCCAATGCCGTTGCAGGGCGCTTCTCGTCGCCTGCCATGCTTGGTGTCTCGGGTGTGCCTGGCTCTGATGCTGACAGCGAGAATGCAAAGTCCATGGAGGACAGCATCAGCCTTCTCCTGCAGACATCGCCGTCTGCCAATGGCAGCAGCACGGCTACTAATGGCAGTGTCACGACCAACGGCACTGCCGCGTCTGCGACCGAACCCTCGACGCCGCGCGGGCGCAAGCGCCGTCTAATGGCCGACGGATTCGACGACGACGGCACCCTGTCGGCCTACCACGGCCAGCACGAGGACCTGCGCGAGGAGATGAAGCGGCTGCGGCAGGAGAACCAGGAGCAGCGGCACCAGCTGGATCTGCAAAAGCAACAGACCAATGCCCTTGTGCTTCAGATCAACGCTCTGCGGCAGCTCGTGGCGCAGAATGTCCAGGCCCAGATCCAGGCCCAAGCCCATGCCCAAGCCCAGCACAAGCAGCAGCAGCAACAGCAGCAGCATCACAAGCTGGGCTCGGCCATGGCGCACGGCGTGCTCGCCGAGCCGGCGTCGCCGACGTCCTCGTCCCTCCAGGATCCTACAAACATGCTGGGGTAGTGCTCCATTTTTGGATTCGCCGATGATGTCTAGCCCTCTCCTTTTTTTCTTTTTCTTCTTATCTTCTTGTCTTTTACTCTCTGTATCTTCTTTGCTGCTGCCTTCTCACCCCCCCCCCCCCCCCCCCCTCCCTCAGTCGTTGCTTGCCATTCTCTACTTTGCGTTAATGTATACCCCCTTCATCGCTTGTACCGCTATACTTTCGCTACTCCATCAGCATCTTTTGTTTTTCATTTTAATGTGTCATGTTTCCATCTAAACCCCTTGTTTCTGCCTTTGTATTATTTTGTGTACATTATTCATGACTACTGCCGCGGCGCTTACTCTCTACTTGTCCTCTCGCTCTTCTTACACGGCCGTGCAAACTGCTTTCTGCTATCATCTCTTCTGTCTTGTCTTCCATCTTCTATTCCCATGGAATGTTCTGGCGCTTTTTTCGAATCCTTTTTGTAGACTGTTGTACCATTCTCACCTGTATAGGCCTCTCACCACTTTTGTATTTTACTTAGCGAATCTAAAACGACAATAAACGATGAATAAAGATGATAAAACGGGAACTCTGCTTTGTTTGCATCTTCTCTTGTACTGTTCTGAATTGTGACAATATCAACGCCGGAAAACTACCGAACCCTTGTACTTGTACTATCCTACTAAAGAAAGGGGTTTTGAAACAAAATTAAATCAAATCTCAAAGATCGGGCCAATGCCCTCGGCGCCGCCTTGCCGGCTCTCGACCAGGTCCAGCCGCCAGCCTTCCCAGTTCTTCAGGGCCCGCTTCGCCTCTTTGACGCGCTCAATCCGCAGCCGCGCCTCTTCTTCGTGCGCGCGCCGGAACGCATCCTCGTCAAAGTCCATGTCGTCGTCGTCCAGGAACCCGTCAGTGTCCACGGACGGGCCGCGGCCGTGCGCTGCATGGTCGCCGCCGCCGCCGCCGGCAAGTGCTGAAAAGAATCCGCCAATCGAAGCCCCGGCGCCACCGCCAGCGCGCTTGCTGGCGGCCGGCGACAGGTCGACGTCGCTGAAGTGGCGGCCGCCCGGTGCATTATCGTCCGGCCCGGTCTGCAGCTCCTTACGGCGCTCGTGCCAGATGCCCGACCGCAGGTCCGTGTTCTCGGCCTCGAGTTCCCGTACACGCCGCTCGAGCGTCTGCACAAGCTCGCTCTGCTCGGGCGAGCCGGCCAGCAGCTCGTCGAGGTGCTCGTCGTCGGTGCCGCCACTGTCGTTGGCGTCGCGCTTGCGCAGCTTGAGGATCTCGGCCTCGAGGCGGTCGACGCGCGTGCGGGCGTCGGCGAGCTCGCGGTCGGCCTTTTCCTTGTCGCGGCGCAGGACCTGCGAGCGGGCATCGTGCTCCTTGTGCAGGGTGGTGAGGGTGGTGACCTTTTTGTCGAGCGCGTCGGCCTTCTTGGCCAGCTCGTCGCGTTCTGTGCGCAGGTCCTCGTTCTCCTTCTCGAGCGTCTTGAGCTTGGTCTCGGCGCTTGTGCGTGCGCTGCCCTCGCGCACGGCCTTTTCCGCTGTGCGGTCCAGGTTGCGCTTGAGGTCGACCAGCTCGCGCTGGGCACTGCCTGCAGCCTTCTCGGCACGCTCCAGCTTTTCTTCGAGGGCCGCCACCTGCTCGTGCCGTGTTGTGCCCCTTTCATCACCGTGCCCCTCGCCGCCCGCATCCCCTACGGACAGGCGCTCGACCTGCGACCGCAGACGCGACATTTCCAGCTCCATTGTCTCGATCGTTTGTGACTTGGCCTTGAGTTGTGTCTCGAACTCGCTCGCTGGCGGCGAGTTCAGGCTCATGGAGGGCGACGAGCCGTGGCGGCTTGCAGAGCGGGCTTGCAGCTGCGTGTTTTGCCGCTTGAGGGCAGCAATCTCGGCGGTCAGCTTCGACAGCTCCGACGACTTGGACGACTCGGACGACTCGCCGCCGTCGCGTGCATCGGTCAGGGCATCCTCGGCATTGCGCCAGCGCTTCTCGGAGTCGGCCGCTTCCTTGGCGAGGCGCTTGTTCTGGCGCTCGAGCTCGTCGATGCGGGCCGACTGCTTGCGGTAGATATCGGCTGCCGTCTCGCCGTCGCCCGCGCCGGTCGGGCTCAGCGGGCCGCCGTGGCGGAACGATGCTGACCGCAGACGCGACTGCTCGGACAGCGAGGGCGTGCCCAGGGCGAGCTTGGGCGATGTGGTTGGCGATGCGACTGTGTCGTCTTCGTTGGTCTCTTCGGCTGTCTCTGTGGTCTCTGTAGTCTCGGTCGTCTCGGTCGTCTGTGTAGTCTCGGCCGTATCTGTAGTCTCGGCCGTATCTGTAGTCTCGGCCGTCTCGGGCTCTGCCGTCTCGGTCTCTGCCGTCTCTGCAGCGTCGTCTTCTTTTGGCGGTTCGTCGGCCTCGTCCTCTACAGGCTTGGTGTCGGTGGCAGTCTTTTCCTTCTTGTCCTTCTTGCCGCCCTTTTTCTTCTTGAGTGCTTCGACCTATGGGGGTTAGCAGAGCTCAAATCGTCCTCTGCCTCTTCTTGCTGCCTCGTCTCGATGAACATACGCGCTTCTTTGCGGCAGCGAGCTTCTCGGCCTTGGCTGCAGCTTCGTCGGCCATGTTGGGGCGGGTAGATGGTGAGGCTTTGGAGTCCTGGGAAGTGTCGAAACTGTGAGTTGCGATATCTGTCTGTCACCTCTATACTATAGAACAAGGTCGTGATACTAGAGCTCGCGATGCGGTCACAGATTACAGATAGAAAGGGAGCCTCAGGAGCGTCTCGAAAGTACGTGTAGCTGTCGCTAGCGTGGTTGTTGCATACCTCGTAGCCTGTACATAGTAGTACATATTACGACACAGTGTTCTAAACACGTCACTGAACTGGGGTGGGAAAGCTCCTTCCTGCTTTGTGGTGTATTACTACTTTGTAAATGGGCTTAGCGGCCCCTGTGTGGAAGCTGCGATCCACCTGTAGCCACTATGGCGGTCGCACCTTCCCCAGTAGATGCGCTATTCTTCCGAGTAATACAGAGCACTACTACATAATCTGACAAGAGTAGAATAGAGCACCCCTGCAGCTTACATAAGATAAGATGGCAAGCGCTCCCCGATTCTTCAGGCATACCCCGCGCGCTACGGCTCTGAATCAAGTATTCACAGGGTACAGTGCCGGAGCACGAGTAGAAAGAGTAGAAAAGAGTTAATTAAAAAAGAGAAGCAGGAAAAGCCAATCGGGCTAGCTAGCATAGAGGAAAGCTCCGTTCTACGGAGACGCCTACGGCGGCCATCGTCACTGTAATTGGGACAAAGACGGAAAAGCAAAGAGAAGAAGAAAAAGCAAAGGGAAGACGAAAGGAGACAAAGGCGGATGCTCCTTTTGGGATCTAGTTTGCCTCTGCCTCTGCCTCTTTCCCGGCATCTCCTCATTGAAGCAAGAAACCCTGAAGGTCACCAGCGACCCCTTTGTCTCCGAAGCACAAAGGGTTCACTGCTCATTGCTCTCTGCTTTCTACTGTAGTCACAGAGCGGCCCTCCTAATACAGAACAGAGTACTCGCCTATAAGACGCACAATCCCATTCTTCTCTTACACGGAATTGCCTTTTCGGCCAGCAACACGCCTCAATCACACCTCATCTATTGTTGCATGAGCTGTCATTTATTTACATAAATCCAGCTGCATCTACCGTCTACCATCTACACATACAATCTACACATTACACAGCTGCAATGGCCGGCCTTCCGCGCCAGTTTCCCGACCTCGCCATCCACCTCACGGACCAGGCCCGGACACCCATCATCACGTCGTCGGCCCATGACCCGTCACAACAAACACAGACAGAGTCAGAACCACAGTCACAATTCCAAACACAATCACATACACAACCAATCGACGACGACTCCGTCTCCCCTACATCCCTGGCCGTCGGCCCGCAGATCCTGCCGAAACCAACCCGCCAGCAGCGTGCCCAGGCTCTGGACGACCTCACAGCAACGGCACTCCGGGCCCGGGATGCCGCCGCCCGCCTTGGACTCGGCGCCGATCTGCCGCCACCGCCAACGCCCGGACAGGATGCGGACGGCGGCCCGGAGGCATCGACGGCGGCTCTGATTGCGGCCCTGGGCATGACGCCACCGGAGCACTTGGTGGTGACCTACAACACGGGCGCCGTTGTGATTGAGAGTTTCCTGGACGGCAACCACGTCAAGCCAGCCATCAACGGACACGGACACGGACAAAATGGACAAACCGGAATCAACGGACAAACTGGACACGGACACGGATTGGACAATGCCGACACTGAAGCACCACTACTAGTAGGCGTGGTTGCTGCACCCGATGCGCAGTCGCTCGGAGATGCCCGGCGGGCCACTGCACGGCTGGAGAGGATAGGCCGGCAAGTCCAGCAGGAACTCGTGGCTCAGCAGTCAGGTAGCCGGTGAGGTGGAAAATATACCAAAGGAATAAGCAATAGGCGAATCAAAATAGGCAAAGCGGCAATCGGTGATCACGTAATTGTTAAAACGTCTATTAAACGAGAAATGAATTTAAAAATTTAAAATAAATAGATATCAACTGCATTTGCATTCCAAAACCAGCCCATGTTTTATTTCTTCCATTATTCCACTCCTTTGTAGCTGCACACGCTCCAAGCTAGTTCATCGCACGGACAAAACAAACTTAGACGAGCTGCTGAAAGGCGCGGTTGATGGGCGACCGGATGTTGGGGACGTCCTTCCAGAAGTCAATGGTGGCAACGGCACGCTTGGAGATACCCTCGGGGGTAAACTCGAACTTGGCGTACACGTCCTTGTAAGGACCAGAGGCACCGAAGCGGTTCAGGCCGAACTGCTCGTGCGTGTAGCGCTCCCAGCCCATGGTGGTCATGACCTCGACGGACATCGACGGGATGCCGTCGGGCAGAACGCTCAGGCGGTACTCCTTGCTCTGGGCATCAAAGACCTCGAAGCAGGGCAGCGACACGACACGGGCCTTGATGTTGTGCTTCTCGGCCAGGTACTTGACGGCGTCGACGCAGATGCCGACCTCGGAACCAGTCGACACCAGGGTGACGGCAGCCTCCTTGTCCTCGTGGACAACGTAACCGCCCTTGATGGCGTTCTCAATGGTCGAGTTCTCCAGCTGGGGCAGGTTCTGGCGGGACAGGGCCAGGATGCTGGGGGTGTGCTGGGAAGTCAGGGCGACGTAGTAAGCAGCGCTGACCTCGTTGCCGTCGGCGGGGCGCCACACCATGCAGTTGGGCAGAGCACGGAAGTGAGCCAGGGTCTCGATAGGCTGGTGGGTGGGGCCGTCCTCACCAAGACCGATGGAGTCGTGGGTGGCAACCCAGATGGCGCGGACCTGCGACAGGGCCGACAGACGGACGGCACCAGCGGCGTACGACACAAAGTTGAGGAAAGTACCACCGTAGGGGATCAGGCCACCGTAGGCAGCAAGACCGTTCATGATCGCGCCCATACCGTGCTCACGGACACCGTAGCGGATGTAACGGCCAGCGTAGGTACCCAGGCCGGTCGAGGGGGGCTGGAAGTCAACAGCGCCCTTCCAGCGGGTCAGGTTGGAGCCAGTCAGATCGGCAGAGCCACCAATGAGTTCGGGGAGAACCTCCTCGATCTTGCCCAGGACGATCTCGGACAGCTTGCGCGAGGCGACGGCAGCGTCGGTGGGCTTGTAGACGGGCAGGTTCTTCTCCCAGCCCTGGGGCAGCTCGCCCTTGAGGCGGCGGGTGAACTCGGCGGCCTCAGTCTTGTACTGCTCGCTGTACTTGGCAAACAGAGCGTTCCACTCAGCCTCGGCAGCGGCACCCTCGGCAATCTTCTTGGCGGTCAGGTCGTGGACGGCCTGGGGAACAACAAAGGACTCCTCGGGGTTGAAGCCGAACTTCTCCTTGAGCTGCTTGATGTCGTCAGCCTTGAGAGGCGAGCCGTGGACACCGTGGGTGCCCTGCTGGGTGGAACCGAAACCAATGATGGTGCGGAGCTTGATCAGAGTGGGCTTGTCCTTGGTGGCCTGGGCGGCCTTGAGGGCAGCGGCAATGCCCTCGAGGTTGTGGTCGCCGTCAGCGACGACAATGACCTCCCAGCCGAAAGCCTCGTAGCGCTTGACGACGTCCTCGGTGAAAGCGCAGTTGGTGTCGCCGTCAATGGAGATGTGGTTGTCGTCGTAGACGCAGATCAGGTTGCCGAGCTGGAGGTGACCAGCCAGGGAAGAGGCCTCGCCAGAGACACCCTCCATCAAGCAGCCATCGCCGAGGAAGCAGTAGGTGTAGTTGTTGATCAGCTCAAAGCCATCACGGTTGAAGGTGGCGGCGGTGTGAGCCTGGCCCATGGCCAGACCGACGGCGTTGCAGACACCCTGGCCCAGGGGACCAGTGGTGACCTCAATGCCGGGGGTGTCGTGAGCCTCTGGGTGGCCGGGGGTGATGCTGTCGACCGTCTGTTTTGTCAGTGTCAGTAAGGGCGACTGTGAATAAGGGATTACTGTTTTGCAACACATACGCGGAAGGCCTTCAGGTCATCAATGGTCAGGCCGAAGCCGTATAGGTGCAGCAGAGCGTACTGCAGCATGCAGCCGTGGCCGTTGCTAGAGAAGAGTTAGAATGTTTCCAGTTCCAGGTCAAACATCCGATCAATATCAGATCGATATCAGGCAATGGCTCGAGACTTACGAAAGAACGAAGCGATCGCGGTTGATCCACTTGGGGTTCTTGGGGTTGAAAGTCATGATGTTGTTCCAGAGAACCTGGGCGACCGGCGCCATGCCCCTGTAAATATATGTTAGCAATTGATCGGGTAGATGCTTGAATGCTCATTGCAGCATGGATTGCCGGGGGAGAGGAAAAAACCGGAGACACCGGAGACACCGGAGACACCGGGGGACGGAGCAAGGTCACTTACATGGGGGCACCGGGGTGACCGGAGTTGGCCTTGGCGGTAGCATCAGCCTAGAGGAGAAGGAAAAGTAAAGTCAGTGAACCGGTAATTTCGCACAATTGATTGCCGAGGGTGGTGATGATGTCATGAAAAGGCAAAGGCAAAAGGCGGTAGGCAGGGCGGCAAGGCTGAGGCCCGGCGGGAGATGCTGGGGGCTGATGAGGGGTCGAAGGATTGGGCTGGTCAAGCAAGCTGCCTGTTTCAAAGCTGTGTAAAGCTCGAGATACCGAGAGCTGGGGCTTGAGCAAGACATGGGCCCAGAGTAGTGAGGCTTTTGTTTTGTTGCTGATCCCCTTTCACTTTCAATGCCGGCGATTGTGATAAGAGCGCATCGGCTGCGGCGGGAGGGGGCGGGGCGGGGCAGAGCTGCACGAGCTTGGTTGTGTATTGTAGAACTGTCGACGGCAATTGCAGCCAACATGAACGCGCGAGAGAAAACAAAACAAACTTACGGCCAAGATCCGGATGGTGTTCACGGCCTGCTGATCAACTTCGGTGAAGCCCATTTTGACGGTGTTGTGTATGGTGGTGGTTGAAGGGGTATAGGTTGAGTTGGTGGGGTTGGGTTGAAGAGGGAAGAGAGGGAAGAGAGGGAAGAGAGAGAAGAAGAGGAAAGAAAGAGGAAAGAGGAAAGAAGAAGAGAAAAAGAGGAGAGGAAGAAGAAGGAAGAGAGAGAGAGAGGAGAGAAAGAGAAAGGAAGGAGAGGAAGAAGAGAAGAGGAAAAAGGAAGGAGAGGAAAGAAGAAGACCGAAGAGGGAAGGAACGAAGAGGCGAGAAAATAAAGCAGGAAGTGACGGTTGGGGCAGCTACACAGCGTGCATAGCTGCTACTCTGGAGAGCGTTCTGCAGAGCGCAAGGCGGGAGAATGATAAATGGAAACGACACACGGCTACTGAAACCGCGAACGGAGACGGCAACTGAGGCTACGGCTACCAGGGAAGGAGCGACCCAAGACCGGCGGACATTACTGGACTTACTGGGCCTACTACTGTGTACTACTGGACCTGCACGCACTGCAGACTTGGGGGCAATTCATAATTTATCGAATTTATGTCTTCATTTTAATACACTTATACACCCACTCTGCCACTAATGGAGCTACATCGGAGGCTCAGCGACGTAGAAGGCACCAGACTTTCCTTTCACGTCACGGTATATTACTGAAAGTTTTTACTGGGAGAGCCGGCAGCCTGTGACGTCGCTTTTGTCGAGGCGTGATTATCCCGCGACATGGCGACGATGCTGTATCGTATGGAACTGATTGACTGGCAATTGCTCGTTTTACCGGGATACATCAGAACAGAGAGTGAGCTCCTTCCTGATGCGCTGCTGCTGCGCTCGACTTTGTTGGGGGTGGGGCAGCGGGGAAGCTGTTTCCTTTTTTTCATTCCTGTTGTTGTTCAATTCTGCGCTGGCATTGCCCATCGCTCTTTCCTCTTTCCACGAGAACAGAATGCCGTTTATGCAAATATACCATTTCCGCCCGGCTGTCCTTCCTTTGTATTGATTGTTTGACTATCAGTTCAGTATGCAGTACTTTTGGCAACGGGCTGTTTGCCGCTTCGTATCAATGGCACTAGAGACTCTGGAAGCTACCCCTCCATACTTACATAATCCGTCCACTCCCTATATGTTGTATTAATACTGGATTACGGAAGCATTAGCCATGGCTGGCATCCCACTTCGGCCGATTGCACGGCCTATGATCGGGGATAGTTGGTGACAGGAGATAGCAAGGTACATATATACATATTCTTCCACGGAAACAAGTCCTACACGCCACGTTCCCATATATGTATGTGCATGACTATCAGACTACCACTTTCTCCTTTCTATTGATATCATGAATCAGGCCTCGTCCGGATAGGCTGGCTGCTGCTGCAACGTGCCGTGCTCAGGCCATGTACATCGTGGATGTCTCGGACCTTATTTACATTCACAGATACATAGTATACAAGGGATCGCCGTTTGGGTGCTGGTTGCAGGGCCGTTTCGCAGGTGGGGATGGCTGTCATGGGACCTCTGATCCAGGATGGCTGCGTTTCGGCCATGCTTCGATACGCAAGCTACATATGCAGGCCTCTTGTAGAGTAGATATGAATAACACTGAGTCGTCGTAGATAGTCGTAGATAGTCGTAGACAGCTATGGCAGGCCTCGTTGCATAGTAGATCCCGGCACGGGGGTCATGGCATGCGGCCGGCCCTCCCCCGAGGCATTTACATGCAGCTTCCTGATGTTATTTGTTTATCTAGATATTCAAACGGATAATAACGTGATTGTTGGTGTGCAGCTATCAAGTGATATCAAGTGGTATCAAGTGGTACCAAGTGGCATGTACTGACGAGTAATTGCCGCACGTCAATGCCCGTCTCGTGTCGAAGCCATCCGAGACGCCCATCTGTCGTCAGCATCGTCAGCCACCCGCGCAATGGCAACGGCATCGACAGACTTTAGCCAGACTAGACTGTCTTGCTTGTTTGATTTTTCACTCCCAATTTCATTTCGACTGACGTCTCTGCATGGACCCGTCAACTCGTGTCGTTTGCCTTTTTATCCGGCCATTTAGCCAGCTGCCTCTCATTTCACCCATTTCTCAGCACTGGCTCTAATGCCGCACGTTTATTGGCGGGAAAAGTAGCTCACTGGTCTGTTTAACTAAGTAATGCTGTAGTAGCTGCTGGCTATGGCTGCTGGCACTGATGCGATTCAGCTTTTTCATAGCTCCTCTCTTATGGAGAACCATTGCCGATAAAGGAGAAAAGCAAAGGGAAAGGGAAAAAGAAAAGAAGAGGAAAAAGGAGAAATGCGCCGGCTCAACAACAATCCACGCCTGCAGAGCAATAAAAACATGCAAAACGAGCGACGGCAAAGCAAGGCTGCCAGCGGAGAACAGCTCGGCATATGACTTGACTTTTGCAGAACATGATTGATTAGTAATTTAATTGATATTTTTTAAAATCGTATTAGAAGACGAAGAATACGTACTGTCTGTGATCTTACGCCCTGTCGATATAGGATATCCAACCAGTTGCTTCTCGATTGATAGTTCCATCCCGAGAGCCTCGTATCTCAAAGGCTGTGTTCAGTACTTTAATCCAACAGCATGCTGTTGCGCATCACATTTCCGGGCGCCGTAGCTGCCAGTGGCAATTGTTGGAAGACCCGTTGCAAGTACGTTGCTTATGTAATCACAACCACATCCCAACTTTCACCCACTTACTATGGAGTAAATTTGGGAATTCTCTGCATCGAGAAGAGAAAAAAAGATTTTGAAAAGCAAAAGTTTTAATCCCACCTACGAACACAAATAAACAAACACCAAACACCAAACACCAAATACAACTTCAATACAATGGGAAAACAAAAGGGAAACTCGGGCGGCGGCGGCACTAGGGCAGCCCGTGCCCAGGCCGGCGTGCACAAGCAGAAGCTGCAAAAGGCCGCCATCCTCGCTAAGCTGGCCGCGCCCGCGCAGCCCGACGAGGACGAGGACGCGCGCGTCAAGGAGCTGCCCACCGCGCTCAAGCAGGCAATGCTCAACGTCTTCAGCGAGACGCTCGCCGACACCCTGGCCTCGCCCGACCTCTACGATGCCATGCAGGCCCTCAAGAAGGCGCTCTTTGACCGCGACTTTGACGCCGCGTTTGGCGGCGACGCCGACAAGCCCAGCGAGGCCACCGGCGGCACCATTGCGCCGCTGGATGCGTATGCCGCACGCTGGAGCCCGACGCGCGCCCTGTGCTACGGCTCCGTGCTCGTGAGCCCGACCGTGCAGGAGCACTGGAACCCCAACTACAAGCCCAAGCGGGTTGTCCACGTGGATGTGGATGAAAATGACGAAGCAGAAGACGACGACAAAGAAAAAGAAGAAGAAAAAGAAGAAGAAGAAGAAGAAGAAGAAATCGACGACTCGCCCATCCGCATGGTGTCGATCGGTGGCGGCGCCGCCGAGCTGGTCGCGTTTGCAGCCCTGCTCGCCGACGGCATGCCCTGCGAGCACCGCATGGGCGACCTCGTGCTCGTCGACGCCGGCCCGTGGGCCAGCGTCACCCACCGGCTGCACGCCAACATCACGACGCCCGTCACCGTGCCCACGCTGGAGGGCGACGAGGACCGCGTGCTCGTCGGGCCGCCCGCGCGCCTCGCCGTCGACGTGCAGCAGCTCGACATCCTCACGGTCGACGACGACGCCATGGCCAAGCTGGTGCGCGGCGCCGGCGCCGGCTCCGCCAACGTCAACGTCAAAACCCTGGTCACGTTGTTCTTCACGCTCAACGAGCTCTTCACGGCGGGCGGCCTGGGCGCTGCCGCCACGTTCCTGCTGCGCCTGACCAATGCCGCGCCCGCCGGCACCGTGCTGCTTGTCGTCGACAGCCCCGGCAGCTATGCCGAGACCGCCGTCGGCTCGCAGGCCAAGCGCTACCCCATGAAGTGGCTGCTCGACCGCTTCCTGACCCAGGACAAAGACGCCGACTCCGGCGCCTGGGAAAAGGTCCACGAAGACGACTCTGCCTGGCACCGCCTCACGTCCGCCCTCACGTACCCCATCCGCCTCGAGGACATGCGCTACCAGACACACCTCTACGTCAAGCTGTGAGCCTAGACTACAGAGACACAATGACACAATGACACAATGACACAATGACACAATGACACAATGACACAATGACACAATGACAGCAACGGGCAAATACACATCTACTAGACAAAACAACGGATATATGGTCTATATATACAAAAGCAGTCGGCCTCCTTCATTACAGCTTACATCATAGTATGCTCACTCCGTCTACCCTCTACCCTCTACCCTCTACCCTCTATCCGTCCGTCTCTCCTTACGCCCACACCAGCTTCTTCAGCGAGTGGCCCAAGTGTCCCAGCAGTCCCGTGCTCCGTCGTGCCTCGGCCAGCGACACAATATCTCCACTGCTGATTATCGTCTTGCGCTCCGTCCCTGCTGCTACCGGCCGGCTCATCGATACCAGCCGCTCAATCTCGCCCGCAATCGCTGCAACCTGCTCCTTTTCCGTCCGCTTGCCCACGCTGTCGCCCGCCCCCGCAGGTGTCGCCAGCGCCGTGTCCGCGTACAGGGCCTTGAAGGCGAGCCGCTTCGGCACCGGCGACGCAGGCCGCATATTCAGAAAACTGGCGATGCTCGTCGACAGAGTCTCCGCCGCCGTGGGCTGGCTGCCAGCTGCTGCACCACCCCCGCTGTCGCCGCTGTCGCCGCCATCGCCAAGGTGCATGCTCGACAGTGACCGGGTGTTGATCCGCATAATGTCATCGCGTCCCGGGTGGTAAAACACCGCAAAGCCGACATTGCGGCCCTCGTCCATCTGCATCGGCGACACCGTCGACACAATGTACGTGCCCATGGTGATCTTGTCAATGTGCGACAGCTCCACCCGCTCAAACGACGACAGCTTGTCCAGGTTCCAGTCGAAGCGGCACAGATACAGCGCGGCATCGGTGAGCAAGAGCACCACCTCCTCAAACGGCGGTGTTATGAGGCTGATATCGGCATCGTGCGGTGCTATCAATGTCCAGCCGCCAATAAATTCTTCAGACTCGTCGGCAACTACGCGACGCTGGCACAGGTCGATAGCCTGCTCGCGCATCTTCTGCATCGACATGGCCGGATCCTTGGTCATCATGTTCGCCTCAAACTCGTCAAAGATTTTGTCCGTGACATTGCCAAGCAGGAAATCAATCGTCGTCTGCAGGAAGAAATCGTTTACAACACTGTAGAGTTAGTAAATAATAAAAACACACAATAAAACAGTTAAGACTTACCCGTTGAAGAAGCGTGTCAGTGATAGGCCGGCGTCGGTCAGTGCTCCCCGGTAGTCGCGTCTTCTTGTTCGTGTGTAGTCGCCCTTCATCGCCGCAGTAGATGCATACTGCTTCGACACCGCATCGCCATTGTCGGCCCATAGCCCATTGAACCACGAATTCTCCTGGTCGTGCTGCGCCGCCATGTCAAACCCTTGCTCTTTGAGCTGCGTGTCCAGCATATACTTGGCAAATGAGCTCTGGCAGACGTTGGTGCGGTCCAGGCAGTCCATGCAGTTGGTGCGCAGTACGCCCTTCTGCTTCTTGACAATGCTGCCTGCATTGTAGCCGCTGTTGGTGCTGGTAATCGTGCCCGTCGGGCTGTCTCGCCCGCTGTTCTCTGATCCCAAACTGATCTCCTCGACGGTGCTGCCAAGCTCGTCAATCTTCTTGGTCATCTTGCCGAGGAGAAGGGACACATTTTCGAACTTCATGCCTTTGCAAGCGCTGTGGAAATCGAACCACTCAAAGGCCAGTGCTGGCTCGCTGTTGCTCGCAGTCGTTGCCTCGTCGTTGTAGCGCTGAACGCTCCGCTCAAACTGCGTACCCAGAGCAGACTCGACACCGTGCTTCTCCACCAAGTTGATCACTTGCAGACTTCCATACTCTCGCCGCAGGCCGTCAAAGTGGTTCTTCAGGGCGCCAAAATTAAGCTCCAAGGAGTGCTGAATGACCGGCACGGGCTTCAGCGAAAAGGGCGACTGTGTCCAGAACAGAGGAATGCTGCCGCGAATCTGAACAAACGAGTAGATTTTGTTTGGAGGCTGTGCCTGCAAGTACTGCGGATCTGGCAACTGATTGACAATGGTAGGGCAGAGTATCTGCTCTGTCTCAACTGCATTGGCGACATTTCCATCTTCGTCTACGCCTCGCCGAAGGTATCGCAGGCCGGCGCGCTTAACGGACCGCCGTGAGATGACTGTGACGTCAAATTCTTTTTCCGAAGCCCGACGTTCCATCTCTGCAGACGTGCGTACACTAGTCGTTTGCTTGGGCGATGTTGCAAGTGAGCCCGCACCACTGGACCGATAGGCAAAATCGTCCATCTCAACCGCATCCTTGGCGATTTCGTCAACTTGTGGTGGGTTGCTGTCAACAACAAAAGAACGCTGTCCAATGAATCCCTTCATCACCGGGAGTGCAAATGTGTCTGCACCAGCGTCGATAAAGGGCTGCATTGTGTGGCGGTTCCAAAAATACAGAGTGTCAACCAGCTTGTGCAGAGGGAGGTCATTCCAGCGCGACTTGGACTGCTTGGCCACGCTGCGGGTGATGTCGTAGTCGTACGAAAAATAAAACGCCCGCGACGCACCAAAGAACATCTGCGCCGTGCGCAGCAGCTTGGGCAGCAAACTTATGACTGCGCTGTCCTCTGGGCTACTGCCTTGTTCGGTAGGCTGCAACGGGGGTGTGGAGGATGCCGTGTCTGTGTTGGCAGATTGTGTGGCCTCCGCAGCCAGCGCAGAGGCAATCATCGAGGCTTGGTCTGGAGTAGGGTTAGGGGCCGCCTCTGTAACGCATCTAGATTGTGGCTGCTCGTGCGAAGTCGCGGTGTCGTCGGCGCCGGCACTAGTCTGCTGATCGGTCGGTACTGCAGATTCAGATATGGCATCCTCGTCAATCTCTGCTGGTTTGTTGTTTGTCAAGCCCATGATGCGCTTCTGCTCTTGCAGCCACCCGCTTCGGCTGAACCATCTCTGTGCAAAGCGGCCATAGCTCCCCCTCCGTGAGATGACGTCCTCGGCGATGCTGTTGGCAGATGAGTGTCCTTTGCTCTGTGACGGTGGGACACTTCTGTCTGTTGTTCCGGCATCCCCTTTGAGTACGCTCTCGTCGCCAATGTCGTCAGGCCAGAGGCTACCTCCAATATCTTCATCGCCGTTGCGGTGTATGTCCGTATCGCTATCACTATCGCTATCGTCATCGGTGATGTAGCTTGGTGGCCGAACCTTGAGCTGGTCGGCGGTAGACTCGACTGACTTGTGGGCGTCATTGTACGAGGCGCAAGGAGTGAGTGCAACTTCTGTTACAACATATACGGGACTGCCGCGGATGGTTGCGACCTGTTGTCGTTTGGTGATGGATACTAGATAGCTGAATTTGGAGACAAGGATCAAACCTAGAGCGGGGCACTGTCAGCATCACCATAGAGTATGTATCTATGTAGCAATTGTTTTGTACAGCGTAGAAAGCTGTAATAACCCCTCATAGTCGACACTCGACATACCAACGATGCCAAAAGCTTCAAAGCTTGAGACGGGCTTGGCAGCCTCTGCGGCATGATCTCGGGTGGCCGACGAGAGTGCCGCATCGCCATACCGAATCTTGACCGACGGCGCCGGGCGCTGGTCCTTCTTGGTGGGAAGCGGGTGCAAGATCAGGCCGTCGACTGCGGCACAGATCAGGACTTTCCGGGCAAGTCCGGGCATTGTCTACGGCGAGGCAACCTGTCCAGATGGGACTGCTGTTGAAATGTTGGAGCTGGCAGTGTCGAGGATATATCCTCTCATGTGCGGAAAGAGGCGCCTCGGCGACGCACAGCTGCCAAGGGTTGGTGTTTGGGAGAATCGGTGAGACTCGTGATGTCGCGATGTGGTAGATGTACCCGATGGCTGCCAAATGTATGCTTGATACACGGATTATGAAAGAGGAAGGAGCGAGTCGTCAATTCATGCAGGCGATGTCGGTCGTCACTGCCATTTTACTTTCACCACACCAAGATCGTTATTAGCGGGGCACGCGGCAAGAAAGAGAGCTGCCATAGGCGGGCACTGCGGCCGCTAGGAGCTCACTAGAGCAGCAAACAGCACCCAGCAACCACTGTAATGACGTATCGTAGGACAATACGACTTGGGTCGCACCTGCCGGCCCAGCTTATTTCTACAGACGTCAGCGGCAGGAGCCACACAATATGACGTCTCACAGCCATTACTGGAGCTACAGCAGTCAACGGGCGTGATTAGGTAATATACATTTTGCGATGCACGTCTCTTTGTTTTTGATATGTTTTTGATATGTTGTCTGCGACTGCCTCTCATAAAGCAATACAGACACTCTATTTTTCAAAGACGCCACTTGTACTTAGCCAGCACCGGTCCGAGCGGGTAAGCTCCGAAGCGTAATTTCTCGCCCTTGCTTACAGTGCCATGGTTGTTGGTTGTTGCAGGGATAGGACAGGTTACAGCCATAGTAGCTCAGCTCACCCAAAGCTGCACTGTATCTTGAGCATTACCTCCCGTATGCAATGCACGAGGTGCAGCTAGTTGCAGCGCTGACAGTGCATGAGCATAGCTGCCGCGACGCCCACGTGTGCCATAGCTCGCTGGTCGCTAGGGGAGCGCCCCAAAGCTGCTGACGCTGGAATACAGTGCAGATAAAGGTGGATCCTGCTATCTCCTGCTCCCTCTGGCTCCCTCACTCCTTCCGCCCTGGCATTAAGAAGGCAGCAACTTGCCTGCAAAATAGTTGATCCGTGGCTCCACATCTGGCCTAGCGCGTCTGCTCCATGGCCTGCCTGTCTCCTTTCCCCCAATCAACGCCAATGGGCGAAAACACCTCGCCAACCGAAAAGGCCTCGTTTCTGGCTTTCTCTCTCTTCTCTCCCATCCCATCCCAGCTCTCCTTCCACTTCTTCCATCGTCTACGCATCTTCCCATCACTTCCGTCATCGACGATAGCTCTGCCTCCCCCGACCGCTTCGACAGCTTTCATTTATTTTCCTTCGATCCCAACGTAGTCGCCGTCTGACCTGTTTGCCTCGAACCAACACCAATCGTTGCCACTCCTTTTCTCGATTCTCGTTGCCTATCCGTCCTCCATACCTACCTCATCCCCCATCACCAACCAACCACCAACCGTCATCATGTCTTCTGATCTTTGGTATGTATTCCATCTCCCATCTGTTTCGAGTGCTGTCGACATGTCTGCTTGAGCTTCTACTGCTCCTGCTGGCCTCGCCGGGAGCTGTCAATGGCTGCGCGTCCCCGGCCGGATAGCTTCGGTTCGCCCTTGACAGCAGAAAATAGCTCTCGCCAAACAAAACATGCACCTTGGCCCGACCATAGCTAACATTGTCTCTTAGCCCCGTCTACGCGGTTAGTTACCCTCCTCCCATCGAACACCAACGCACTGCCGCGCCATAAGCCCGTGTGCCCGCTGCACTCCTCCAGTCTGCTGCCGACGCGCATAGCTCTTGCGAGTGCTGGCGGCCTCGGCCTTATCTCTGGTCGACCAACTACTCCCTCACGACGCGCCATGTTCCGTCTTCCATCTTCTATTTCCATCAATCGCTCGTCCGCATCACGGCCCCTGACTAACTCGCTTTTTAGCCCTTCTTCGGTGCCATGGGCTGCACCGCCGCCATCGTCTTCACCTGCCTGGGTGCCTCGTACGGTACCGCCAAGTCTGGTGTTGGTATCGCCGCCATGGGTGTCCTGCGCCCTGACCTGATCGTCAAGAGTGAGTGCATATCTCATCTGTCTCCTAGTCTCTTATCGTCCCCGACCATCTCTAATCTCTAACACCCACCTCCAGACATTGTTCCCGTCATTATGGCTGGTATCATTGGTATCTACGGCCTCGTTGTTTCCGTCCTGATTTCCGACAACCTGAAGCAGAAGGAGTACGCTCTGTACACCGGTTTCATCCAGCTCGGTGCTGGTCTGGCTGTCGGTCTGGCCGGTCTGGCTGCCGGTTTCGCCATCGGCATTGTCGGTGACGCCGGTGTGCGCGGTACTGCTCAGCAGCCCCGCCTGTTCGTCGGCATGATCCTGATTCTGATTTTCGCCGAGGTTCTGGGTACGTTTTTCTAACTTGTTATTTGCATTTAACCAACTCGCACTAACATCTCTAGGTCTGTACGGTCTGATTGTCGCCCTGCTGATGAACTCCAAGGCCTCGCTCAACATCACCTGCTAAGCGTCTCGCCCAACGATCTATCGATACGAGCCCATTTAGTTTGACGAGGAATACTATCGCCTTCTCTACGACGACATCCTGGCTCGTATCGTTTGTCGACGAGCACTACTACGGCGGCTGAATACCACTATTCTCAAAGCGGATAGCCATCTGCAATCAAAGCGAGCGTCTTCTCAGCGAACCCCCAGACGTCCACTAGTTTGAACACTGGAAGTTGGTTTTGGGTACCCGTATACTTTCTATTATTTTTGTGGTGCAGCCCTTGGTCCCTGACCAGTGATCTGGAAAACAAGGAGACAGTGGTTTTTCTGCCATTGTGAAGGGGAGGGGACGGTCAACATCTTTGCCTGCTTTTCGGAATGGGGCGGTAAGGATCGCAATGGGTTTTGTTTTGTTATTTTTCTTTGTTTTCTGTTTTTTGTCATTGTTTTTTTGCCTCACTGTTCGAATCTATCCGTTTGATATGGTGTCCAAGACCGGATCGCCAAACAAACAACGTGTACTATTGTTGCATTATATTGTCTGCGCGTTATCTCCTATTGTCATAATTTACATTTACATTTGCATAGCTACTGGCTGTCACAGTAATCTTGACTATAATTGCATTCTGTCGATCTGCGTCAAGTCAAGTTTTGTCGTTATCTCACAGTATGTACAAATGGAATATAGTGTTACTTATTATATAATTAGTATGTGCTCGGTAAGTCGAGACTTTTCTTCCCAGATCTCCAGAGGGCTCCCAAAAGGTCCATGCGGTTATAGTGCCCAAGCTCGCCGTCCCGACCGAAACAACCTTTCCACGGGGAGCTCGCAAACAACTCCATAAATCGAAACAAAAAAGGCAAAACAGGGATTAAAAAAAACATAGGTACAATAATAAAGAGAATAGGTGTAACTGTGTATACAAGAAGCGATATCGACAAAAAGAGCTGGCACAAGCGAATGTGTCAAACTCCCAGCCAAAAGCAAGATGAAATCATCTTAAGTTCAAGTGTGTTCAAGAACACGTCTTGGGCCTGAAGGCGAGCAGAGACGATTAAATGACGTACTAGGCGGTGTTAGTATTATGGTCTCGTGGGCGAAGGGGGAGTAAATAAAATAAAATAAAAAAGATGCAGACTACAAAAACATACCGGAATGAAGAGGTAGGGAACCAGCTTCTCGTACTCGGTCCAGGACTCGCCGTACTTGAGACGGCAGCGCTGGATGTCGCGAAGAGCACGGTGCGTGATCATGAGGCAGAAGAACACGGGGTAGAACCAGGGGAAGGGGCTCTTGAAGCCGGTAATCAGACCCCAGCAGATGGCAAAGTAGGCATCGCACGTGTAGTGGACCTTGCGGGCCAGGCCGTACCAGCCATCGGCCAGAATGTCGTCGCCCGTGCTGGTCTTGATGGTGCGGGGGTTCTTCAGCGTCTGCCACGGCAGCTGGGGGAACGTGCGGCGAGCAACCAGGGTGCCGCGCTCGGCGGCGCGGAAGCGGTTCTTCTGGCTGTTGCAGCTGTCCCAGACCCAGTAGACAAACAGGTACGAGGCATACAGGGCAATCAGGGCAGGCTTGCTCCAGGCGTACTCGTCGGGGTGGTGGTTAGCCAGGTACAGAGTGCAGTGGCAGTACGAGAGCGGGACACCAGCCAGGTTCCAGAAGATGAGCATGAAGCCCCACTTCTCATAGTACATGTCCCAGGTCGTGATGATGAGCTCCTCGCCCTTGGAGCAGGCGTTGGCGTACAGGAAGTGGGCCATGACAAGGAAGCCAATCTCGCCCGAAATGTAGCCGTAGCGCTCCAGCTGGCGGGCAGCAACAGCACACGACAGGAGGAACAGGATGAACCAGGGCAGGCGCACCTCGAAGAACATCTTGAAGTCGAGAATGCCAAACATGCGGGGGTTGAGCTCGGCACCCATGAAAAAGTCGTAGATGGGCGCACCAGTCATACGGTGCTGCGCGCCACGAGCCAGAGCGGACACGTATGCAACAATGCTGACGAGGAAGCCAGAAATGATGGCAACCGACATGATGGGGCCAAACTCATCGATGAGAGTGTACAGGGGGAAGATGCCCGAGACGTGCAGGCCCAGAGCAATGACAATGGTGGCGTAGAAGCTGGAGTAGGCAGAGCAGTAGTAGGGCAGCTGCTTGCCGTCCAGGTGAGGGAGCGGCTTGCCGTAGCCCCAGATACCAGGCATAAGGCAGTAGAACACGCCCTCGAGGATGAGGAAGCCCCAGTAGATAGTCCAGGCTCTCAGGGAGGGGAAGGCGTGGGTGTACACCAAGTCAAACAGGTGCTCAAAGAACTCGCCAAGGGTCTGGCCCTCGGTCGGGCGCGGGAAGCCACCGTCGTAAAAGGTCGAGCCAATCCACATGTACCACATGAGCAGCGGGAAGCCGATCATCATGGCAGACACGCCGAACGAGCCACCAAACTCCTTGTGGCCAGAGTAGTCGACGCGGTAGTCTGCGCCGGGCTTCCAGCCGTCGACGGCATGCTCCGTCTTGATGAGGGGCTCGGCCTCGGTGCCCTTGCCGGGGATTGGCTTGGGGATGCCATTGGATCTGGAGGAAGAGGCCACAGAGGAAGTCATCTTGGGCTTGACGTCTTCGTCGGTCACGGACGTGGGAACAGAGTCGTTGGCCTGGCTGTCGGTGTCGTCGGTCTCGTCAATGTGCTCGACGAACTTGGGCAGACGGCGGCGCGTAGCAGGAGTGCGGGACCGGGAAGACTTTGCAGTGCTTTCGGCGGCAGAGCTCGAGTCGTTGTCGGCGTCGGAGTTCTCAATAGGGAAGAGGGACTTGCGTGATCTTGAGCGTGTTGAGGGCGTCTCGACCATGCCGTCAAAGAGCTCCTTTTTTCTGTAGGAAGAGGATCGCGTTAGCAGTCTGAAGTGAATGGGAAGTACCCAGGCCGATATGCGATGAGGGGAGGGCGGCCGGAGTTATATATGTATACAAAGTATACGCACCTGGGCGTTTGCCGGAGAGAGTATCTTGTCGACATCGTGGTGTGTAGAAGCGAGGGTTTCCTAACAATTGAACTTGCCCCTGAAATGTAAAATTAAAGAGTGCAATCGCCCCTGGCTAGCGATCAACGAATGGAAAGAGCAGCCCTCGGCACCAAAAAATGGAGCGCGAAAAATAAAATAAAAATACTAGAAAGACCGACACAAAGGCATAAAGGCACAATTGCACAAAGGAGCGGCAAGGAGCACTCGGGAGAACGACGGTGAGGAAAGAACGACCGGCGGTGTACGAGAGTGTGACAAGAAGGGAAAGAATCAGAGAGTGAGTGAGAAGTGAGGAGGTAAGAGCGAATCCGCGTATTGACAGTGTATTACATAAAAGGCAATCGCGAGCACATTCGGGGTTTAAGGGGCTGAATTCCCATATTCCAGGCACATATTTTCCTGCGCACACGACGGAGGACAGTACTATTACTAGCTAGAGCGACTAGGCGCGCGCTCCTGGGGCCGCACCTTCCCAGTGCGCTCTTGGCACGGCGTGGGGCGCCAGCTGGAAATCAACAAAAGGGCAATTTGTTTACTTCCTTCCGTCTTTAGCATGTAATAAGCATTCCCCATAGGCTAGTATTATGTACAACAGAGACCAGGCTAGTTGGACAGGAGTCTCAGCGGGTAGTCCCCTGTATGTAGGCCCTAGTGCCTGTAGTTCCTGCATTCACTGCAGCCATTTAGAGTTGCCCGAAGTTTACCCGCCCCGCGATGAGGTCGAGATGCATCAAAGATTACATAAATTGTGGAAATACAAGTAATATATGTCGTACTCGTACTCGCGAAATGCAACCATCGTACTCGTACTCAGCTCTTATTTGCGTTCGGCTATCTACTCCTGCAGGCTCGGAACGGAGTGTGCCGTGAGATTTAGCTTTCGCGTCGAGTCACGTGTCGTCCCATGTGCATAGTGGGTCGATCTGTCGTCCAATGCTGGATGGAGCTCCAAGCTCATTCTGCGCGTACCAATGTAGCCATGATTTTATAGGTGAAAATTACGTGATATAGACCTCATAGCTACTTGGAAGCCGTTTAACCTGTCCGGATCTACACAAACCTCAGGCTTTTTATCTATTTTTCTAGCATCACCACAGTACAGCCAAAAAAGCCATGGCACCACAATCGACGCCCTCGCTGCCCACGACGCTGCGGTCCCCCCCGTCAGTGTCCGCCTACACACCCTTGAGCGAGCATGAGACGCGCACCCCGTCCTCGTTCTATGAGGGCCCGCCCGTGCTGCACTACCACAAGGCAGCGGGTCGCGCATACTTGAGCAGGGAGAACAAGGACAAGCTGCCATGGGGTAGCAGTCCATCGACAGCGTCGGCTGGCGGCGATGAGGCTTGGCCCGTGATGGGCGAGGACGCAGTCGAGCAGGAGGTTGACATTTTTGTCGGATCAGAGTATGTTTTCTTTCTTCGTCATGCCCGGCTCTATCATTGAAACCATGGCAACAAAACTGACCGGCAGCACTCTCACCATCTACAGCCCCTCCGCAAGCTGCGGCGTGGCTCTTCCATACCCCGTTATCGGCCTTCACGCCGTCAAGTCAGCATACACTGCAGACAACCAGCGTGTGCCTACAATCTACATGCAGCTGGAGCTGGCTGGCACCGACAGCAGCGATGAGGAGTCGGAGACCGTCGAGCTGACGCTCGTCCCGGGTGGCTTCACAGCAGCACCAGCAACAGAGACAGACAGCACCATTTCCGAGGCGTCAAAACTGTTTGACGCGATCTCTGCGTGCGCTGACCTGCACCCGGACAAATTCGGCGATGACGATGACGAGGACGGCGACGGCTACCCCAACTTCTTCCGCGAGGGTAACGACGGCGACGACGACGACAACGACGACGAGTACTACGGCGAGGACGGCGAGGACAACGACGACCCTGCAATGGAGCCAATAGAAGGCTTCCAGGGCGTGTTCCGGGGCGGCGCTGGTGCCGAGGATGGCGGTGCATCCGTCTCTGACCTGCCTCCGCCCATGCCGGGCAGTGGCGGCTGGATCACGGCGGACAACGCTCACGAGTTCTTTGACGAGGATGGCAACTGGCGCGGGCGCGGCGGCAGTCTCGGCGAGGGTGCCGGCCGCGTCCGCGGTCGCGATGAAGCCGACGAGGGTGTAGAGGCAGCAGACCCGGCAGACTCTGCCACTGCATCTACGGCTGAAGCGAATGGCCATGACGAGGCCGCCAACGGCGACCCCTCTGAAAGCAAGCGGCTACGTACCGAGTAGATAGGCAGTTAGTCAAAATGAAATGTAAAATGATATGGTACCTGTGGTGATGGTAGCATTGATCTGAACTATCTGGTTAATATTATTTATTCTGGATTTATTCTGATTTATTCTGATCTATTCTAATTTATTTAAATTAATCTGGTTATAGTATTATTCTCTTTTTTTTTGAAGTTAGATAAAATATACCAGTATTGAAAGTCAATTTTTTTTTATAGAATTCCCGCAAATAATGTCCAAACAACTGCCGAGTATAATGGCCGGTCTAGATGGTAGAGATGACGTTCAAGATGATCAAACGATGTGGCTGATCTTCGGCTAATCTTCTTGTTATCTAGAATCACGTCAACGACATTGCATTTCGTCAGATACAACCCAATTTTAATGCATCGGAGAATTAAAAATGCGTTTCAAGAAAACCCACTACCAGGCCAACAGTAATAAGAAGCCGAGGCATGCGGAGCTGCTGGGTGATGTATGAAATTACAAAAAGTGGCAACATGATACATGAGAGATACAAGAAAAGTACAAGAGAAATACAAGAGAAATACAAGAGAAATACAAGACAGATGCAGATAGTTTCAAAATAACCGAGTGGCTAGGCTAGACAAACTGAGACGCCGTTCGTGATATCCCTGGCCAAAACACCCAAAATGTACAAAACAAGCAAATAAACAGAGATAAAGACAAATTGGTCCAAAAGAAGAAACAGACGAGGGCTCAGTCGCCTAGATCGTCCTCCTCGATGAGCTTGCCAAAAATAAGACTCTGGATAAACCGCTCGTCGCTCAGCAGCTTGACAGGCGCAGGCGGCCGGTCACCGTCGGCATGCGTACTTGTGTGTGTGGCCAAAACGGCCGAGCTTGCCCTCTTGCGTCTCTTGGCTGCCGGACGCGATGACGCACGGTCGCTGAAGATGCCGTTGATGTCGGCCTCTTCGTCTGTATAGACCCAATCATACGGCCGGCCGGCATCCTCCATGGCGCGCAGCTGGTCCCGTGCCTCTTGCGTCGTGTGCGCGCGCGACAGGTTGGCACCGAGCACGTGCGCCAGAAACACATAGGCCTCCCGTGTGCTCCGCCGCAGAAACACCAAAATGTTGAGCCCCTCTAGCAGCTTGCTGCGCGCGTCGACAATGTCGGCAAGCTGGGCCGCGTGTGCATCATACGAGACAAGGTTGCGCGAGCGGATGGCGCCGCCGAGAAAGGACGACTCGCCGGCACACAGCAGGTACGGCGACCAGTCGACCAGCTCGTTGCGCTCAATGCACGTCGTGACCCAGCGCGGTGCCAGGCAGGGCAGGCCCAGTGCGAGGGCCTGCATGTACTTGGCCTTGCGCGAGTGGCCGTCCGAGATAAGCGCCGTGAACCCGGTCTCCGTGCCCCGGGGCAGAAGACGGAGCCGGTTTCTGCTTGTGCTTGTGCTTGTGCCTGTGCCTGTGCTCGTAAGGTCCGTTCCGTTTCTGTACCTCGAGGCTGTCCCTGTGGCAAACTGGGGCGGCTGGAACAGAGCGTCGAAGCCGTCGGGCAGAATGCTGCCGCCGCCATCGACAATCTTGGCCTGCAGCTTTTCGCCCTGCTTCTCGCGCTTGCTGAAATCGGCATCGCTTTCGCCCTTTCTCTTGGACTGGAACGTGACCGAAAACAACATGCCCGCAAACAGCCCCGGGGCTGCCGACTCCCGCCGGTGGCTCGTGGGCGCCAGTGCAGCACCTCTGTAGCTTGCTGACCGGGCAAAGTTGCGGGTGCTGCGGGTGCGTCGTTCCGATCCTGCCGTCATGGATACGGGAGATACAGCCAGCTCGTCTGTTGACCCAGACGGAATCGGTGACGGCCCTCGCCGCATCATTGAAATTGTCGAGGCCGAGGCCGACTGCCTTGCGTATGCATGGCCTTCTTGTTTCGCTGTTGGTAAAGGCAGCATGTGGTCCCGCCGCCGCCGCCGAGGCAGAAGTGGCGAGTCGTCGGGGATATCAACACTATCAATGCCGGAAATCGTAGACGTGGTTGCGGCGCCGTCCTTCTTGTCGGACAAATGAGTGGATCTATCGCTGTCGTTTGCCGTGATCGGTGTTTCTGTTCGTGATGTTTGTGTTGGGGTGACTGACAGACTGCTGAGCGCAGATGCTGCTGACCTGCCAGACGACGCCGAGGCCGCTCTGGGCGCAGCTCTGGACGCAGCTCTGGACGCAGCTCTGGACGCAGCTCTGGATACAGCTCTGGATGCAGCCCTGGATGGACGCCCGCTGTTGCTAGCCACTTCGTCGTCAACACTGTCAACACGCCGCCTTCTTTTGCGACTGATAATCTCTGGTGCGGGCACCGGAGGTGATGAGGTTGCAAGGTCAATGGCTTCCCTGTCTTGTTGTGCCCTCTGTTTCAGTAGGCCGACAACTTCGCCGATTTTATCTTGCTGGCTGTTCCGTGGGCGTGCTGGTGAGGGCAGGTCAAGCAGTGCCTGTGAAGAAATGAAATTCAAATCCGCAGAGGGAGGGAAAGATGCGGTCTCTGCCGCATCCGAGGGTACGTTGGTCGGGCTCGGCATCGTGGCTGATGCCCGGATTCTAGCCGGGCTCGTCTCTGGAATTGCATCGGCATCGTTTATGCTGCTGTGCGGCTGGAGAACTTGCCGGGGCTGCTGCCGGATGGTATCGGTTATTTCGGGAAGATAGTTGGCTGAAGAGGTTGGTGTTTTGGACGCCGGCAACGGCTTGGTGCCATACTCGGCATCGATCATGGACTGCGGGAAGCTCAGATGGCCATACTCGCTCTCCGGCACACTTGACCGAGGACCGTCACAGGGCTTTTCTGTAGTTTGTGGTGCTGGCTCTGAAGGTGCATCGCGGGGACCTCTCTCAGGACGCTCTTCGGGAACTTGGGAGCTCGAGCGGAGCCCCCTTGACCTTGGCCGCCCTTCTTTTCGTGTCGATGACGGCACTTCGATAATGTCATTGCGAAATGTTGGCCCGGACATGCTGATCGCCGATAGGATTTTGGTAGCCTCCTGCTTCTTCTTCTGGACAATGTTTCGCCGGCGTCGACTCGTAGTGCCTGCGTCGTCGTCGGAGCTCGAGTCAAAGCTGCCCAGCCGGGCCCGGGACCCAGTGGATGCCTCCCTGCGCTCTTGTGACTTCTTCATAGGCTCGTAGTCTTTGATTGGCGCCGTAGCCCGCCTCTGCCGTGCTATTGGGCTGCTAGACTGCTGCAGGGCATCGGGAGCGGCTGGCCTGTTGGGGTATGGTGTGATGGCATCGGGGCGAGACTGTGACGATGTCTCGAGGTTGTGAAACGTCGGTTCCGGCATGGGTGTCTGGATGTCGTGGAGCATAGAATTTGGAAACTGCGGGCGGAGCACAGACGAGCCGCCCGTGTATGGCGTGGCCGCCGCGTGCATCGGCAGGTCAGAGGGCGACGGGCGCGACCAGGTCGGACTGACTTGGTTTCCGAAGCCGGCCGTCGCGGGCGTCTGTGCAAACAGCTGCGACTTTGCAACGAGAGGCGTCTGAAACTTTCCTGCAAATGCTGCAAACGGGTTCTTGGGAGCTGCCGGCGTCTCTGGCTCTGGACCGGCTGTTGTCGAGGCCGGGTCGTTGTCGGGGTTCGGGAAGAAGCATGCCATGCCGTTGACCCTCTGTTTGCCAAACTGGCTCTCGTCTGCCGTGGGCGACTCTGCCTCAATCTCGGCCTCGGGGCCCCCAGAGTACAGAGAGTCAAAGCGGACGGCACCGCTGTCGTTCTCGTCCAATGCCTGAGCTAGAAAGTCGTCGCTGAAGCCGGCCTGCTCTTGGGTCTGACGGATGCCGAGTGACTCGAGCGACGCCGGATTGTCGGCATAGCGGTCATAGCTGCGGCCTTCGTTGACCTGTGTTGGCGACTGGGTGCCGTCGTCGGGCTGGCCCACGGAGGGGTCCATGGCGGCGTTTCCTCAGCACATATACCGGCAGCGGTGGAAGCTTTGTGTGGAGATCGGCATTGACTGGAGGCGTGAGTGCTCTCTGTAAGGCGAGGTGAGGTGTGTTGGTATGTAGTGGTAATGGAGGCGCTCTTGGTATGCTTTTGAAACACTCAATAGCAAGGTGAGATTGGCTTGAGAAGTTGTCTCTCGTGTAGATGCAAGGTCGTCGCCCAAGTCGAGAGCTTGGACTTGGAGAGCTTCACTTCAGCCTGCGTCAGAGACCCAGAGTCACCTTGCGGAACCCGTAAGCTCTGTCGCCGTGGAGCGCGTTTATGGGGGAAGTCGCGTAAAGCCTGTATTGTGGGTCTGCCGCCAACTAGACACCAAATCACACCAGTCTCTCTAGTAGTAGTTAGCACCTTCACCGCATTGCCTTTCTTTGCAATATTACATAAGATTCTGCCGCCCGGTCCCCACCGCCCCGAGGCAGAAATTTTCTCTACACCAGAGTATAAATACCCATCCCCTCCCCGTCCCTTTCTAGACTTTCTTTTCTCTTTTTTTCCTTATGTCGACAATACTTCAAAGAATCATTTCTATAGTTATTGTCCTCTTCTAGGTTCTCAAAAAGAGCCAGAAACCCCACCCGGGTTGATGACTTTATATCCTCGACTTGCCCGTTTTTACGAAAACTTTAGCTGCGCTTTTGCCGGCGTGCTTTGGGGTCTTTATTGATCCCGTTACCCTCGCTCCTGCCTGCAAAGGCAGCGGACCAGGAAGTGCGTTTGTCTCTTCGGATTCAAATGTCTTCTAGGACTGTATTCAACAGAGGGTGGTGATGAGCTATACCCTGGACTGGAGGTCTGCTTCTCTTTATGAGGGCGCTCTGCCAGGGTGGGTGTCGATGGACGTCTGACCGGCCATTCTTTTTTCTTTTTCATTGTTCTCTAGAGCTTGCTCTGGTTGCGAGGAAACTGATACTTTAGCTTACCTAGGTTTTCGAGAAACGAATATCTCAAGTCAGTGCTTATATAAGCAGTGACTCGACGATGTTGGCGTTGATTAATAGAATGTGCGCTTCAAATGGAAATAGGGGATACAATGGAAACAACCATCTTGAACTCATCAGATAAGATGAGAATGAATCAAGGAATGCATCGTCAACAATTCATCCAAAATCGATTACATCACAAGCGGAGTGTGTGTTGTTCCATTCCAACCGGGTTTGCAGCGGTTATATTGGCATTCATGCACGGTAAATGAGGCCCAGACCCGATGGCCTGTCGATAACAGGCAATACTCGTGCTGTGATAACTAATGATAGAGAGATTGGTGGCGAGTTAATACAAGCAATACAAGGACAACAGGTATAATGATGGACAGTCAGACCGGGATCGCCGGGGCAAGGCCGGCTCGATTTTGCGCGTCAGTGAAATGCTCTGCATCTGCGAGATAGACACAAAGACTGTGAGTTATTGTAGACGGCCTGTGGCAGTGAGACTATGCTATCAGCACCTACAACGAGTACGAGTGTCGTCCATTTGACGTTGTCCGGCGTTGTCTGGCTGTGCTTGCTCCTGCCTAATCGAAGAAATGGGAACGGCAATATGTTGTCATGTGACGCGTGTTTACTGTTTTGCCAGTTCGTCCCAACTCTATTTTATTACTCTGTGTTCTGCCCATATCAGGAGTATTAAGGACAGCGATCTCCGGCTGCAAGCCGTGCAAACTTGTTCTATTTATTCTGCGATCCTTCCTGATCAGGCCAATTGCGTTTCTGGTTATTGCCGTATTAATATCATTAGACAATTAATACGTATTAACACACCAATTAAGCTATTTTATAATTTTATATGAAATGAGCACAATGCACTTGTCGAATGTCATTCTTCGCGGAACCACATGGCCAGCATACGCGGCCGGGATGCGTGTTGGTCGTTTGTTTACTTTGTTTATTGGGACGCGTTGATAGTTTCTCTTCAGCCAATTCTCAAAGTTGTTCGTGATGTTTTTCGAGCCGCTTATTCAGCATCGTCTATTGTCGTCTATCGTTGCCAGTCTCACTTTCTACTTTCAATTAAAACTCTGCATGTTTTTAGACGTTCTCATGCAGCAACATCCCTCGAATCCGATTTGAGAAGGCACGCTACTGCACTCTGCATGCACCAAGACTCTCCCAATCATAGCACGGTGCGCAAGAGAATCTCGACTGGAAGGCACCACCCACACACTGCCCATCAACTGCCCACCTGCGATCAAGCACAGTGAAACACATGTGGAGAAAGAGCGACCGGCAACCTTCTGTCAAAACAGCACTAACAGCACTAAACACTAACAAAAATACGCTGGTGGGCCTGCCGTGGTTTCTGTGGTTTCCATGTCTGGCAGAAACATCAGGCTAGACACATCTCACCACAGCACAACAACAACACCTGCCTTGCTAGCAGCCTGCCTCGTTAATTTCTACACATGCTTGGCACATGACCCTGCCACCATAATACAGGCTCTACAGACTCTGCATGGGAGTCACAATACTATGTATGTAGTCAGATAGTCAGAAGACGGCAAGAACGTTCACCGTTCCTTCCCAGCATTCGCAACAGGTAGCCTGCTGTTTCCTGTTTGGGCACAGATCATTCATTGCCTGCATTTGCCCTACATTCTAATTAGTCGTATCCCGTGTTTCGTTGAGCCCTTCTTGCCATCTCGTTGTGCATCTTTTGGGCTTCCTTTTTCTCCCTTTGAATTTTCGTACAACATCGTCTTTGCATCTTTCATCGCAGCCGCTCCCCAGATTCGACCGATCGCAACGACCCGCCGCCTACTATCACCCCCCTGTCTGACGCCCGCTCTCTTTTGAAGTGTACTTGTTTTTACCAGCTCTTCAGCGCTCCTTTCTTTCATTTTCTAATAATTTTATTTTGTTATTTTTGGTGTTTTGTTATTTTTGGTGTTTTGTTATTTTTGGTGTTTTGTTCTTTGTTCTTTGTTCCTCTGGCATTTCGCAAGCTTGGATATACCCCTTGTGCCCTTTGGCTATCAACATCAACGCCTCTAGCACGCTCGGTTTCACAAACAACGGCCGCAGTCACCACCAAACCACCCCCCAGCCGAGTATCGTCTCTCGTCTCGTCTCTCGTATCTTGCAGAGTGCTTTGAGAGTCGGTCCAATATCCAGTCTTCCGGCTTCAAAGACACAATTTGCGACAGCATACACGCTCAATTTCCCACCCCGGGAGCCCTGATTTCTGACGACAACTGCTCCATATTATTGCGACGCTGGGCCAGGCCGACCCATTCACCGCCGTCGTTGCCCGTCCACGCCTCAGTTGAGGGTCTCTCTCCGGCAGTGCTTCAGTGCTTCAGTGCTTCATCAGTTCCTCATAGTGCCTCGCAGCACACTCTGGTACACTCTTGGTACACTCACAACACTCGCAGCACGCGCAGCACTCGTTCGTCGACTCCCTCCCAGTCTTGCCCAAACGCAGTTAGCTGCCACTGCAGCTGCGGAGCCCAACGTCCTCTGGCCGCGTGCATAATCACCAATGAAGACCCATAGATTGTCCTCCTAATATTAAATAGGGGAAAGCCGAAAAATAGCTGAAAGGGGAAGACAAGGGCACAAGAGGGAAAAGGATCCCACCGCCATACTCTTAGCCATAAGCCATAGGAGGGCAACGCACCGTCTTTCTTCATGACTGGATTTCTTCTCCAACTCTGTTTTGCTTCTGCTTTCACACGCCAGCTCTCCCACGAACACCGATCTGTCCGCCGCACTCGCTCTCTTGTCGTTGCCAACTCCCGGAGAACGACGTCCCCTCCTTCTCGACTATATCGCCAACGGCGCTGGCGCTGTGCGCTCCACCCAATCTCAAACGGCCATCACCGCAAGATCCAGCGGCATTCTCTCATTCTGCCACAGTCGCTTTCGTCTTCGTCTTCGGCCCTCACTCGCTTGGCCAACGCGGACTCTCTGGTCGCCAGCACACTCACATCGACCGCTCCCCGTCTACACAGCGCCATAAACAGAGCTGTTGCTCAGCAGTTGTTTGGCCTACCATCACAAACGAAAACAAAAATAATGGCTGATCCCAAGTCAAAGCCGGCCCCTCCGCCGGCTGCCCGGGCCAGCGTCTCTTCTTCATCCGAAGAGGATTCGTCGTCTGAGGAGAGCTCTCGGCCATCCACCAGCTCATCAGAGGCCGAGTCTATGCCACCTCCGCCACAGCCGCGTGCCTCAACACCACCCAGTGCCGCCCCATTTGCACACCTTGGGGGCGGTGTTCGTACCCCAGGAGACCGGCTGGACGAAACCATTGAGACTCGCTCCTCGCGGTCTGCATCAACAGCCTCCAGATCCAACCGCCTGTCTCTGACACTCCCTATCGCTCTCCCCACCTCGTTCCCTAGCCGCCCTATTCCGGCATCGGCGACACTGCCGTCATTCCCGGGCACGCCCATTGATCTTTCCTCTGCGGCCGTCCCAGAGGACCCGGCGGATCTTATCACAGCCATTGCTGCACAGGAGCGGCATGTGCTGGAGCTCCGTGAACAGCTGAACCGCGCCGAGTATAGCCTGCTCGACCTCAAGAGGCAATGGGCCAACCACGAGGCACGGAAGAAGTGGACCGGCGATTCTAGAAGACCAGAGGCTATGCGTGCCATGCCGTCACGGCCTGGAACTGCATCCGCTACTGATTCTCCGGCCGCGTCGGTTGAAGGGTCGGCTTCCAGACGTAGCACGGAGCTCGACAGAAGACGAGCCCTCCTTCAGAGCCAGCAGCCTGGCACAGTTGAGCCCAACACACCCTCTCAGTCGCGGCGTCGCGTATTCCGTGGCGGTCATGCCCGCACTTTGTCTCTGCTTAGCCCGACCAAGACGGTTTCGGATGACTTTTCTGTTCACGAGGACCAAGCCGCCGCCGCCGACGACGAGTCCATCAAGTCGCCCATGTCTTCCCAGGATGCAGAGTCTCCATTCCTCCAGAATCTGGGCCGCTATGCACCCAACACGGCCAACCACCTGTCTAAGCGTGCATCTTGGGCACCGCAGACTGTTCATCAGGTGGCTGGTGCAGGTCTGAGACAGGTGGCTGGAGAACTGGGCTCAACACTGTGGACGTTTGTGGAAGACCTGCGCCAGGCCACAGTGGGCGAGGAGCTTGCTGGTGCCAACAGCGCCAGTGGCGCAACCGATTTCACAAACCTCCGCATTGCAGACGACTCCCAAAACACAATCCGCGCGCCTAGCTCGACCACTCGCCCACATGCAGCCCGTGCATTCGGCGGTGACCTGCAAGGAACACCGACGCCTTCGTCCAGATTTGCGCCGTCTGAGCAGCAGGCGAACAAGGACAAAGCCGCGGGCAGCAGCAAAGCAAAGACCGGCAAGGCGGGTAAGTCCGATGGAAAGGCAGGCAAGCGCTTTTCCTGGACGCCTCTGACCGTTGACTCGTACGACGATAGCGACTGGACGAACTGGGACAGCCCGACGGTGAAGTCGCCCCGGTGGAGCGGATCAACCGTGAACGGAGAGTCGGGCGAGGCCAACCTTGAGCAGACCGACGAGAACGCCGCACCTCAGTATGTACAACCTGAGAATTGAGATTTAAGGTCTTTGAATAAGACAAAGCACTAACAACCTGCAGAAAGCGCGATTCTATCCTGTCAACGTTCTCGCCCACATCGCCCGGCGGCAAGAACAGCGAGCTCTATGCTGCCCTGAACAAGCTCACGCCCGGCAACATCAAGCGCACGGCGACAGATCTGATGAAGGAGTGGGAGAAGTCCCTGTCGACACCGCTGGACGCACACGCCGGCGAGACCCCTCGTGTTGAGGAGAGAAGCCTGTGAGGGACGACGCCTCACACCCCCCTTTCTTACATGCGTTGCATTTTGATTACGGCGATTACGACTTGCTCCTTCTTTTATACTGCCGAGCGAAAGGCACATAGACACCACGGACATTCCCAGGCACACACGTGCGCTTCATCTTTTCGGTTACCGGCAGCTGCTATTATATTGTCACCACTCAACATCATTACGACCTGATGCATGGAATATGCTATTGTTTATTCGATATTCGATTACTAGTTAATTTGTTTACTTGTTCGGTTCCACCTTCCACGACAACGACAGAATTTGGATCAGCGTGGTTTATTCCCAGGTCTTGTACATCTTCATCTACAGACCGACAGTGGTTTGTTATCTGTTTGTTGCTATTCGATTGTTTGATTGTTTGAATTAATTCTTGATTTTTGTTTCATTTCATTTCATTTTCTTATACTTTATTCTTCTTTTCTCTTTTATCCTTCTTCTGTTGACTCTTTCACCCAGAAGCTTCGGCTTCATTGAGTCTTTTTTGTTGCTGAACAGCTAGCTAGCATACTTATCACCAAGAAAGCATAATGATAATGATTACGATATACAACCTGGCTTTATTCTGACATTACTATGTATGTATGACAGCTGGTGAACTGGTGCCTAGCATCGAGACGCCTCACATTCCACAGCTGCACTGTATTATAGAGTATGCAGCTCTGTAGTCCCGAGTGCTTTTGCTCTATCTTGCTCGGAACTGCCCCATTGATAGTGTGGATAACGGGGAGCTCCTTATCTCTCAGGTGCGGCAATTTCAATGCATACCGTACACACACTGTATGTACTGTGCACGAAGGTCCCCGCAGGTCATAGCTCCACATGCGCCGGGCCAGCGAATCAGGCAGCGCCGAAGCTCAACACCCGCAGCCAAGCACCAAACAAGAGACGGGGCCATCGCCAGCCCTTTGTCAAGGGAATCTCTCTGTCTTCTCCTTCTGATCTATCGCTCTTCTCCCGCAACGGCGACAACCACTGCATCATTTGTCCCGCATTGCCATTCCCCTGTCGATTCCATTTCCTCCATCTCGAGCTATACAGTCGGCCGTCTTTCTGCACGATACAAGCCCCTCGGCGTCATCAATTGAGCGAAATTTGAGCGATTACGTCGACGCATCAGCGACATCATCGACATCTACGACATCAACGACATCAACGACATTCATCTCAACAGCATTACTACTTCATCCCTCTGCAACAATGTCTGAGCACATTGGCAAGATTTACTCGGTGTCCGGCCCCGTCGTGGTGGCCGAGGAGCTCGAGGGTGTGGCCATGTACGAGCTGGTCAAGGTCGGCAACGACAAGCTGGTCGGTGAGGTCATCCGCATCAGCGGCGACCGTGCCACCATCCAGGTCTACGAGGAGACGGGTGAGTTATTTATATAAAAACCTTCTCCATAAAGATTATACTCGAAGAAAAGACTAACAACTGCCAGCCGGTGTCCAGGTCGGCGACCCCGTGCTGCGGACGGGCAAGCCTCTGTCGGTCGAGCTCGGCCCCGGTCTGCTCAACAACATCTACGACGGTATTCAGCGCCCTCTGGAGACTATCTCTCAGGTCTCCAAGAGCATCTACATTCCCCGCGGCATCGCCACCAACGCTCTCGACCGCGAGAAGAAGTGGGAGTTCAAGCCTACCGCCAAGGTCGGCGACAATATCGCCGGCGGCGACGTCTGGGGCATTGTCTACGAGAACTCGTTTGTCACCGAGCACAAGATCATGCTGCCGCCCCGTGCGCGCGGTACCATTAAGAGCATCGTCGGTGCCGGCAACTACACGGTCGACGAGAAGATCCTCGAGGTCGAGTTTGACGGCAAGATCACCAAGTACGGCATGATGCAGACCTGGCCCGTGCGTGCGCCGCGGCCAACAACCGAGAAGCTGTCGGCCAGCCAGCCCTTCCTCGTCGGCCAGCGTGTCCTGGACGCCCTGTTCCCGTCTGTCCAGGGCGGCACTGTTGCCATTCCCGGTGCTTTCGGCTGTGGCAAGACGGTCATTTCCCAGTCCGTGTCCAAGTTCTCCAACAGCGACGTCATTGTCTACGTCGGATGTAAGTTTTTTTTTCCCAGTCCATTTCCGGTCAAAAGACATGATTCTAACATAACAACCCAGGCGGCGAGAGAGGTAACGAGATGGCCGAAGTCTTGAAGGATTTCCCCGAGCTGTCCATTGAGGTCGACGGCCGCAAGGAGCCCATCATGAAGCGCACGACGCTGATTGCCAACACTTCCAACATGCCCGTGGCTGCCCGTGAGGCCTCCATCTACACCGGTATTACTGTGGCCGAATACTTCCGTGACCAGGGTCTTGACGTTGCCATGATGGCCGATTCGTCGTCGCGTTGGGCCGAGGCTCTGCGTGAGATTTCGGGTCGTCTCGGTGAGATGCCTGCTGACCAGGGTTTCCCTGCCTACCTGGGTGCCAAGCTGGCCAGTTTCTACGAGCGTGCCGGCCGTGTCAACTCGCTCGGCTCGCCGTCGCGCGAGGGCAGTGTCAGCATTGTCGGTGCCGTCAGCCCGCCCGGTGGTGATTTCTCCGATCCGGTTACTGCCTCGACGCTCGGTATTGTGCAGGTCTTCTGGGGTCTGGACAAAAAGCTGGCGCAGCGCAAGCACTTCCCGTCGGTCAACACGGCGCTGTCGTACTCCAAGTACACCAACGTGCTGGACCGGTGGTACGAGAAGGAGTACCCCGACTTCCCGCGCCTGCGTGACCGCATCAAGCAGCTGCTCTCCGACTCGGAGGAGCTGGACCAGGTCGTGCAGCTGGTCGGCAAGTCGGCGCTGTCGGACCCCGACAAGATCACGCTGGACCTCGCGATTCTGATCAAGGAGGACTTTTTGCAGCAGAACGGCTACTCGGACTACGACCAGTTCTGCCCCATCTGGAAGACGGAGTGGATGATGAAGCTGATGATGGGCTTCCACGACGAGGCACAAAAGGCAATTGCGCAGGGCCAGACATGGGCCAAGGTGCGCGACGCAACGCAGGAGCTGCAGGGCCAGCTGCGCAGCCTCAAATTTGAGGTGCCCGACGACGGCCAGGAAGTCATCTGCAAGAAGTACGAGGCCATCCAGCAGTCAATGCTGGACAAGTTTGCCTCTGTCGTCGACGAGTAAACGGTCGTCTTGCTGGCAGTTGAGTCCCCCCCCCCCGATACTGAAGACGGCACGGAAGACCCCTGCGGCCCAGCCCAACGTTTATTCGTTTATGCAGGGGAAGGCTGTCTTGCCGGGATGCAGCACAACATGCATTGTGTGTTGTCTATTTGTTTGCCTACCTTTTACCTTTTACCTTTTAGTGTTTTTGTCTACCTGTCTATTTGTCTTTACTGTTTGATTGCTAGTCATTGGCATTGCCACATTGCTTAGATATTTACTTGCTTGCCTTTTTCTTGGTAATATATTCTTAAAGCGTTGCGTTGTTGTTGGTGTTGGTGTTGTTGCATGACGTGATGACTAATCGCATATGCATAAATCGTTTACGGGCAGTCTGACAGCTGCCGGCCAACGGTTTCATCCCATCTTACCACGATCTGCCACGTTTTCTTGTGCGTTGTACAATGTGCCATCTTACTTGCATGTGCTGTCGTTTCGGAAAGTTGTTATATAGGGTATTGAGATGTTTAACAGTGTTACGAAAATTCGCATTTACTTTACATGGCCTATGGCTCTCTCTGCCCGGCTAGATCTTTACTTGTAAGCCGTCATCTCATATTATAATAATAATATAAATATGTCTTATTGTGGCGGCGATTGCAACTGCAGTGTAGAACGAGCTGGGAGCATATACCAACTTCCAAATGCTCGGCACAATTTGTTGAAATGCCTGGAAGAAACGGAAAAGAGATCTTGTCAATGCCTGCGTATTGTTCTAGGCTGTCTGATGTATACTTTGCTTGCGACCTCCCTATCGTCTTCTTGGCCTTGCAGTTCTTCCGTAGTATCCTGGTTGGGCCCGTGTGCTCCGTTGGGTTCCATGGGCTCCAGGCTCCAGATACGGGCGATGACTCAAGAGGAACTACTTGATCAAATTGACAAACATTAAGGTGTCATAAAAGGTATTTTAAAGGAGTGTTATTATTAAATAAAGTGTACAAGGCCACTCAGATCGACGACAGCCAAAGCCTCGCCAACCAGAATGCCCTGTTTTCCCGTCCCAATGAAAAAAAAAGTAAATGTAGCAGCAGAGTCTAATACCAAAATCCTCCCGATACCCAATGGTAAAAAAAGTAAATCCAAAAGAAGAAGAAGTCCTAGTCGAAATAGTCGATTCTTTATACTAAAAGAATCAACCAGACGCAGAGAAGAAATTAAGAAAGACGGGTACGTGTTGTGTTAAAGGAATGAATAAGAAGGGTATATAAGGAAAGTAAAAAAAGGGCGACACCTCTTTTATGTTGATAGATCTACATTGCAGCAGAATATAGTATCAACAAGAGATTTTCAAGTCCGTTGCAAAGTATCTAGAAAAGATATTTACAGGACCAGAGCAGCCAGACCAACAGCCAGGCCGAAGGCGGCAGGGCCGGCAGCCTTGTTGGCACCAGCAGTGACGACGGTAGCGGGGCCGGTGGTGGTGCCGGTGGTGACGACGGCAGGGGCGGTGGTGGTGCCAGCCGTGGTGGTGAAGGAGCCGGCAGCAGTGGTGGTGGTGCCGGGGACGGGCACGACGGCGGTGGTCTGGCCGGCGGGGGTGGTGGTCTCGGCAGCGGGAGTGGTGGTCTCAGCGGCAGGAGTGGTGGTCTCAGCGGCCGGGGTGGTAGTCTCAGCAGCGGGAGTGGTCTCAGCAGCGGGAGTGGTGGTGCCAGCGGCGGGAGTGGTGGAGGTCAGGGTGATGATGGGGGTGGCGGGCGTCGCGGTGGACGAGACGCAGGTGGTGCCGACGAGGACGGTGGTGGGGGGGAGGGTGGTGGTAACGACAACGGGGGGCACGACAGTGGTGTGGTTGCCGTAGGGAACCTGGGTAGGGACAATAGTGGAGGTAACGGGGGCAGGGTTGTAGCACTCCAGGGTGCAAGGGCAGTCTGTAGTGTTAGATTTATATTATCTTTTTTTTTATAGATATTCGAGAGTACATACCGGTGATGGTCAGGGTGGTGGCCTCGGTGACAGTGATAGTCTTGTTCTTGAAGACAAAGGTGGTGGGCTCAGGGCAGTAAGTGGTGAAGTCGGTCACGACAATGGTGGTGGTGACGGCGGTGTCGTTGGCGGCAGCCATGGCGACAGAGGCCAGACCGGCCAGAGGAGCAATGTACTTGAACTGCATTTTGAAGGATGTTTAGAAACAAAGATTGTTTTGGTTTTGAGCGAATGTAAGTGAATAAGGTTTAAAGTTATTCAAAAGATGAGCGAAAGTGAGGTGCTTGAAGCGGTTTTGCGTTGTTGAACGAGAGAAACTTGATGAGGAGGTAAGGGAGCAAGAGCTGAGGCTGGGAAGGGGGGGGAGAAGGCAGCCTTTTATCAAAATCGGAGCATATACAATGACAGAAGAACATGGAACAGAAGAATATAGCCAGAGCGAGGAAAGAATAAAAAACAAGAGTGAGCAAGATGGTGTGTAAGACGAATAAACTACACACTAACACCACGGCTACAGAGCAAAAAAAAGCAACCACGCCAGAGGCAAACAGGCCGATGGCACAAAGAGCAGACCAGCGGTGCCAAGCAAAAGCGCGAGTGGACTTGCCGGGAGTCGCTATACGATGGCCCAAGTGGCACCCCGCTGGTCGTTTGCGGGTGGGAAGTGGTTGGGCATCTCCTGAGACAGGGCTTTCCGGCGTGGAAGACTCAAGACTGACAAGAGAGACATACAGTACCTCCCCATACTCGAACTTGCTACTGACTGAGCGGGACAGAGACACAGTCTGACGTCGAACCACCCAGACAAAGTGGGCACCGCTTGAACCGGACACCTGCTCGCGGTATTATGCCGAGCACGCTCTGTACCGACTTTGTCTTGCTGTTTCTCCATCAAGCTCCATCCTTTCGGAATAAGTGCTGCTGCTAGCAGTGCGGTCTCCAGTCTCTAGTTGCAAGGAAAGACGAAGAACCGGCGGCCGCCGCTGTTTTCGGCTGGTGGGCTATGGATGGCGGGCTGGCACAGCGACGCTTTTCGTATACACGCCTCAAAGTATATTGCTCTGTCTGTACTGCATCTTTGCCTCCGGGTCAAGGTCGAGTGTCCCCTCTGTATAGCCTAATAAAACTATGGATGGCCGTCGATCGCGAGCAGGCCTGTCGAGTTTATCCAGTTCTCCAGTGCTTACTCTGCGCTGCAGGATGTGGAGTGCATCGTGTAAGCCGAGTTATTCCTCTTTCGTCATGATAGCCTGGGCATTTACCTCGTTCTCTTTCTCTCTCTTTGCAGAGTAATATATGGTAACTCGATATTATGCCGTATATTCGCTCTCTTATCTCAAGTGGCTCGAGTGCTGCGAGCTTGCTCAACTCGAAATTAATCCGAATATATCACCTACGAGATAGGAGATGCCAACTCGACTCGTACAGAATTAGAGCTGGAACCAGAATAGGCTTCAGTCCTCTAGACAGGCCAGAGACAGGCCAGGAACAGGCGAGACACGCTTGGGGAGCGCCGTTCCCGCTGCATATATGCAATTGTATATGCAGAGGCAGACGCATATGCAGATGCACTCCAAGTCTCACCACCTCCACCTCATCAAACCTCGTGTTGCTTGTGCCAGCAGACCTCTTCTAGAGTGAGCTTATTTCTGCTCGGGCTGTGAATGGCTGGGCCAAGCTGGATGGTGGATGGACGTGGTGGGCATGCATGCGGCAGCAACGATGATCTGACAACGATGACAGCGAAGACGAAAGACGAAAGACGAGACGACTGCAGTCAGCGTATAGCGCTGTGCCTGTACAGGCGGCCGCTTTTCTAAACGAGAGAGACATCTTGTTTGCGGAAGCTCAGTAGGGCTGAGCAAGTACTTTTTTCTTTCTGTTTTTCTTTCTCTTTTCTCTTCTCTTCTCTTCTTTTCTTTTTCTTTTCCTTTTTTGACTCCTCAATGATTTTCCTTACCACCCCGACAGATGCTCGAATGTCTCAGTCGCGCTCTTTGAGTCAACAAAGGGATGGGACGAAAATAAAGACAATCGCTGACAAAGGCGGGACAGTAATACGAGATCTGTAGCACTCTACGCAGTTGGGAAGCAGTGAGCCTGCAGTACAGGCATGCTGCTGACTGTGCCGCGTATGCCGGAGCAGCAGCTTCGACCGCCCAGGAGTGACTGTGCTTGCCCGGCTCCATTGTTCGCGATGATCACTCGGGCTCTGCAGCGCAAGTGATTGTCATTTCTTGATGCAGTGATGCAGCAATGCAGCAATGCGGCAATGCAGTAATTGCATAAACAACGCAGAAACAACGCACCCGATGCAATGAATCCTACGCGATCAGCATCAAGCAGAGTCAAGAGTATAGTCAAAACTTGCGACTCTGATCATACATCCACAGTCGGAGCATTGCTCCGTCAGCTCGATGAGCGGTTGGCTCTCCACTGCTACCCTCTTCCACCCCAGCACTGTTATATTCTTATTCTACTCCATACATGCATAGTACAGTACCTTATTCCAATGCTCCTCGCAGCTCTTTGTCAACCTCGTGTTCGCGGTGCCGCCGGCTCTCTAGCGCTGCGAAAGGGAGGGTGGCATGGTGTGGAGGGGCGCTGTGGTAGGTACATGCATACACAGAGCACAGTTCTCGCAAGAGAAAGCGGAGATGGAGCTTGGCTGCATTGAGCAAAAAAAGTGTAATCCAAGTAAGCTTGTTGAGAGCTCTCAGCAGGATCCAATCGAGATGCTCAGTCAGTGGCCAAAGTGGCAGAAGTGCGTTGGCGATGTGAGGTTATAATGAATTAAATTCAATATCAATTTAAATTGAGTATTAATACCACACCCTCTTCTACATGTCTTTTGTCTTTTGTGCAGGAATTATATACGAGACGGCACAAAGTACTGAGCTCTTTCCTATTCCGATTTATGCGCCTTTTTCATTAGAAAGGAACTCCTTGCAATAGGAAAGGGAAAGGGAACGAGAAAGAGGAAAGAGCAATGGGCCATGACGCAATGACGTAAAAGCAGACGATGAAGACGGAAAGAGCAGCCCCAACTAACAACTAAATGCGAGACAGTGCCACAGCGAGCATGACTCAGCAGGTTTCTATCCCAGGCCGCAATAGCTATTTGTAGCTAAATTTGAATGTGTTGAATCCTGTTTTCAATTAAAAAGGTGATGGTCTGATTGTTCGCATCCCGGCGTGGAGGCGGCTGTGGCTTGACCTGCAAATACTGCCCCAGGCATGTGGCGTCGTGATATGAAGACTGAAGACGAAAGACGATGGCGGAGCTTCACTGAGACAATGTACCCAGAAATAGAAATAGCAGAAAGCAGATAGCAACTAGCAATGCAAACAAGAAGAAAGCAGCACAGACCACTGATAAATGTTGTACGAAGTAGGTGAGCCAACACTGCGAGCAACGCTCGGGGCGAGTGCGGATAGAAGGGCCGAGGGGGCGATGTAGTCAGGACAGGCAGAAGACAGGACAAAGGGCAGAGCTAGCAGGCAAACGGGCAAATGCAAGTAGACAAGGGCAGACAAGAGCAGTACTTTTGCACAGGCTGGTGGCGAAATACGGGTTGCTGGGTAGCACAAGGCAACAGAGCAGGCCGAAAAGCAGGCCAAAAAACAGGCCATGAGCATACCGAGCCCTGGCTAGAGAGTTTATAGAGTGGCTAGAGTGGCTAACACGACCAACAGCGAAAATGGCGAGACGGAAGCACGTTGCTGGCCGACAACGAGCAAAAAGTACTGTCAGACCCTACCGGTTGCCGCCAAACAGCATGACCTGCTCCGAAGTCGTGTCGAGTTTGGCCTTCTTTGGTCCTTGCACACTTTGACAGTGGGCCAACTCGTGCCAACAACCTGTCTGGCCGGGCTCGAAATACTCAACAGATATATTCCCATAACATCACAGCCACTGAAGCCACTGAGCCACTGCTGCAGGCCTACCATGTCGCTATCTTACTTAAGCTTGCTATCCCGGCACAGTACTTTTGCAACACGACAAGCTAGTTTGACCGGTTTGCATCGGGCAAATAAATATTTTTAATCAATAGTTAATTGATATAAACTGCCAACTACCCAGGCCTTTCACAAGAGATGGGCGAGAGAAGTGAGGACACGGAGGGATGAGGCCTATTTCCTTTGTTGATGGCCAGCTTTGCGGTCTGCTCTACTATCGTTGCTATTCCCTATTTCCCTATCCCACATCGGTCTCCGCGTATACAGCATCATAGAGACATCAGAGAGAGAGACACCAGAGAGACACGATAGACATCATAGACCGAGACAGCGAATGATTCGCCCCCCGAGACCCATCGTGCCTATTTTGGTCCATCGTCGTCCTTTATATCTTGCAAACAGACTTTTCATGCCGCCGACTTGGCAAGGGGCATGAGTGGAAATACCGTGCAGTGAGATACAGGTACGGCCTGTCGGTTGAGGTGTCGGGGGGGACACTGGAGGAGTCTGAAGACAACGACAGCAACCGCTAGCGAGCGATCGGTGCATCCGTCAGTTGATCTTGCATATCCCGGCGTCGGGTCAAAGAAGCAAAGAGAGGGAAAAGAAGGAAAATCTTGTTGAAAAACCATGCAGAATCTACGGGTAAAAAGATAAAAAGATACCGGGACAGTTTAAGTGGTGGGGCCGGCAGGGAAGCCAGTGCAAGTCGGGCTTCCTTTTCTCCTTTCTCTTTCTCTTTCATCTATCTTTTCTCTTTTATTTAATAATATTTTATTCTCTTTGGCTTTTTTTCAGCTTAGATCAGACGTCTTCTTATATCTCCGGACGGGTATGAAAACAACGGACAGAATAAGAGTATGAGGCGAGATAAGGTTGCGGGTTAATTCAATGTTCAGCGAGTAACCTGTAGATAGTCTGACAGCATTGAGTAAAATCCTTTCTCTGCTCGATGCCGTCCAAATATCATTAAAAAAAAAAGCAAAATGCAGAACTGCAAGCAGCAGAATTTATGTGGAAGCGACAGAACTGTTAGAGTGGTGAACTTATGACTAATTTACGGAAAGATTGAGACAAGCCGCAAAGAAAAGGCAGAGAAAGCCACACAAAAACAGAGAGGGAAAAAGAAAAGAAAATATGTACGAGAGAAGACAAGATTTTCCTATGTCAGACAATGAGACCAAAGTGACGTACAAAGCATCCACTTTTACATAAATAATATGATATGATTGGCCAATTGGGCTTATACTTTGAAAGCGACCGCCTGTCTCGCTTGTCTCACCTAGCCGGAACAATGATCGTTTTCGTTCGATTTCGCACTTTTCACAGTTCATTCAGAGATTCATAATATCCAGCGCAGAGAGCTTTGAAGCTTTAGGCTATCTTACTTTAGTATAATGCCTCACAATATCTCACTCCATAATGAAAGCAAGCTGGCACGAGTTGGCAGCTAGCCTCCTACAAACCGACTGCCCGCCGAGCCTTCCATGCTCTTCTACCAAGCTGCCTCTCGACGAGAGCACTCTTTGTTATGTAATAAAGGATGCGGACGAGAAAGGCAAGATCTGCTGTGACGTTACTTCTGGGTGCAAGCGTGTACAAAGTACCGTGCAAGCCACAGTCTCCTATCGTGAAGCCATGAACAGCCACAGTGGTCAGCGTGTGGCTTGATTGTTGTTGAGTGTGATACAGATATGACTATCGAAAGCCACAGCTGCGCTGCGGACAACACCAGCACAGAACATGGACAGAACATGGGCAGAACGGCCAGAATAATCAGAACATGGTCAAGTAAAGAGAAGATCAGGCATGAGTTGGCATGCTGGATGTCACTGCAAACAAGTCAGAGAAGATGACACCGTAGCCTATCCAATCGCCGATTGCATGATTGCACGTTACTAAGACCAACTTCATGACATCTATGGCACCATAAGCCGGCCATAATGAGATAGTGAAGTAGAGACGAGGGAAACAAAGAGGCGGGTGGCTCCGACAAGACTTTGACAAAGAAGAAGTATATTTTTCCTTGTTAGAGACTGAAGACAGAAAACTAAAAAAAGAAGAAGGAAAGAAGAAGAAAGAAACAGAGCAGAACCGAGAAAACTCATGGCCATCGAGACATCTTTCCGTTGCAATATTGAAACGTCTTGTGTCGGCCGCAAAGGAAGCTGCCGATTTAAAGTTTGCAGAACGGACAAAAGGGCTGCCTGGTCGCCAGTTAGGAACGGCCGGGACTGGGAGTCCCAGAACCTGGATTGGCTGTTTTCAGACTTTGGATCTGAGATCTAAGATCCCTCAAGATCAAGATCAACTTCAAGACAATCCCAAGTCCATTTCAAGATCACAGCTAAACGCAAGGGTGTATTTATTGGCCACAAGGTCTCTAAAGGCTTGCATTTCATCGCATCAAGCCTGAAGTCTAGTAACTCAATGATATATGGTGTTGATATATGTCAAGTAGATGAATTTTGGAGTCGGCTATGATGCCCGGTCACCAAATTGACCGATGCGAGCCTTTGATATACCCGCGCGCCATTCTGCATTGCAACCGAAGCACAGAGATTACCTCACAGTCGGAGAACACTCCAAGGAGACGGTTCTGTCTACCAGATGAGCAAACAGAGCGACCAAATCGTATCCGGCAATGCGGCGATGTGGCCGTGGCTGTCGCCCAGGTTGGCTCGCCCAGGCTGTGTTCAATGATCAATCCTGGCCACGACATCTCATACAGTTATCTTCTTAACCAATTTAAATATTTGATTACCTTATCGGGACTATGCTATGGCATCCCATACGCTCCGAAACTCAACAACTACCAAAATAATAAAATAATAGTGAGTTTTGTGAAATATCGTGGAACCTATAACCAGTCTGATACCGATTTAACCCCAGAGCAGGCACCGCGTTTATCAAAAGCTCGTTCATACAGTTGAACTACTTAGTTCTATTAAGGCTCTTTTTGTATCATATCGGAGATTAGAGTGTTCAAGTGTTGGATGCAGCTTGGTTGACGCCGTCTACGTCGATGCCATCCGATGACCACTGTCCACTAACGACAATGTGCCGGATACTGACCACATAAGCTGTCCAGAGGTAGAAAGTATTATGCTCAGATATCACTGCATAGAATACAAGCACCGGGAATCATCTGCTTCTTTTATTAGAGTTCTTTAGGCGGCAAATCCGAGCTCGCGACGGGCTTTACACGGCTACTCTACCATCACGATGCACCCATGCACAGCACTCATCGCACGAATATATCCTTTATTGTCGTATAAACTACATCCCGGGGCTCGATGTCTCTCTCACACACTCTGGGGATCATTTGACTTGGTTTGAATTGCTGTACTGACAGGTTCAGAGGGGGGTATGCCGTACCGACTTTGTCGTCATCGTGAGATCGATGCGACTTGAGTTTACAAACTTTTATGATTTACACTAGCCGGGATCTTTAAAGAGCCTCATGCTACATGGACAGGCTTAGAGTGCCTTTATTCAGAAAATGAATACACCGTTTATGAGTTTAAGGTGTTCTGACTAAAGTTTTTTGTACACGGCTGCATCTCAACTTCTCTAACCATGTAGTCACGTCCGTCTACGATGCGTCTGAATCCGTAGAACTCGGTAGATACAGCTACAGCTATGGCTATACGAACATGATATCCATGCTCGCAATCGCAAATGGCTGGTATCAAGCCAGGCATCGACTTTCCGCGGCCGCGGGCGTACGACTTTGCATCCACGCCGCCAGCTTCCATGAATATTACTCGACGATTCCACACGTACAGCCCGAGAAGACAGATTATCAGCTCCTTCTTACGCGCCATGGCAGCTTCTGCCACACACTCGACGGCGTAGTTTGGGATAGATGAAGGGTTGTCATGATATGCCCGCCATCTGCAGCCACGGCAGCCACGGCAGTACGAAGAGGATTTGCACGTATGCACATGGCAAGATATTGGTCTGTATTACCACCTCTGTATCCAGCCATGGCTCGTTCCGTGTGCTGAAGCTCGAGGCGGAATGATGTCTTGTGTCACTATCCCACAGGGGAGTATCACATGCAGCTGTTCGGATGGCGGCTGTCTGTACGACTCGACAGGCAAAACTGGGGGGAAGAGTAGTTTCACGTTGACGTTGTGCAACACCCGGCCGGAGTCGCCCGCAGGCAGGCGCTCACTAGGCTAGACAGCAGCTGTAACAGAGGCTGGCAGGACTCGAAAAGCTCCTATTGCACGGCATTAAGCAGTCTGTGAGACCCGGCACCTGACCAAGTTTGAGATATCTCAAGGCAGGGAGGAGCCTATCCTACCATTTCATTTACAGAGTATATCGACGAGCAGATGATCACAAGTGCTGAATTTTGCTGGCCTTTGCGTGCTGGTGATGAGCAATGAGCAATGAGCCATTTCCCGTGTTGTGAGAACTCGACCAGGCAACAGCAGCCAGCACACGCCACATACACCACACCATCTAGTTTGTAAGTATTTGCAAGTAAACAACATCGACTTGCACATTGAAAGCATCAGCATGTATCACACACGGTACCAGCATGCCAACACACTGTATACACTGAACAGATCCTTTTTATTTACTAGTTTCTAGTTTTCTAGTTTTCTTCATTTTCTGCCTGACCCATGACAGCAACAGATGCAACTCTATTCTACTTATTTATTTAAAACCCTCAAATCTACTCGATCCTATTCGGTGATGCTTCGAGCAAAGTGGTTCTGCTGCAGGTCGCTGAAGACTAGTGGACGTCTAGTCTGCTCTGCACTCTGTACACACCTCCAGCTCTCTGCTGGGATGCTGCTGATCATGTGCAGCCATCGGTCCAGAACTTCTACCGATAGCTACTAAGTAGTAACCTCTGTTAGGTTCTACAAGCTAATGCATCTCTTCGGCCGGTGCTCGGTCTACCAGTCCAGCCTGCCCAGTGCCCAGTTGCCCAGCCGTCCAGTCGTCCAGTTGTCCAGTTGTCCAGTCGTCCAGCCGTCCAGTCCGCTCCACGAGTGGGACGAGCAGCGCCGAGTTTGCCAGAGTCTGCGAGAAGGTCTCCACCCATCTTCCGAGAGCGCAGGTGGCATGCGGCGGAGCAGACGGCTTGCCGGAGGATGCAAGCCGATTTGTACTATGTGAAAGCAACAAAAAGCGGAACGACGCTTCTGGATGGTAAGCAAGCAAATGGTGAGTAGTATGTACGGAGTAGTCTGAGGTTGAGTGTAGTAGCGGATGGGTTTATCCACAGTGAGTCAGTGACTGTGCAGATCTGAAGATATGCTTTCTGGATGCCTGATATTACGGCATACTTTGCAAGCTTTCCATGAGCTTCTACAGATACAACAAATACAACAGATACACAGAGTACAGACAAGCAACTGCAGAGCTCCTAGTCTTGCACACTCTCGATGTCATTGCAGGCCATAACTGTGCGTAGCTGGAGAAACACATAGTGGCCGAGGGAGGCAAAACGCAAACGTTCAAGTTTTCTTTCTTGTTCTCGGCCGCACTCTCAGCTTCCATGTTCTGTCGCCTCTTTTTATCGACTCTTGGCTGTTCGTGGACTATTGACCGTTGACTCTAGAACAACTCAGAATTTCTAGCAGAGGCGAATATACTGCCTTTTCGATGCGACCACGAATCCGTACAGACTCTGACAGACTCTGCTCTGCTCTTCTGCTGCTTTTGCCATTACCCGGTGGCAAGTGTCAAAGGTCTAACGCTCAACTTTCTTGTTTGGGACTAGGGCGCCGAGTGTTGGCCGGCCGGTGTCCGGTAGCGCCACGTGTAGTGGCAGAATAGGCCGCTTGTACCTGGTAGACAGGCCAAAGGAAAACCCCCCAACCCCCCCCCCAAAAAACTAAAGGCTCAAACTAAAAAGCCTAACAACAGCTAAGGAGTGGTGTTAAGGCCTAGCAAATCCTCTGCAAGCCCATGGACAAAGAGCCGATACGTGTACTCTGGAGAATTCCGCAAGCAGCAGTTCCTTGCTCGGCGCACTGGATGTTGGGTTAATTAGTAGATTGGTTAGTTGGCTAATTAGTCGATAGGCTGCGGCTGGCAGTGTTCCTGCAGACTGCCAGATAGTAGGCCAGGCATATGTCGCTCCCCTGCGTCTGTCTTACATACCCGACTTGGCCGTGCCAGCGCAGAGGGTGTTCTCACAGCAGACCACAGCAGACAGCCGCAGGTGACAACAGCAGCGACAAGCAATATTGGCACTTTAGAACAAACACCGAGGCCTGCATATGACCGATGTATCCAGCCGAGGCGGCAGTTGTGAAAGAGTGAAAAGCCCTCATAGTGACCACATAGTTTGCGTTTGTCCATCATTTTAGGGCGGTCAGCGAGGAGCCATCACAGCGACCGCATCCATCGCCAGCGCATCGGGCACTGAATGCCACGGAACCGCCATGTCATGGGTCACGACTACCGGTGTGATGAGATTTTTGGGGATTACTTGAAACATAATGAAGAGAAAATAATGAACATATTTTGAAGAAGAAAAAAAGAGAAAAACAGAGGAAAACAGAAAAGAAAAAAAAGAAGAAAAAAAAGAAGAAAAAACTCCAGCGGCTCGTCCTGCCCAATGGCGGATGCTGGCACTGCAGAGTTTTCGCATCCTGCATATAGGCGTCGATACTACTGGCGACCGAGTCTGCTGGGATGTGCCGGGTAGAAGGTTATGACTCTTAGTGAGGAGCTGAGTACATATCTCTTCTCCCTCTGTATCAAAGCGAGCAAGCCACTCTAGTCGGGAGAGTGGCTGATCAGTTGCATTCACAGTGACATACTATTGGATTGCCTATGCAGCCATGGCGCAATGCAGCCCAACGGATATCCTATGTAAGATACTCTCTATACGGTTAATATATGGAGCACTCGATCGCTGTTCGACTCGGTAACAGACCATTATTCAATATTCAGGCATCACTTTCTTGTGGACTATGTATGTATACAACAGTGTATATGTGTATGCATGTACTATGTAAGCGGCAAAAGACGTAAAAGACTGGGCAGAGTTTTTTATTTCCTCTTTTTTTAGTGGGTTGGCAGTGGTCTAGACGTCTGTGACGAGGTGGTGTCAGGTACAACTGCGACTTTTTACTCGCTTTTCAATCAGTCTACTCTACCGTGCAGAGAGACTACTTACTCTATTTACTCAATCCTTACAGGGCTTGCGAGTTTAAAACTATGGAGAGTTTTGAACTGAATTGGTTCTGAACGAGGGCTTCGCACAGAAAAGAAGCGGGTCGTCTTGTAGTCGTGCATGAGACCCACTATCATATCCTTAACACACTATTGGCTGGTCGCGACGACGTAGTAGTGGGTCTGTTACTCGTAAGGATGCTGGCTGGTGGCTGGGACGAGCCTTGAAAGAGCGGGTTGCAGAGTAATAGAACGAGCGAGGTACTGTAAAGTCTAGGCCTCGAGGTAGAGGCATTTAAGGGGGCCGAGAGGCAGGACCCGGTATAAAAGTTGGCATAGGCGAGCACCATGGCTGGCAAGTGGCTGCGACGGCGGGCTCTACTATTGCACAGTATCTTGCATAGTATCACTGTACGCTCGGAGGCCAATGTGCGAAACGCTACTGTGAACTACTGTGAACTACTGTAGGCTACTGTAGACTACTGTGCAGTAGAACTGTGTGGATGCCAGGCACCAGGCACAGGTACGACGGAGTCGGGGCCAGGGAGCAGGGAGCGGAACTAGAGGAATGTAACCCTACTCTGTACAGGGCAGGTGGTTGCAGCTACAGTATATGTACTGTATGTATGTATGTTTGTATGTATGTATGTATGTATGTATGTATGTATGTATGTATGTATGTATGTATGTATGTATGTATGTATCTTATGTACTATGTATTTACAGAGTCTAGCACCTGCAGTACATGGCGTGTCGTGCTGCTACAGCGTCGGAATGCGACGACGAAATCAAGGAATTGAATTGCCAGAATCAGAGAGTCGATGTTTGAGAGAACAGGTCCGAGCAGGTCCATTCAGTCCATTCAGGCCCAGTAGAGCTGCGACATGCTCGATATAAAATCCCCTACAATCAAGGAAGAGGAACTATATGTGCTGTATTAATCGGAAGAGGGCCCGACAGTCTGTAATAGCAAAAAGTGTCGAGCCAAGGAGCGATGCATCGCAGCAGCAGGAACAATTATGGGCATCGAGAGACAACACACTGACCTTGTCCAGTTATTGGCCGTTGGATGTGAACACTTGCCAAGCTGGGCAATAATAGCGATAGAAGACATAATAGGAAGAGGATGAGGATGAGGATGGGGATGGGGATGGGGATGGGGATGAAGGAACAGTAAGAGGAATAGCATGACTGGGAGCAGCGGGATTGAAGCCAACAACAAACGGTCAAGAAGGACAACAGAAAGTACAGTACCTTGCATCGCGCAATCCTTTCCACATACTGAATGAGTTTATGTATATACTGCATGTACTATGTACTGCGAGCTGCATGTACTGTACAATAAAAATATTCAAACGGCGCAATATTGGCCGGACCGGACACCAGCCACATGCGAGCCAATAAGAGGCGCCAGAGAGGTTGGCGGCCAGCAAATGGAAACAAGCCACATCAGAAGCTGCAACAGAATACTGAGTACAGAGCAGAGAGAGATCAGCATGGCAGGGGTTTGAATTCGTAAGTGGTCTGAGACTGGCTGATTCACGACAGAGAATCCGTAGAGGCCGGAGGGTGGAGGATGGAGGATGGACGCAGGGCAGACTGACAGGGGATGTCTTTCGTCTGGCTTACACGCGTTTCTGTTAATAGAATCGAACAGGGCCCATCTTTGCTTGTTCAGGCAGGCTCAAACACGACACCACGCCTTGCCAGGGGGACTCGACATTGCTGATCTTTTTGCTATTCAGCCCAGCTTTCAGCTGCTTGTCTCGGTGTTTTGGCATTGCTGTATGTATGTATGTACTGTTTCTATTTTCTTTGTTTTGCTTCTACTTCGTTGCGCATTCACATGTTGTCTTTCTTTGCAATTGTTTCTTATTCTCTCCAGCCTCATGTCTTTGCCAGCCCTTGCTTACTGAAATAGACAGAATAAATAAGAAAATAAGAAAATAAGAAAATAAGAAAATAAGAAAATTAAAATTAAAATAAATAAAAGTGTCTAGCAATGCAATACCGCTACTTGCAATACACGGCACATGCATATCAGCCATGCAAGCACTTGGCACACGCATAGGAGCACTCCGAGCTCCGGGTTATTGAATTGGGTAGCTGTGTAAGTCATACTACATAATGTATGATATCCAAGCCAACACCAGCTGTGATGCAGCAGAGTTTTTTCTTTTCTTGTTTCCCAGCCATCACGGGAATAGAAGAGTTGTTTTGCATGAGGATAACATGCACACCGCATTTCTGTATTCGGTTGATTTAATTGACTTTATCAGAGTTTGCTTGATTTTAATTGATTTTACTAGAGTGTGCTTGACTTTGATTGATTTTCATACAATTATTTAAAACTGATCCTTGTAATTGGCCGCGAAAAGTTGATTATAATTTCGTTTTCGTTCATTTTATTTTAGAAGGCAATCTACTCCCAAAAACATTATCTAATCATCGCCACAAACCGTAGAAATCGCCGACCAAAATGCAGCATAATAACTAGGAGATGTAGGGGACAGTGCGGACGGGAAGCAAAAAAGACAGCGGCTGCCAGGCAGGGGAACCGCAGAGGATGAACGTTAAGCGCAATTAAATATAAACAGAAAATAAACTAGAAAATGCAGAAAACAAACACAAAATTCAGTCCTTTTGCAGCAGCGATTTCAAGCAGCACGCAAAACCTCGAGATCGGCGCCACAGCTTACATAATAAGCGATCTAGACGCTCGCAGCAGACGTGGCTGTGCTCCTTCACCGGAAGCGCATTCTGTTTTCGTAGCAGAGGGTAATTAGCCCGCCGCCTCGTTCTTTGTGCGGCTGGGAGAATTTACCCCGACCTTTTGAGGAGAGCACACAGTACTATGCAATACGGCGCAGGGTCCTGCGGTCTTGTCTTTTGGCGGGGTGAGGAGAGCCGACTACTGAAAGGACCGCCTAGCAGCGCCTCATGGCAAATGCCGGGCAAAAGTACAAAAGGTAAAAAAGTAAAAAAAAGTAAACAAAAAACAAAATAAACAAACAGACTACGGTAAACAAACAAGATCTAAGCAGTATCTGATTCCACAGTGCATGATGTGTGTTGAGTGCTAAAGTGGTTGCAGCTGATACAAGATGGAGGGTATTTTATTAGTTCTGTAGATATAGATATATTGCGAAATAGTGGGCAAGAATGCAGAGATCTTGTGTCATCAGATCGTCCGAGCTCAGTCTGTACCGAGACATCTGCTGCTGCTAGTATACCGTTCTTTGCTCTTTACTTTGATTTTGTGTTTGGTTTTGATGGGTTTTGATACTGATGTGTCCGTCGATTACATAGTACATACAATGATGTGAGCGTAATCAAACTATTGCAATCTCAGCACATTACGTTGCAGACCCGTCCGATGTCTAGTGATATCTAATTTGAAGCATTGAAATGAGGGCTACGAGTACAGACGAGATGAATGATGCACTCACCAGATGCTTATTTGATTTAATCAACCTCGAGTAAAATAAAAAAAGCAACAATAAAACAATTAATATCAGCCTTTGCAAGTCTACACCGCTGCAACTTGACGACAGGTAGCTTGCATGCAAGATAAGACGACAGAGTACAGCTGACCTCTGCATCATTTGTGGCATACATGTACATATCTCAACCAGTCGACATCTTCTACTAAGTGCTCGGCGAGCCCACTCGAGTATTTCCTCTTGCTGTCTAACAACAGCCCAAACCATGCCGTCTGCCCCGTCCTGCCATAGCCACCCCTAGCATCTCTAGCATCTCTAGCACCTCTAGCACCTCTAGCACCTCTAGCACCTCTAGCACCTCTAGCATCTCTAGCCATCTCTGGTTATCTCACATCTGCTCCCATAGGGCGGAGTGGACGCGCAAGCCGGGACTCGTAGGGCATTTCAGCGAGTGGCCCTGCAATGCGTGTTATTCTACTCTCTACTCTGCTATCTACTATCTACTGCTTCGGTGACAACTTCCACTTGCCGATTCTTCCACTTTGATTTTGCTTCATGCTATGTACTACAGTGAACTTTGCTGGCCGAGACCAAATGATCTGCTCTCTACCAAGTGCTGTGCTGGACGAAAGCAGAAAACAACGGGGCAAGGCGATTGTTTGTGTGGTGGTGTGCACGCAGGGTCTTTGTTGCTGTTCTGCTGCTCTTTTGCCTTTTATCTTTCATTGCCGTCATCGGGTTTCAGCCCGAGTTTCGCTGTCTTTCTTCTGTTATTTTGCTTCCTTTCTTTTCCCGCACCCTTGGTCTTTGCTTTCTTTCATGGACGCTTTCATTTTCAATTTACCTCGTCCACCCGTTCTTCCACCGCTGCCGTCTCTTCGATGTCTGTGAAGTCGCTCTTCCTGTCATTCATTCATTCTGACTATTGCTCTGTTCATTTTATCGTTCGTTTTTATTTTTGCTCTGTTCATACTATCGCTGTTAATACTCCCGCTTGTTCATATTATCGTGTTCATTTCCCTTCTCCTCCTGTCAACGCGTCCCTTGCTTCTTCCATTCGTCTGTTATCAGAGTGCGCCCGTCCCCCATTTGTTTCTGTTTCAAGCCATGAAACACCAGATTGCCGTATTCCGAATGCAGACACTATTTATTACAGAGAACACAGAACACAGGACACAGGGCGATCACTTGTCAGCTCCTGGACCCTGTCTTCTGCTTGAACACTTGCTGCGCCGTAAGCTTAGCATGTACAAAGTAGAGATAGATAGCTGGCTGGCCCACCACGCGCGCGGTACCTGAGCTGGCGTGTGTGCCTGCCAATCGTGGCCTAATACGTCTTCCCTAAAGAGCCTGTCGCCCCTCACTGTGTGTCTTGCCTGCGTCGCACTCTGTCCGCTCCTTTGCTCCCAGCCCGTTGACTTGTATACAGTGCATTCTGCTAGTGTCGGCCGCCGCTTCCTCTAGCTTTCTCTTGTACACAGTGCTCTTTGCCTCGCTGAAAACTCATACCACCCACGCCCTCCCAAGTATCCACAGCCCACACCCCCTACTCCTTGCCTTTTTTACCCCCCTCCCTTTTTGTTTTTCCCCTTCTCTTCTCTGCCTGTGTTTTGTTTACCCACACCTTCGGGAGCCCATCCGCACCGGGGCCTGACTAGTGCAAGGGGTAGCCACACCAGACAGTCCAGAAGGGGGGGGAGCACTCCAGCCAATGTACCCTGCGTCGATAGTGACTTTATGCCTGGCTCATTCTGCTCCTTGTACCTCTCCTCGCCTCATCCTTTGCTAGCAAATTTCCAACAGACTCTGCCTTTTAGCCTGCTCCACATCAGTGTCCATTGTACATGCAAGTCTCTCCTTGCGATCGCAACCTATGCCTCTGTCTTCTGTCGTCTTCTGGCCCCATCTGATTCTTTTTCCCATTTTATTTTCCTGTCCGATTTAACCCCTAAAACACATTTTCTTCTTTTCTTTTGCCTCCGCCGATGGCCCTTGTCACTTCTAGCCTGCGGGTGCCTGAGCTAGAAGGGGGGGGCGTCTTTTTTGTTATGCTCCGTGCCCTGTGCTCTAGACCTCAGAGTACTTGGCAATACATGACCACGCCCGCCATGCCAGCGCATAGAACGTGGCCGATGGGGTACCGCCCTGTACTGGAGGTGTAGAGAGGGTACCTTTTTTTTCATAAACGTTCCAACGGGAGGACCACCAACGTTCTCCATGGCTCGACCGCGTAGGAGTTCGGAGGATACCCCCTTTTGCTTTGTTTTTGCAGTGTTTCCCTCCCGTTTGCTGTATCTTTGCTGTATCTTTTCCTCTTCTTTCTGGCGGCATCCTATATTCACGCACATGTCTATAAGAACCAGCAAAGTCCCCCCGGTTTTCGATCGTCTGTCCTTTCTCATCATCCAACAACTCACTCAGTTATCACACTCATTACTACTCGTCTTTTAAGACTTACATTCCTTGACAAAGAATTCTCTTCTTTATATCACTTCTGTAACCCAGGTGGCTACTCTTTTCCAAAAACTATCATAACTCATCATCAAACTTTCCAAAACTTCTTCTCCTCCTTCAAAAACCCCCCTCCCACTATTCAAAATGGTTTCTTTCCGCTCCACCGTCGCCGCCTTTGGCCTCATCGCTGCCGCCAAGGCCGATAACATCCTGCGCTTCGTCTCTACTGACAGCACCGACCGCACCATCTACGTCACCCCCAACGCCGGTGTCGATGGTGTCGACCCTGTCTCTGTCTCTGCCGGTGCCACCGTCGACGTCACTCTGTGCTCTGGCTTCATTGGCAACGCCTACTCCATCTCCAGCGGTGCTTCCAACACCCCCGGCATGCTCGCCGAGGTCAACTTCCAGGGCTGGAACGATCTGACCTACTTCGACGTCTCCGCCATTGTCGACGCTGCCGACCACGACGGTGTTCACCTGATGTACCCTGCCGATGCCCAGACCCCCACCTCGGGCTGCGAGACCTTCCCTTGCAACAACGCCTACTACCTGGCCGACGATGTCCAGACCAAGTCGACCGACGAGACCATCATCATCGTCACCCTCGGCAGCGGCAGCAACTCCACCTCCACCAAGCGCTCTGACGCCAACGAGGACAAGAACTTTGCCCGCAACCTGGTCACCGGCAACAACTAAGTCCTTTCTTTCACTTGAGTTGACTTGGTAATTAGCCTGATGTATGGTCTCGACGACCTCATCTCCATCTTCATACCTTCTCAAACCATTCCATCCGCAGTGCGCGAGGACATGATGACGTTATGACCACCACCTAAAAACAACACAGCAACAACCGGATACTCGCCTTATCCACCACTTTCGAGTGTTTCCCGGAGCGGCCAGCGCTTTGTGGTCCGAGACCACGCTCTGATGCCTGCCTCTGTATCATTCTTTCATTTGGAAGCACTCGAACTTCTTGAGCCACTTTCACTCCCTACCACACTTCTTTTTTAAAACCACTTCTTTTCGAGCTCAAGTCGTCTTCTTATTTTACCACTTCCACTCTCAAAGCAGTCATTCTTTCTACTGTTCTCTTTGAGTTTGGTGCCTTTTTTTAACTTTTCAAAATCATACCCCCTTTTCTGTTCTGCTTCTTCTGTATATATTTTCTCTTCAAAATGAAATACACTATAGACTAAAAATCCAAAGATATCCAAAAAAACAACAAACACAAAAGCTTTGTACTGTGACCTCTATGATTCTGACTGACTCTGAACAATGTGACTGCCGCCTCTACCTAGCCGCTTCTGAATTCATCCTCGCTTCATCTGCCCCCATTCATCCATGCCGCCCGTCCGTTTTTCTTTCTTCCCACGTATTAAAGCAGTGTTCGACTTGTTCATCTCAACTTGGACTCATTGACCCGAAATTGCCATTATCCTTATACTCTACCACGTTAACGGCCCGAGTTCTCGTGAACAGTAGTGGACTCATGATTATTATGCCGCAACGCTGTAATTATGCTCGTTTCCGATTTCATTTACTCCCCAATTAATCCCATCTTTCTTGTATTCAATGCGATTCGATCATTCGCGACATTACCATACTCTGTATGCACGATAAACCGCAACAACTCACACGGTGATCGCAAAAGTCGATCTCTGATGATCTTGTCGCTTCTGCCATTTTTTCCCGTCTTGGTGCATTCTATTCCCCGACACTACGAGCCCTACAGCCCCCCCTGGTCGTCGATCGTCTGCGACGCTGTACGCACAGAGTAGCCATTTCTGGGCGCGTGTGGATGTGCTAATTTACCAAATCTGCGGCACTCTCACGAGCGATCCCCTCTTGATCGACCCTATTCCATTTTCTCTATTGGCGTGGGAATTTTTAAAATTGCAGTGTCTCCAAAATGGTTGTCAAAATGGAAGCCAAGACTTTTTGAAGCCCTTTCCCACGTTCATTTCCCACGTTTTACACGCATACACCCATTTACTCCAATTGAGAGTGTGTTTCAGCATCAACGACATCTCGTCTCATTCCAGTTACGAGAGCAACAAAGTGCGCAAGCTGATTTAGGGAGCATACAGTGATTACATGTCTGAGCGTACTTTTTCTCGATGCACACAAAATGCCTTTGTTCGCGATGTTAGTGAATTAACCACTTAATTTGAGGTATTATTTAAATTCGTCCCCCAGATCAGCACGCGACGGCCCCCCCAAAAAACAGCCCCAAAGGGGGAAATGACAAAGCAGCGACCAAGTACCGAGTACTTTGCTAACACACACAGCAACGTGGCCGATGCATGCATGATCTGGTACTGCTTACATGACTTCTGTCTCTGAGATGCGGTTGGCTCCTGCAACAACAGGTGAAAACTTTGCAGCATCTAGACGTGTTGGAATCGCTTATTCATCAATTTCAGAGCGGAAACGCACGCGATAGCGAGGTGTCCAAAAATACGTGGTGCAGGTCTAGAGCATGCTCCGAAGAGCTTCACAATCGACCCAACTACAAACATAGCAGGAGTAGATCGTGGTTGCTGATGCATTATTCAAATCTAAAATCTAGAACATCTACCATATATATCTCTTCATAGGATATAGACGTCACACGGAGGCAATCGCCAAAAGAGACTCACCTCACAGCGGAAGACCCATGCGTATTCCACCGCTGTTTACGATGTCTCCTGGGGCACCACGAACATGCAAATACGAGCAGTATCAAAGAGTATATCCATATTGTAATGACTAAGCAAACCGTGCGTTACAGCCGGGGCATCGCTATCTACCTGTTATTATAATATTTATTAATCAGCTTTGGCCAGGCGGAACTCGCTCGGTAATCGGTGTTCTAGAATTACCTCGCCTTTGGTGTTTTTGCTCTTCTGCCACGGAGCGGCACACACGCCACAACGCAGCCACTTCCACCAAGCGGCCGCACTTCGGAAGCGCGGGAGCAAAAGTATACATGTACTTCTCACTATATTGCATACGTGAAAGTACGCCTCGGAAGTTTTGCGATCGGGCACCAGGAGTACCAAAGGTATTAACGATGTAAGGCAGTCCAAGGCAAAAGAAGTGTGCAGAATAAAATCAGAAACCTTCTAGTGTCGATTAGAGACCAGTATCACGGCGTTATTGATCAGCTCTGGCTGGGATCGGTTGAGAACCATGCTTAATTATGCACGATTAATCACAGCGACAAAGACTGTGCACAAGCTTTTGCCTGCCGCGTCAACCGCAGCATAAGCTCCGAGCTGTAGCTAGCAGCTTTCCCCGCCATTTCTCTTCCAGACTCCTGCGCACGGCCTGCAGCTCCCTTCTATGGCATTCTGAGACTGGGAAACACATGCTCAATGACTTCAAGTCATAGCTTTTAACTATGACTAATCGTGATTACTTGTGCTCAAGAACACACGAGAAGAGTTGCCATGTTGGCTACCAGAGCATTCTATGCCTTTAAGGTGCCTAACCATCGCCAACATCACCTCCTCGAATGCACCGAATAGAAGTACGCATTGGCGCACATTCGCCTATTGTTGGAGGCCAGCCACCGCCCTACAAAGACTTATAGCGCTCGATCTTTCGCTCGCTAGCACATTCTTCCCATCGAGGGCTCTCTATCCTTATAGTGGCGGTTATGCAAACACCCGAGGTTCTAGATCTTAACCCCGATCTCTATGCGCCATCTGCTGCCGGGCTACAGGACTACTCGCCGAAAACGGACGGCCACTCGCATATTGTGTGCTAGGTGAACACCGGGCTAGACACCAAGAGTACTTTACAGGGCGTTGGACATTCGCAGCTCCGCGACACGACAAACACTGTATACTTGGAGAGTTGGTGTTTACCGTGTCGCGGAGCTGCCGAGGCACGCCCTCGGATGGTGCGCACTGTGGTCAGTACATTGACGGTCCTGGAGTCGCTGAAAACGGGAAAAAGCGGCGAATAGCTACTTTGAAGCATTGGAACTTGCCGGGCCAAAGCTCTGCTTGCGGTCTTGTTGCTGTAGCGGCTGGTGCTGGCTGAGTGGTTGCTGTGGTGTTGACGAGCGGCCTCGTAAACAAAATTTGGAGACAAGCCCGCAAAAACAAAACACGACAGTTGTTTTCCCCTTGTATATAGAAATTGTATATAGAAATTAGAAGCTTCCAAAAGATTTCCGAATAAATTGAGGACGTCGACTATATCTTAGAACCACGCGACCAGCCTTATCAGATCGGGAAGCTGCGGTGGTTTGTGTAACTGAGGTTATGCAGGTGCATTGCTCTTTCCCTATTTGGACGTGTAAGTCTTGTGTAACGCGGGTAGATCTGGACCATCACGACCCGCTTTTATGTCTCAGCTCAACCTCACCTCATGATCAATACTGAGTATACAGAGGCGGTAGTCGTTAAAAACAGAGCAAAAATACAAATAATATTGGGAGCAAAAATAAGATAAAAAATAATAGAGACCAGATAATTATCACTGGCACTCAAAAATGAAATTCCGAGAAATGACGAGGCCTTATGGGTCGTAATAAAGCTTAGCCATACACCAGTTCAAATGGGTCATCTCATCTTGCAGCACGATATGTACATCAACATGCATCGACGAGGTGAAATTGCACTTTTAGCTCAGGGAATAGCAATTATATAGTCTCAGTACGTATCGCAATATTGTGGGGTTTAGCTCCGAGCGCGTTGATGACACGGGGATAATTTTGATGACGGGATTGCGTGTCCTTGGCATACGTATGCATGGTGACCCGCCTGACATGACCAGCACGGCTTCCTTCTTCTCTGCAAATAACTCATTATCCCCGGCGGCATGCGCACCGCCAGTATGGTGTGGAATTACTCTGCAGTCAAGCAAAGGCCGAGCTGTGTGTATCTATTTTTTCGGATGGTCGTATCTATGCTGACGGGTAGCCATGCTATCGCTGAAAAGGAAAAAAAGGAAAAGAAAGAAACAAATATAAAAAAATAAATAATAAACAAAGAGTATATAAAAAGCATCCACACCATTCACCTCGCCGTGTATCTTTGGCGCAACCCTATGCCCACAAGTGAGTTGAAATTGCACAAGGGTCGCGAGTAGGGCGTGTAGGATCCGCCGAGATGTAGAGAATGAGAAGATGAGTAGATTGGACAAAGTACTTTGTGAGACGAGCCATGAAGAGACAGAAAGACATAAAGGACAAAAAGACAAAAAAGACAAAAAAGACAAAAAAGACAGAGCAGACAGAGGATAATTTGGGAGTGATGTGACAGACAGGGTACCCTCGTCGGCACTGGCCTCCATCGGTTTCAAGCATGCCTACCGAGTACAGCTCGATGTATCTCAGCGAGCCGCGCCTCCCTTCTTCTTCTTCTTCTTCTTGCTGCTCTTCTCCTTCTCGGCCGCTGCGGGCTTTGGCTTCTCTACAGGCTCGTCTCTGGCCGGCTCGGCCGACTCGGGAGAGGCTTCCTTGTCACCCTCCTTCGCGGCTTCGACACCCTTTTCTGCCTCCTCTTCCTTTGCCTCCTCCGCCTCACCTGCCTCCCCCACCTTCTCCTCTACCTTGTCAACTACCTCCTCTGCCTCCACCACCTCCACCACCTTCTCTGCCTCCTCTGCCTCCTCTGCCCCCCCTGCCTCCTCTACCTTCTCCACCTCCACCGCCTTCTCGTCTACTTTCGCGTCTATCTTCTTCTCTTCAGCCTTCTCGGCCGCCTTCTTCACGTCCTTCTCTGGTGCCTTGGCTTGTGCCTTTGTAGATGCTGTCGGCTCGTCCTTGGGCGGTGGGGGCGGCGGCGGCGAGTTGTTGTCATCATCGTCGTCGCTCTCGGGCGCTGCGGCCTTGTCGTTGACACCGGGTGTCGGGAGCTCCTTGTCTTTCGTAGTCGTATCAGGTGTAGTAGCAGCTGCTTTCTTAGACGACGGCTCCTCCTCCACCGGGGCCTCGACTTCTTCCGCCTTGGCCTCTGCCACGATCGGCGACCCTTCCTTGGCAGACTCGCTAGTTGTTACCGAAGCTGGAGATGCCTTTCTTTCTGCAGGAGCGGCCACTGCAGGAGCTGGCGGTGGCGGTGTCGGCTTCTGTGCCGCCGGCGGCGGCGACGGTTTCTGAGCGGGTGCAGGTGGCAGCGGTGCCGGAGACTCAATATTCTTGGATTGGACGATGCTAATCAGTCCCTCGCCAGTCGAGTCAAAGCCGTCGATCTTGGAGAGCCTGTTTTGGAAGTGCTCCATATCGCGCAGCATGCTAGTGGCTGTCAGTCCTGTTCCTGTATTTAGATTGATGGGCCAGATGAGATATAACTTACTTGTCGTGCCCCTTTCTTGTCTTGACATTGGCATTTTTGAGAACATCGCCAATGTGCTCCGTGTAGCTGGCAAACACCGAGACCATAATGAAGCGTGCCGTATGGTCCGGGAGAACCTCGGCCAAGTTGCGGTGCAGAAGAATCGTCTGCTTGGCAAGCGTCACCATGTACGGGTGCACACCGTCTGCCTCCTCGTCATTGTCCCAGTCAATCTTGGCCATGGTGGACGCGTGCGACTTGGCACGACTGCTCATGATCTCAACTACCTTGTCAAAGATTGTGTTCTGGTGCTCCTGGAACAGCCGCCGCACCTTGTCAAAGTCGCCCATAAGATTGGAAGCCTGCACGCCGGCCACGGAGCCGGCACGCCTGCGAATAAACTCACGCACATACGGAATGACCGTGGCTATAAACGACAGAGCCTGCGACGCGATTGCCAAATGCTTCGTGGTAATATTCTTGAGGCCGGCCGATATCCTAGCACCTGCTCCGAGGACCATCTGTGTGCAGCGCGAGTTGAAGATGTGAAGATACTGCACGATCGCGTTTGCCACATCGGGGGTCATGATAGGGATGGCCACCGCAATGTGCATGAACTCGGACATACCCTCCAGGCAAAGAACGGCAGAGGTGGGAACCGCAAAGGGCTCCGTATCAATGACAGCTGTGCGGGCTTTTGCCTTTCCGGATGTAGCAGCCGGAGCCGCAAGTGCTTCTGTTGCGGCGTCCTTTTCATCCTTTTCATCGTCAGACGCTGGGGTCCAGAGTCGGATATCTGTAGTCCACACATCAGCATCCTTAGTGCTTGCACCAAGTACGCGCTGCAGCACCTCGTTGTCATGGTCGGTGAAATCCTTTGCCGACCACTGATCCTTCTCCATCTCCTGTGCCAGCTTTTGTTTCTCCGTATCGCTGTACTTTCTCAGGAACTCCTTGATCTGGGAGTTGACCACATTCTTCAGTGCCGTGCCGCTGCGCCCAGAAATGGCCTCACACTCATTGGCAAAGTGCAGGTTGAGAGTAAAGTACCGCAGGAAAGAAGCAAGGGGAAGGCCCTCGCTCTGCTCGGTGCGCACTTTGAGGATCTTGACAATCTTTTCCTGTGCAACGTCAACAGCTTGGATAACGAGACTGTTGATATCGAGGGCCGTGTGTACTTGCTCCTGAGCGGCCATACCGGCATTGGATATCTGCTGCACCTGGCGACCAGTGGGGCTAAATGGCGGAGACTTGAGGCCGTCAGGAATTTCATCATCACCGACGGAGCTGGCCGCGTCGAGAAGAACTCTAGCTTGAGTCGTAGACCGGCGTAGGGTTTCCGTAACGGTCGTGTAGACCTTGACAAGCAGCTCTTCTGCGTCTTCCCGCTCCAGTGCCCGAAGATTGCGGGCGAGTGCTGACGACTTTTCTTGCTGCGAAAGTGCACGGCCACCACCTGCCCTTGAGCTGCCAATAGTAGAGGAGGACATGACTGACTCGTTATCGTCGTCATTCGAGCTCGGCAGTGGCCTTCTGATAACACTGCGGATTTCGCGCAACAGAGCTTCGCGGAAGGCTTGCGTAGCAGCCGGGATATGCTTGGCCTTGTACAGGCCAGTGAGAATAGGGAGGAGCTCAGACTTGAGCTCCTCCGTAGAGGCAAGGTATGCCGGGAATGCCGACGGGTCGCGACTATGGCCGCCACGAGCGCGCGCCGAGGCACTGTTCCAACGCATAAGGACCTCCTGGTTGGAAAAGGACTTGCTGTGCCTGCGAATATCTGCCATGAGCACAGAGACGAGCTTCGACTCGTAGGCTTTTCCGATACGGTAGCGTAGAGATGAGATGTCGTTATTAAAGCCCTGCAAGGCGGCTGCGCCGCGAAGATCGCGCAGCGGATAGCTTTTGGAAACCTGCTGCTTGGGATCGTGCTCTCCGGCAATCAGCTTCTCCAGCGCCGCGATGCTTTCCAAGGCCTTATCCACGTCGCCGGCAAGTACAAGATTTTCGCACTCTGCCACGTCGTGCACAATGTCCTGCAGCTGCATCACCGTGGCATGAAACTGCTGGACGTTTTGCACCCGGCGCTGCTTTTGCACAATTTCCAGACCACGGACGGCAATCTCATCGTCGAGCGCATTCAGCTGGGTGCGGATAGACTGGACTTGCGACACAGAGTCTGCTGCTTCTGTGTGGAGTTCCTTGAGAGAGCCGAGTGCCGTGAAAAATGCCGTGGATGCCGTTGAGATGGACGAGATCAAGTGCATCTCAACAGTGTCCATGTACCAAGACAGCTTCTCCTGCAAGATGGCGTTTGTTGCGAGGGCTTTGCGCGGCGCGACACTGCTGTTGCCGGCCTTATCGCCGTTGCTGTTCGCGGAAGGCGGCACCACCTCGGACCGCTCACTGACAATATCAAACGTCCGCGGGTTCTCCAGATGAAAGTCTTCGTCAAAGTAGACATTGGGAATGGTAGACAACGGTGGGGGGCCCTGGTTGGCTCGCCTGAAGTTGGAAGAGCTCCTGCGCACTGGGCTCGGCGCGTCTGCCAAGTTGGCCGATGAGAGGGACGAGATAGATGCCTTTCTAGTCGCAGACGCCCGTCTCGAGCCCGAGCTCGAGCCTGGCCGCAGATAGCTATCGCTGTCGGCGAGATCATCCTTGCTACTGTTTCGCCGAGGCGCGCCGACGGTCGTGGCCGCTTGCTCGTCCTCGCTTTCCTTGACACGGCGCAGCTGCTCGTGCAGTGCGCCCACCTGTTTCAAGTAGGACGCAAACTCGGACGGGTCGATATGGTCAATGTTGGTGAGGGGAACGGGAGGGATGTCTTTGGCTGTCGGGGGCTTGTGGGCGCTGGATGCCGGGGCTGCAGTGTGCGGTTGGAGGCCAGTACGGACAATCGGTGGCTGAAGAAGGGTCGAGATGGCTAGAGAGTTAGCGTTTTTTCCTGGCAACTCCTAAAGTCAGCAGTGCTTACCATTCTGTCCGGTCTCTTGGACCGAGTCCCATCCGGCAGTGTCGAGGCTTCCGCCTATGGAGGTGATGGAACTAGCTACCGAGCCTCGTCGTTGCCTGGGATATTGCCTTTGATGGTCAGAACTCCTGAGAATAACTATAGCACTCCACTGCAATGATCTTACTTGTGGAAAGAAAAGTCGGGCCGGTGGGTGACACCTGCCGGGGAGGACAGGCTGTCGACCGACTTGCGGCCTTCCGAGCTTGCGAACATGGCTCAGTGCCCCTGGACACGGATCCAGAACGCCTGCGCAGATGCTGTCAACGGACAGAGTGTTGCATATAGACGGAAGCTGCAGCAATGTGGTATAAGCCGGGTTAGCCTCTTGGTGGGCTGTCGCAAGATGTCGACCTGTTGAGGAGGATGCCGTGGTCGCGGACGTCGAGAGGGGGAAAAGCGGAAGCTGGGGAAGACGACAGTCGCAAGCGGAAATTCGGGTATACTGAATGGTCAATGATTGCTATGGGTGTTTGCCGAAAAATGGCATATAAAAGCGTTTCCGGGGGCCGAGGTAGGACGGCGATGCCGGTGTTGGATACGGGCGTTGTCGACAAGCTGGAGCTCTCTTACCACATATTAGGTGCGATCGGTCTTAGTGACAACAAGCTGGATTCATGTGCCTCCAATAGCTAGCCGTTTCGTCGGTGCGTTAGACCCACATTATGACTTAGCAGCACGTGATCGAGACTACCTGGCCGTACTAGGTCTAGCGTATAATATCCGTAGTTACCCCTGGGGAGTGGCCCTGAAAGTGTTGGTTGGTAACCCCCTTTGCTCATGCAAGCACTTTAACAAGACGCGTCCAAGTCGACGCGACGCGTTTTTCGTGTGCCCCCCTCATAGCCGCCTTTTCACACTGCCCACCTATTCTCCCTGCGACCGCCTGACCTTTTTCAAGACAGTCCCGCCCAACCTCTGCGATCCCACTCCATTTTGTTCAAGAGTTTAATTGATTTCTCGTGCTAATCCCAGTTCGAGCGTCATCTTTTCATCCTTCATCCGAGAACTGCATCGCAGACCGCTGTTTCCCACGACCCCCCCTCCCCTTGACCTCGGCCTCGCGACCTCGACCTCGATCTCGACCCTGACCCCCGACGACCCTGCTTCAAGATGGATCAACAGTCTGTTTACTCGACGCACGTCTACGACTTTAACAATGAGACCGGAGACGATACTCGGGTGAAGACCCAGAAGGACCTTGAGGAGTTTATCCTGAAGTTCCGCCTCGACAACAACTTTGTTTACAGGTAAGCGGTGCAGCTGTCAGAGGGCAAGCAGAAGCAAGAACAAGACAACTGACCTGCGATCTTTCTACAGAGACCAACTTAAAGAGAATGCGCTTCTCCAGAAATTCTACTGCGACGTCGACATTGGCGACCTGATCAAGTACAACGAAGAGCTGGCTCACCGGCTAGTCACCGAGCCGGCTGAGATCATTCCTCTGGTAGGTACAGAATAGGGACTGGGAGACTGGGAGAAGTGTACAGAGTAGACAGGCTGACCCAATTAGTTCGAGGCTGCTTTGAAGCGCTGCACACACCGCATTGTATTCCCCCACCAAGCCAAAGTCAAGCTGCCAGAACACCAGCTGCTGCTGCACTCGAGTGCGGAGGAGGTGGCCATCCGCAACTTGGACTCGCTGACCATCTCGCGGCTGGTGCGTGTACCGGGCATTGTCATTGGCGCTTCTGTCATGTCATCCAAGGCGTCGGAGATGGTGCTTCAGTGCAAGACGTGCCAGTTTCAGCTGGCGATCCCCGTCACGGGCGGCTTCACCAGTGTCACACTCCCGCGGCAGTGCGGACGTGTGCGCGGCAAGAACGAAGACCCCGATTCGCGGTGCCCAATGGATCCTTACTTTGTGATGCACGAAAAGTCCGAGTTTGTCGACCAGCAGGTCATCAAGCTGCAGGAGGCGCCGGACCAGGTGCCCGTGGGCGAGCTTCCCCGGCATGTGCTGATCTCGGCCGACCGCTACCTCACAAACCGTGTTGTGCCCGGCTCAAGATGCACAATCACCGGCATCTTCTCCATCTACCAGAACAAGGGCCCGTCCAAGGGCGGCAGCGGCAACACAGGCGGTGCCGTGGCCATTCGCACACCATACCTGCGTGCTGTGGGCATCCAGACCGACATTGACCAGACGGCCAAGGGCCAGGCCATTTACACAGAGCAGGAGGAGCAGGATTTCCTGGAGCTGAGCCGGCGGCCAGACCTGTACAACGTTATGACCGACTGCATTGCGCCCTCGATTTACGGCAACCGCGACATCAAGAAGGCCATCCTGTGCCTGTTGATGGGCGGCTCCAAGAAGATTTTGCCCGACGGCATGAAGCTGCGTGGCGACATCAATGTGCTGCTCCTGGGTGACCCCGGTACCGCCAAGTCGCAGCTGCTCAAGTTTGTGGAGAAGGTGGCCCCTATTGCCATCTACACGTCCGGCAAGGGCTCGTCTGCGGCTGGTCTGACGGCGTCGGTGCAGCGCGAGCAGTCGACACGCGAGTTCTACCTCGAGGGCGGTGCCATGGTCCTGGCCGATGGCGGTGTTGTGTGCATTGACGAGTTTGACAAGATGCGCGACGAGGATCGTGTTGCCATTCACGAGGCCATGGAGCAGCAGACCATCTCGATTGCCAAGGCCGGTATCACGACGATTCTGAATGCGCGGACGTCTGTGCTGGCAGCGGCCAATCCTATTTTCGGCCGGTACGACGACATGAAGACGCCGGGCGAGAACATTGATTTCCAGACGACGATCCTGTCGCGTTTCGACATGATCTTTATCGTCAAGGACGAGCACGAACGCGGCAAGGACGAGCGCATGGCCAAGCACATCATGGGCATCCACATGGGCGGCCGCGGCGTTGAGGAGCAGACCGAGTCTGAGATTCCCGTCGACCAGCTCAAGCGGTACATTAGCTACTGCAAATCGTGAGTCCATCTTGACCCTCCTTGTATATTGGATTTGAGAGTTTATACTAACATCTATATAGGCGCTGCGCTCCCAGACTGAGTGCCGAGGCGGCAGAAAAGCTGTCGTCGCACTTTGTGTCGATCCGTCGGCAGGTGCACGCTGCTGAGCTGGAGGCCAATGCGCGCTCCAGTATTCCCATTACTGTGCGCCAGCTGGAGGCCATTGTGCGCATCACCGAGTCGCTGGCTAAGCTGACTTTGTCGCCCATTGCCACCGAGCAGCACGTCGACGAGGCCATCCGGCTGTTCCTGTGCTCGACCATGGACGCCGTCAACCAGGGCAGCCAGTCGGGCATGGGCGGCGGCAGCAACGGCGGCTCGGGTATCAACTCAGGCGCTGGTGCTGGCGGCGCTGCGGCACGCGAGTTGTACCAGGAGTCGTCCCGGGTCGAGGCGGAGCTGAAGCGGCGTCTGCCCATTGGCTGGAGCACCAGCTTGGCGACGCTGCGGCGCGAGATGGTCGAAGTGCGCGGGTTCAGCGAGCAGTCTCTGAACCGGGCACTGATGATCATGCAGCGGCGTGACACGATCATGTTCCGCAACCAGGGTGCACAAGTGTACCGCAACGGCGCATAATCGGGCTTTTCTTTGTTTTGTTTCTGTTTGATTTGTTGTCTAATGCTGCTATTGTTCAGGCCAGGGCTATGTCTTGATTTTTATGTTTTCTATGTTTATGTTTTCATGTTTATTTACGCTATTATTATCATGTCAGGATGGGGTTTTACGATTTATCAAAGATACACTTATACTCGAGTCGACCGCCCTCGCTTCGTATTGTTTGGCTAATAATCAACAGTAAATATTCAAGTTTCAAAAAGTGCTTGAAGCCTAGGCTTTAATCTATAATGGGCGTACAAGGAGAGGCAAAAGTGGTAAAATGTCAAAATTGTAGGGTTGCCAGTCATTAGATATACATGTAAATCATATCTAGTCGGGCAAAAGAAGCATAGCATTCTCTTCAAATGTTTCTCTCTGGTTTCGTTGCACCGTTTAGAGGTACGCCAGCGAGTTGTCCTCACAGATGGTGCCGACAACGCCCAGGGCAGCTTCACTGCCGGCAACAGCAGGACCACGGATGATGATCTGTGTTTTGTTAGATATTGAGTGTCGAGTGTATGTATCGTCGGCTACGGAATATCCAGACTTACCTCGCCTTCAAACTTGTCGTCGGTAGTCTTGTGTTCGCCCTTGTCGCGCAAGAGGTACTCGGTGCTCGTCACTGGAGAGCCAAACGGCGAATATGTACCGGGAAGAACGCGGTAGTCGTAGAAGCTCGTCTGCGCTGCAGCGCCAGCAACCTTGGCACCGGCCAGGCCGTAGATGACGCGCGAGCCCGTCAGCACACGCAGGTTGGACAGCACCACGGCCGACAGGGCTGGCGTGCCGGCGCCAGCACGCTCAGCAATGTACAGCAGGCGCATCTTTCCGGGGGTCTTGCCAATGGCCGGACGCACGCTGTCGAAGAAGCGGCTGACCGCAGACGTGGCAAGAGGAACGACACCACTCTCGGCTAGCAGGCGTGTCTGCCAGCTGAGCGCCAGTCTCGCCAGGACACCGTTGCCGAGACGGCCGATGGCCTCGTTATGGGTGGCAAGGGCAGCAGCCGGGCTGGCTACTACGACAGTAGGGGCAATGCCGCGGGTAGCGAGAGCGAGGTCGGTGGCACGGGGAGCGACGCTGTTGAACACGACGGACGCGTTGGAGTAGAGAGCAGCCAGGGTCAGGACGAGAGTGTGCGTGTGCGTCAGGGAGTCGGCGGGCAGGAACAGGTCGGAGGGGCCAAAGCGCTGTGCAGAGGGCACGGCGAACAGCTGGGCGGACACGGCAGACACGAGGTTGCCGGTCGTGAAGCGCACCATTTCCTCCAGAGCAGCAGTAGCACTGGGAGCCACAGGGCCGGCCTCGACACCCTTGTCGGATGAGCTAGGCTCGGCACGGAAAGCCTCCCAGAAGACGGTGACGTCGCGAGGCTGCGATTGGCCCTCGATGGGGGGCAGCTCGCGGCCGGCAGTCTGGGGCGCATCGTTGACAACGTCCTGCCATGTAGACACATTGACGCTGCCACCCATGCCCTTGGGCACCTCGTTCCAGTCGAGGTGGGCACTGCCCTCATCGACAACCCAGACGAGCTGGCGCAGAGCCGGGTAGCTCTGGACGACGGCATCAAAGGGGAAGCAGCCCGGAGCAGTGATGACAGTGTCGGCAGCCGAGCGGCGAAGCATGGAGACCAGCGTGGCATCGTCCTGCTCAAAGGGCAGCAAAATAGCAGTCATGTTGTAGAAGCTGCAGGCGAACAGACTAGCCAAGAACTCGACCGAGTTGGGCAGGTAGATGGCAACGCGGGCACCGCCCTGGTCGAGGAGGTGCTGGCCGATGAGGTTGATCTGGCGCGTGAGGTCGTCGATGCTGGTCTCGACGACGGCTTCGGTACCGAACGAGGTCAGAATGCGGCCGCGTGTGCCGGCGGCGTGCTTGGTGCTGACGACCGTGCTGCTGCTGGGCGTGCGGCCACCGGTAGGCAACTCAGTCTCCGGGACGCCCGAGACAACGCGGCGCCAGATATCACGGAGGTCGCCGTCACGGCCCTTGGCCCATTTCGCAATGCCGGGATCGCGGACATCGAGACCAGCGTTAAGGGCCATGCCGTGGGGGGTGTTGCGTGAGCGGTAGATGGGAGACTCGCCTTCATTGCGCACTGGAGAGCCCTGCGCCTGGCGGGCAAGCAGAAAGGGGTGGGTATCGGGGTCACGGCGCGAGGAGACGAATACGGTGATGATGCCGATGAAGAGTGTGACGAGAACGGTCGAGTAGGTGTTCCATTGGCCAAAGAGGCCGGTGACGCCCTGGTCGAACTGCCACATGGCGTTGTCGAAGCCCATGGTGGCGGTGTATCTTGTGTGTGTATATGCGTGTGTGTGTCTTGTGTCGTGGTATTCCTGTTGTCGTCGTCGTCGTCGTCGGGATCTCTTCGACAGATATCCGCGCCCAGTCGATGAATGATGGAAAACGGACTTGCTGATGTCAGCTTTATGCAGTCAGCTCAGCTTGTACTGCCAGTCGGGTCTCTTTGCCTTGTTGAGACTATATGGTGAAGTGAGAGCGTGGGAGGCCTTTGCTGGGAGAGGGGGAGTTGGGATTTGCAGAGTATCAGTGCTGACGGCGACACATGGCCGAAACAGCCAGAATAGGGCATAGGACGTGTCACTGCCGTAGGTGCTTGGGAAGGCCAGCTAGAGAAGGCGGCTGGCGGGGCGGACCTGGCTCTTTCCCGCTGTATAAAGTCCGTAGTACACATAGTAAACCGCTAGGACACAGGAGCTCAGCTCTGGGGCGCCTTGCCTATTTGGGACATCCTTCGTTGAGCGAATACGACCAATCAGAATAGCCAGCGGACTTTGCAGGGGCTGGTTGGGACCCACTCGCTGTCGAAGGCGTTGCAACAAAGCAAAAGCGATGCAACAGACAGTAAACAACAACACAACAACGACCGACAGCAGCACCCTGCACGAGCGACACTTCGCCGACTGACGGCGTCGACACCTAAGAAGATACTAACGACAGCAGCCGTCGCATTTACAGGCTTTACGGCACTTTTTGAGCACTCGCGCCATCCACGACGCGTATAGACACAACGACGACGACGACGACAACGACGACAGCATCACAGCAGTATCCTAGTAGAACGAAAGACTGCCTAGTAGTATAGACATCTACAACACTTCACACACAATGTCATACCAACTCCACACACCACAACGCCAGACGGCCCGGCCGATGACCCCCCTCGGCAGCGCTGCTAGAGGCACGCCGTCCAAGGCACCATCGACCCCCATCGTGACGGACAGCCCGGGCAACTGGCGCCATCCTCGCATGGAAGAGATCACCAACCGACGGGCGGCGTCGGTGTTCACCGAGACCAACCTCAAGACCCTGATCTACAACGGCCTGGCCATGTTCCTGTGCTTCCTGGTCAGCTCCTCGGCCGGCACGCCCTTTAAGCAGCTGAGACGACTGTATGTGCCTGTGGTGGCTGTACCTGCCTCTTTACGTTATGGTGAATGTGCTTGCTAACTGTGCAGTGCTCACTCCATCGTCCCCCCTCAGTACGGCGGTGTTGTTGCCCTCGTCCTTAACGCCGTGTTTGCCATCAACATTGTGCGCGCAGTGCTGCCGCTGTTCCGCAAGACCGACAGCCTCGCCGACATCCCCCTCACTCCTAGTCAGCGCAAGCTGCTTGGCCTCGAACCCCTTAGAGCGGCTGCCACTCCCAACGCCGTGTACACAACACCGCCGCGCTACGCTCGCACGCCCTCAGTGTCGGGCTCTGCAATCAGCATTGCCACGGCCACGCGCGGCAGTGGCAGCCCCAGCGCCGGCCTCGGCAGCAGCAGCAACGGCAACGACGCCAGCCTCAGCAAGAGCTTCTCGGGCTCGCCCATCTCCAACAGCCCCCTGTTCCCCAAGGCGCGGACCGGCAGTGGCAGCGGATCTCCGTTCTCGCCTAACAGTGCGTTCCAGAACGGCCGCAAGTCCTCGTTCGGCTCCCCCAGTGTCAACAATGGTGGCCCGTCCATGTTTGGCGACTCCAGCATGTCTGCCATCCCCGGCACGCCCAGTCCAACATCGGGCAAGCGGCTTAGCATGGGCCTGAACAACAAGTGGCTGTACGAGAAGGGCCGGCGCAGCTCCAGCGGGACACGGGCCTACTAGCCGCCAGAGTGGATTGGAGCGTTGGCTGGGTAGACTTATATATGGCTACGGAATTTAATGAGTTGAACTTGCGCATCTTCTTCTCCGTGTGCTGTTGCTCTTGGCCCTCGAAGTTTTGCTGGAGGCCCAGACTGGACTGGCGTTTGGACGGCATGATACCCTTGTAGTTCAGTGGACAGTGGCATACGTGGGAAGTGTACGATAGATAGAATGAGTGATGTAGTATTGCATAACAAGCGTGTTTTCTTTAGACAGACAGACGTGGACGTGTACTATGCGTTTAATAATTTGTGAGCTTTTCGGTGCTCTGTGTTTGCTTCACTTAGGCGGCATTGATAGGGCGCCACAGTGGCACAGTCTAGTGACGTATCTTATCTAATATAGCTTATAGTGGTCCCAAAGCGGAAGTCGTTAGCAAGTCGTTAGCTACGACGTACAGGCCGTTGACTGCTGTATCCGAGATAGTACATCTGCGGGAAGGTGCCAATTACGTACCACGTTCCTTCCCATTCTGCTCCAGAGCAGTCGAGACGCATAACCCCATATTTGGCAGGACGATCTCGATTTTCCCCGGAACCTCACCCCCCTCTGCTGTCGACTGTCAACCCTTTGCGATTCCGCTCTTATCACGCCTCATATCAATCTCTACGAACACCAACACGCCGCCGACACTTGACACTTTCCCGCCGTATCGCCCCGGTGTTTCACAAGCCCCGCCGTCGCTACCATGGGCGCCAGCGACTCCAAGCTCGTCTTCAAGAAGGGCATCTTCCGCCTGTCTGAAGAGCGCCGCATTCCTGCCGACGACCCCTACTGGACCTCGTTTTGGGAGCTGCCCGAGTCGCCCGAGGACATCTTCAGTCTCTTCTCGCCCGCGGATATCCGGCGCACACGCGATGCCACGCTGGAAAACCTCGAAACGCTCTTGTCGGCCGTGACGGCTCGGCTCTTCTTGCTACGACATCACCCAGCATTCCCCGACCCGGAGCTCGCCCCCGAACGCGAGGCTCTCAACTGCATCCGCGTGCTGACGCGCGTGCTTCCCTACATCTACGAACGAGACTCGCTGCAGGAATGGGAGCACCGCTTCTTCTGGTCGGCGCGGCGCAGAAAGACGCCCCCGACAGACGTGCTCTTCGACGAGGCTGCGGCGACTCGGGGCGAAGATGACGAAGATGACCCAAAAAACGGCCAGAGCGAGGACGGCTTGGAGGAGGCAAAGCCGCTGGCCGAAGAGCTGATCGACACCCTGACCGACATGCTGTTCTTCTCTGGCTTCACAGTCGCCCGGCAGCCGCCCGGCAAGCCCCGCGTGAGCTACACCATCTGGCAGAGCGGCGTCGGCTGCAACACGAGCGCGCCGACGACCAAGGAGTTTGAAAACAACCGCTGCGAGATCCTGCGGCTGCTCTTGACACTGGCCAGTCCCAGCATGTACCAGCAGCCTGGCACACTGCCGAGCCACGGCGTGCGGGCTCTGACGTACATTTGCACATGCCCCGACAAGCAGGTCGTTCTGTCTGTGCTGTGCTCTCTGTTGAACACTGTAAGTTTTGATATGATTGACGGCAGCTACACTCCTAGCCGGAAGTGCAAGTGCAAGTGAAAAGAACTGGGAAAGAATCATCTAACAATCTAGACTGTCAAATACAACCCCGCGAGCTGGCGGGTGCCCTACAACTCGCTCGTCTTCAAGGACCCCAAGCAGATACTCGTCACATATAGTCTGCACTTTCTGCTTGTCACCCTCTTATACCCCGTGCCGGCAGATCCCATCACGGGTGCGGCCTCCAAGAACTACTACCGCCACTTCCTAGGCCGCCTACATCGCCCGGCCGACTTCCAATTCATAGTGGACGGCATGACGCGCATCCTCAACCAGCCGCTGCAGGCCACGGCATCCTATATTCCCGGCACCCAGTCGCCTGTCAAGTTTGCGCCCGAAATCATCATGCTCTTTTGGGAGGTGACACAGTGCAACAAGCGCTTCCGGTCGTTTATCATCGACACGCAGCGGGCCCACGACTTTATCGTCCTCATCCTGTTCTATGCCCTTGAGTGCAAAAACGACAACTCGCGCCAGGGCGTTGTGCGGATGTGCGCGTTCCTGCTGCAGACACTGAGCGTCGAAAAAAACTTTGGCATCAACCTCAACGAGGCGTTTGAAGCACAAGAAACCCTACCGCCGTCCATTCGCATTCCCAACTTCCAGGGCTCCTATGCCGACTTCCTCATCCAGTCGATCTATACGCTCATCACGACAAGCCAAAGCCGGCTGACGGCCATCTACCCTGCGCTTCTGGCAGTCATCAACAACATTGCCGCCTACGTCGAAGGCTTGAGTGCGCGCACGTGCTCGCGGCTTGTCCAGCTGTTCAGTTCCATGTCGTCGCCTTCCTTTCTCCTTGCTAATGACACCAACCACGATCTGCTGCGGTCGCTCCTCGAAGCCCTGAATGCTGTTGTTGAGCACCAGTACCAGAAGAATCCCCAGCTCGTCTACACCATCCTGCGGAGCCGTAAGCGCTTCGAGGCTCTGCGCAACCTGACGCTCGACAGCGGCCGCGAAGAGATTGAGCGCCGCAGCGCCCGGCGCAAGGACTCGAGCCTGTCAGGCGAAGACTCGCTCGATCTGGGCTCGCGGCGGAGCTCAATCGACAGCCTGCGAAGCCCCACCACTGTACCGCACCATGGCCAGCACGCGCGCCCGTCCAACACTCTCAGCAACGTGGCCGAAGACGACACCTTCGCCATTGGCGATGACGACGAGGACGACGATGAGGACGACAGCGACGACGACAACCCGCGGCCGACCCCGTCGCAATCTAGTTTGAGTGAGAACCCGTCGCGCGCATCGTCTGTCGTGTCTGTGGAGGATGCCGTGCCGACACAGCTGCGTGGCATGTCTGAAAAAGCGCGGGGCAAGATGCCGGCTGGCGCCGGGCCGTTTAACTTTTCGAGACAGAATAGTACGACAAGTCTCGGCAGCGCGTCCGCCCATGCAGCCCATGGCGGCCCCAGCGGCGGCAGCACCGACAATCTGCAAGGCGGAAGCCAGGGCAATGGCTCTAGCAGAGCCGGCAGAGCCGGCGCGGGTGCAGGTGGAGGCTACTTTGAGCCAACGTCGCAGTGGATCGACAGCTGGCTGCCCGAGCTCCCGCTGCACACGGCGCTGACCGTCATCCAGCAGCTGACGGCTCTGATCCCGCGCGACGACCTGGCGGCCGACTACCCGGCCCCGCAAGTGCTGCAGCGGATCCGCGACGTGCGCCTCGTCGGCATTGAGGCGTCGACGATCCGCGTGCACTCGTTTGAGTGGTCGCCCTTGGCCCTGGGGTGGTACGAGTCGCTGATCTGGGGGTTTATTTTCAGCAGCGAGATGCAAGTGGCCAAGGGCACCGTTGTGGGCGTGTGGAACGGCACCATGATCAAGCTGTTCCGTGTGCAGGAGACGGCGGCCCAGGGCCCGTCGCTGACATCGCCGCGCGGCGCCGTGGATGCCGTCGGCAGCAATATCGTATCGCGCATCGGCCAAATGAACCTGCGCGGAGGCAATGCACCAGCCTTGTCGCCGGGCAGCCAGGGCCCTCCAGCGGGGGGCAGCTCGGCACCCGGCACACCGCATATGTAGATATCAGTCTGTTGTTTACCTTTTCTTATTTCTTCCTTTTTCTATTCTCCATTTCGACGTTTTTTTTACTTTTTCTCTTCACTTTCGCTTAGCCTTTACAATTATCTGGCGTTCTCGTTTTAATTTTCCAGTTTATCATCAATTTACTCTCTGTGTGATTGTGTCTTGTCGGGTTGCTTTTGGTGTTGCAACATTATCCTGGGCTGGCAATGCTCAATGAATGCAAGCCACCTATTGATAAGATTCACAAACCTAAAGCAGGAGATCACATCCCTCGGTTACTACTGAGCAGTGACACTGGAAACAAGGAAATTGAGCAAACAAATCAAATCAAATAACCGATGGCGAGATATCCCGCTTTTGCGTCTAGAAATCCTATAATAGTACATTCATTGCCTGCTCTCAGGCGATCCTCTGCATTCGTTTCTGCCCTCTTTGTGCCTTTTGTCTGCTCCTCGCCAGTCCACACAACACAGCCCCATTGCATTTAAGTTCACATAATAGCTTGTGGTCCACCTGCACTCTTCAATACAGTGCCCCAAACTACCGCTCGCCGGCCAGGCGGCGTGCCTGCACCTCGCCCAGCGCCTTGGTGCCGCTCAGCACCGTCACAAAGCCGACAACAATCGCCACGGGCAGCGTCTGGAACAGGTTCCAGCTCGCATAGTACATCACAAACACGCCCTCCATGGCCAGGATGGAGCCGAAAAAGGCCGCGTGCGACAGGGGCGCCGCCGACAGCGCCTTGCCCAGGTGGCCGACGTTGGCGCCCAGCAGCAGCCAGCCGACAAACAGCGCGGGCACCGTCGCGGCCACGGCCAGCACAAAGACGAGGCTGATGATCTTGGGCGGCGAGCGCGCGTCCTCGCGGAAGATGTGGTGGATCTCGGGCTTCTTGCCGTAGCGGACGACATCGGAGACGGCGGGCGCGGGTGCGTTGGCGTCGTGGGCAATGGCAATCTCAAACACGGCCTCGCCGACGTAGGGCGCGGCGGAGCCAAACGAGCCGATGACGATGCTGGCGCGCAGCGGGCTTGCGGCGGTGAGCAGCTGCTGGGGAATGTCCTTGTAGGCGACGGAGACGGCGGCCTTGCCGCTCTCCTTGACGGTCAGGGCAAAGGGGGCCTCGAGGCCGGTGGCGGCGTCCTGGAGCAGCAGGAAAGCCTGGTGGGGGCGCTTGTCCTTGCCGTTGTCCTTGGTGGTGAGGGCGATCTTGGCGACGTCGTTGTGGCCGAGCACGAGGGCCTTGCCGAGGGGCGACTTTGCGTTGAGCCTGGTGGTTGGTTGGTGGTTAGCATGGGCTGTCTCTCCCTCTCGGAATGCAGCGGGACAAAAGAATCAAGACTCACTTCTCGGTCACTTTGGAGGAGCTGCCCTTGGTGGACAGGGTGATGCTGGCATCGTCAAAGCTCCAGGAGGAGGCGGCCTGGGCGACGCCGGCGGCGACGAGCAGCAGAGAAGAGATAGAGAGACGCATTGTGCGGATGGAGATGTGTTCGAGTGATGGGCAAAGGTGGTGATGCCGAGAGGTGAGATGGGAGATGCCGTCGAGGATCGAGGAGGAGTCGGGGTTGCCGATTCTTGAAATCGCACAAAATCGGTTTAGAAAGAGGCGGAGTAGATATTCGAGACAAAAGACTTGCAGAAAATACTGTGTGATGCAGGAGGAACAAAACACTCGTCAAGAGGATGCGTGTCGAGTGTGCAGTGTTGAGCCGTGTCGAATGTGTCTGAAGCTCAACTGCACTACTGTGTCTTCGAGCCGCGCTGCGTACACCTACAGTATCAATTGGAGCTGTCTTGCCAAGACCCCAGTGGGCTTGCGACAGCTTTCCCTTTAGCAGTTACGTGTCTCTCTTGTGGAGATGGCGTGGCCCGTGCTGAAACCACGCGTGTGACATCACGTGCCGATATTGCATATAACATCGGGCATCCAGGTTCACGATGTCTAAAGTTTGTCATCTTTTCTTTTGTGTATTTTTATCATGTTATTGTCTTTGATACTGTTTTACTTATTTTTCATGATATGTACACGCTAATGTAGACCGAGACATGGCCTTGCCTTGCTCTTTCGACCAACGTTCCTACAGCTCTTCAGCTTTCTAACCAAAGAAACCAAGACCAATATACTCTACGCTAGACAAAACGCCAAAGCATATGATATGAGTTTTAGTCGATAGCGTGAACGCAGCTGGGCAGTGGGCAGGAGCCAGAACAAGCCTGGCACTCCCGCATTCATTGTCATAATTCCGTCTTGACGTATCGTGAATCCATGCGTGGCGCCAGCTCGGGCAGCATGCCGTCCAGCTCCATCCACTCGGCTGTAAAGGCGGTCACGATCTTGGCCCAGTCGTCGCATGTCGGGATGTCCAGGTTGATGCCCGTGTCCGCCATCGTGTGCCATACGAGGGGGAACGGGCTCGGGATAATGTGCAGGATCTCGACGCCGCGTTTCATAAACGGCACATGGTCGTCCTCCACGAACCCGTAGCGGAACTGGCCCGGCTCTTTGCCCGACTCGGGCAAGAAGTCTTGGGCCGCCTTGGTCGACAGCACGCCCAGCCCGCGCATGCGGCTCTCGAGCGCTGCCATTTTTTGGTATGCCCAGTGCGTCGTCTGAAAGTACGACGGCACCGTCGGCCCTGCGGCACCCAGCAGGTCCAGCAGCAGAAACAGGCTGATGGCGCCCAGGGGGTTGGCAAACGTCGACGTCGGCTCGTACGCCGTCGTCTCCCAGCTCTCGGCCAGCGCGCGCGAGCCGTACAGCGAGTCCGTGGCGCTCCAGCGCACCCACGCCTCCTCGCCGTCGAGCAGCATGATCTGCACGCCGCGGTCCTCCTCGAGCCCGTTGCCGCCCTCGCCCGACGCCGCCATGGCCGCCCATTTCTGGGTCAGCGCGGCATCGATGCTGCGCGCGACGTGCATCAGCATGGCACACGGCGCGGCGCTGTCGATGGCGCCGATAAAGCCCTCTGGCTGGAACAGCGTGTCGTAGTGGGCGGCCAGCGTGAGGCGGGCCACGTCGCCGGGGGCTGCCCATGGCGGGTCGCGCCGGAAAATCAGATTGGCAAACGGGATCTGCGCGTCGCCCGTGGCCGGCGTAGTGGCGGACGAGTTGTGCCACTCGATCTGCCAGTCGGGCAGGCTCTCCTGGAAAAAGCGCACAAAGTGCTGCTGGACCTTGCGGGAGCCCTCGGTGCCTGGCACGCGGGGAATCAGAATGGGCGCCAGCAGGGCGCCGCTGTGAATATCAAAGTCGGCGCCGGCCGTGGGAATGCGCTGCAGGCTGTCGTCGGACAGCGCGGTGTAGGCAGAGGCGGCACCCATGGTCACGGCGAAGAAGAGCAGGCGCGCGACGAGGCGGACAGGCGAAGAGTGTAGTGAGGCAGACAGCAAACCCGACACTCCCTTTGGCGGCCGCCGTGACATGATGGGCCGAGATGTATGGTGAGAAGGGGGTTAAGTGAGGTGAGGCCAGGTGAGGCCGGGCGAGGCTAGATGCTGCTAGATGCTGCTAGACCCTAGGCTAGAGGGACGGATCTTATCGATGCGCTATGCGTGTTATTTCCAGGGTCGCAGCGGCGCAGATCCGGCGTTTTTCCTTGGCTGGTCGTCTTTGTGCCGTACTGCCGTCCTCTTGAATGTGACTCTTGATTTTTGATTCTTGACTTTTTATTTCCGACTTTGATGTCTGGATCTGGCGATGTTGTGGAAGGGCAGAGTGAATGAGAAGCAGAGTGAAAGGGAGGCAGAGACGAGTGGCAATGGAAAGTAAAGAAAAATGAAAGGCTTCAAAATATCAGAATATAAAAAGACGCAAACAAAGCATGCCCAGTCCGCAAATATGAGCAGGTATCATCAGTCGATTGAGCCGGGATGAGATCGGAGTCGGAATAGTGCTCCTTCCCTCTGGCTTCCCTCCTCTACACACCGTCCAATAGCACCAAATGCGGGATGGCTTGGCTGTCCCCTGCATCCCTGGGGGCTTACCCTTTTGGGTTCTTCGGCGTCTCTTCAGCACGTTTTCCTCTTTGGCAGCACCTGTTAATATGACAGATACCGGCAACAGTCCCACCGCAACAGTATTAGCGTGCTGTGGCGGGTAAAGGTAAATGTGCATATGAAACGGGCAACGGCTGCTTCTTGTACTTGGCAATCACTGCATTGCTCTTTCCTTTATTATTTTTCATCTCGAAAGTTAGTCAGCATCGACCTGCTTCAGCATCGTCTCGTTGAATCTCACAATGTTGCCTTGTGTCTTGCATCCTGAGAAATTCGATGTGAAATGCACATTTGAGGTCTATTCACTTGCTATCATCCATTTTCAAACATTTACATATCTGAAGTCGTTACTCTCTATTTCGTACTTTATCGAGGGTTTATTTTTACAGCTCTTCTTTCTTCTTTTTTTCAAAAACCGCCTTCAACTCTTGCAGACTGATTTATACAACGCAATGAAGAAACAAAACATCAAACATCAAGTGCACATATCCCACAGTGCCTATCAACGCCACGCCTATGTCTTCCTGGCCGGCCCAAACTCGTCAATAACACTCTCTACACCCGTGTAGGTGCCGCACGGCGTAAAGTCGATGTCGTAGCCAAAGGCCCGCGGCCCGGCAATGCTCAGGGCATGCTCGGTGCTCGTCCACAGCGGGTGTGCCGCGGCAATCATCACAAACACCTTGAGGCCGTAGCGGTACTCGGGCACGCCCACGGCCTCGCCCGTCAGCAGGTCCAACACCATGATCAGGTCCGGCACCGTGGCCAGCAGCTTCTTCTCGCCCGACGGGTATGTCGCCTCGACAATCAGGTTCTCGTTGACAAACGGAATCCACAGCTTCTCGGGGCCCTCCTCCTCGTCTGACGGCACAGTATTGTTGTCGTCAACATTACTGCCGTCCTCCCTCTCGTGGTCCTTGAGCTTCTCAATGATCAGCGTGCCTTGGCTGCGGCCGCCGGACAGCCGCTGCTCAATGCCTGTGATCTTGCCCTCAAAGACCTTGCGCGCCGTCTTGGGACCGCCAAACTCGCGCACCAGGTCCTCGTGCACGGTGGCAATGGAGCCGCGCGCGCGCGACTGGCACACGGCCCGGCCGAGACGCCATGCCAGCGACACGGACCGCTCGACACCAAACGCCTTTAGCTCCTTCTTGCCCGCCGGGCGCGCAGCCACACCGGCGCCAAAGCCCATGGTCATGCACGCCGACCGCAGCAGCTGGTCCACGGCGTTCATGTCCTTGGCACTGTCGATTGTCATGGTGGTGCCCTCGCCGCTGGCCAGGCAGACCGGCAGCAGGTGGTTGATGTCGCCGTTGGCACCAATGTAGAGCGAGCTCATCTGGAACGCGGGGAATGCGCGGCCCATCAGATCGGCGTCGACGGTGATGTTGTCCAGCGCGTGCGAGGACGACAGCATCATGGCGCTGAGGCCGTTGGCGCCGCCAATCTCGGCCGTCAGCGTGGCCTTGAACTTGGTGTGCATGTGCTTCTCGAGGCCCTTGACGGCATCGAGCACCATGCTGCCGCCAAGACGCTCAACGGCCAGCACGGGGCTGCCCATGGCTGCGACGGGGACACACAGCGTGTCGTCGTCCAGGTCGTCCAGGTCGACAATGCGGATCTTGCCGCCGTCGCGCAGCAGCTGGCGGGCCTGCAGGTACGGACCGTAGGGCGTGCCGCCGCCCGCGCAGCCGACAATGTAGCAGCCGATGGACAGGTAGTAGGCGTCGGTCTCCGACAAGTGCCAGACGCGGTCGCTGTCGATGGATGGGCGGTAGTTTGCGTGGTCGACATCGATGACGGGCGACTTGTCAACCGCGTCGCTGACCTCCCACTGCTTCTTCTCCATGTAGGCCTCGTCGTCTGCATCGTCGCCCAGGTTTGCGTTTACAACGGCATCGCCGCCTAGGCCAGCACCGCCCAGGAAGCGCTCATAGTCCACGGGGCCGGCAACTTTGACAACAATCTGGTACTTGCCCTCCATGTAGGCAAGGCCCGAGACGTCCTCCTCAATAATGCGCACATAGCCCTCGCGTGCGCCCCGCGACACGGCCAGCTCAATCACCTCGGCCTTAGCCGTCTCCAGCGCCTTGTCACGGTCCAGGCCGTCGACAACGACTTCTGTCTCGGCTCCAATCTCGGCCACAGCAGCACCAACCGCATTGGCGACATTGGCAAAAGCAGGCACCTCGATATCCGCCGCGCCGTCCAGACTGGAGGGGCACAAAAACGCGCCACCGCCGACAAGCAGAATGTGACATGGCTCTTGCGACGTCTTCATGCGGTCGACGTGGTCCTCCAGCATGTGGCGCATCTTGAGCTGCACTGCCTCGATCGTCTCCGGAGCAACAGCTGGCACGGCCACATCGGTGCCAGACATGTTGGCCTTGCCGGCAGCCACCATGATGTCCGTCGTAGTCAGAGTGTCGCCGCCAAAGCAGAGGGCCTTTTGCCGCAGCGCCTGGCCGACACTCTCAGGGCCAATTGTGATCTTTGTCTTCTTGCCGTTGCCGTCGCCATCTGCTAACACGCTCGTGTGGACAATGGATCCTCCACCAAGACCAATGCTCTCGACTTGCGGCAGGGCAAAGTTGACCTTGACTCCACCGATTTCGGCCACCGAGCCTGCTAGACGGGGGAAGCCGTTGGGCAGCAGCACGCCAATGTCAGCAGTCGTGCCGCCAATGTCTACGACAAAGCGGCTCTCGTTGGTCGAGGTCTTGGTCGACAAGAAGGCAGCGCCGCGGATCGAGTTTGTCGGGCCCGACGAGAAGATCTGGATGGGGAAGCGAGACGCCTCGTCGGCCGAAAGAAGCTGGCCGGAGCTAGAAGTCAGGTAGAGCGGACAGGCCAGCTTCAGGCCGCGCATGGCACGCTTGAACCCGCGGATGGTGCGCTTGGCAAACCGCATGATGGAGGCATTGAGAATGGCGGCATTTTCGCGGGCCAGAATACCAACGCCGGCGACTATTAGATACATTAGTTCTTGTTCATCGCAGGTCAATCTGAGAAAAGAGTCCATCTGAGAAAGAAAGGCTTACTCTCTTTGGAGCACACAATGTCGACGCCGTCGCCGAGCGCCTTTTGCAGCACGCGCCGCACGTGCTCTTCCTGCGCATACTTCTTGTCCATGGGCGAGTAGACACCAATGATGGCCACGCTGGTCAAGCCCTTGGCTTTGATGATCTCGGCTTGTGCGAGCACCTCCTCCTCGTTGACAGGGGCAATCAGCGTGCCGTCAATCTGCACTCCGCCAGCAACGTTGGCGTGGTACCCGTTCATAACTGATTGTCAGTATTGTCAACATGAATCTACCAGTTGTTCTTTCGTGGACAATCCTACTGTTCTTGAGATCGGTGGGAAAGTCAATAAAAGGTGGCGTGTACTGCATGTAGCCCTGGGCTGTGAGGCGGATAATGGCAACGGGAGACAGTCGAGAGGCATCGCGCTCGACGACGGCATTGATCAGGTGTGTTGTGCCGATCATAAGGCTGGCCACCTGCGACGGCTCGACGCTGGCATCTTTGAGCAGCACCCGGATGGCCTCCTCGATGCCGGTTGTGACATTGGTGCCGGTTGTGGCCTTGTACGACGAGATGACGGCCTCAGAGCCGGTCTTGGCCGGGTTGATCAGGACGGCATCAGTGTTGGTGCCGCCGACATCGACACCGATGATAAGTTGTGCGTCGGCCATCGTGTGTGGTAGGGGTAGATGCTTGGGTGGGGAGAGGTGTGAGTGAGGATGTCAAGCTGGAGAGGTGGGAGAGCAGTTGAAATAGAAGTAGGAACAATAAATATATAAAAGAAGAAGAAAATATACTATGCATGAAAAAAGAAGAAGTAAAAATATTGAATATAAACGGCCTAGCCGATCAGTGAGAAACAACGAGGAACACCGAGGACGGAGTACTCGCTTCCGATTTAATTTATCCGTTTAAATTATTCATTTGATCTGATTGCCTTTTGGTTTGTTTCCTTACATTTTGTTCTTTTTCCTGTTCTTTACTGAGTTTTTTGTGATTCACACCTGTAAGAGCATTGCTTAGAAAGAATGAGAATAAGACAACAAAACGTGGTAGTTCGACTGCGGGGGCGCGCTGCCTATCGATCAGATAAAAAGACAGGGTTCGTCTGATAAAATAAGAACAGAAAGAGCAAAAGAAAAAGATGCCGTCACTTAGTCTCCGATAACGATAGCCTCCCGCTGGTTTCCCGCCGCCCACCAAGCTATCTTAGCACCCCCTCTCCACCTGCAAGCTATCTCGTTGCAGTTGCATAAGACAAGAACACAGAATGGCACAGTTTTAGAGTTTTGTGCTTTTGTTCTGCTATCCTACCGATCTGCTGTTGTCACGAGCTCCACGATGCTGCCTAGTCTCACCCGGCGTGGAATAAGAAAGAGAAAAAGGCTCAACGTTGTCTTACTTTGTAGAGATTGATAATGTGCAGAGGAAAGTAATATAGTAAGAAAGAGAAAAACAGAAAAGAACAAAACAAACTGGCGATAGCTTGGCCACTCTTTGATTTCTTCTCAATCCGCCTTTTTTTTTCTTCTATTTTATTATTATTATTATTTTATATTCTCTCACTATCACCAGCTACTACAATGACATCGACTACTTTCGCAGCACAGGACAGCGCGGCGGCGATCAAAAAGTCACTTGTCGCAAACGAGGATCGCCTATGGGAGTTGAACCAAAAGGTAAGCGCTTTGTCGGACACGATGCGATGCCGAAATATCGCAAATTTCGCGAACATCGCGAATATAGTCGCACCTTCCTAAACGAGCTGCTTCTGACACACAGTAGATCTTCAACAAACCCGAACTGGCCTACGAAGAATTTGCCGCCCACGACAACCTCGTCACCGTGCTCAACACAGTCGACGGTGTGCGCGTCACCCCTCATGCATACGGTCTTGAGACCGCCTTCGAGGCCGAGTTCGGCTCTGGCGGCCGCGTCGTCACGTTCAACGCCGAGTACGATGCGCTTCCTGGCATGGGCCACGCCTGCGGCCACAACCTGATTGCGACAGTCGGCCTCGGCTCGTTCCTGGCCGTTGTCGACACTCTGAAGCAGACGGATGCGCCGGGCCGTGTTCGGCTGCTGGGCACGCCCGCCGAGGAGACCACGGGCGGCAAGATCAAGCTGATCGCGGCGGGCGCCTACAAAGACGTCGATGCGTGCCTGATGATGCACCCCACCGCGCAGGCTGTCTACGGCCCCGAATCCGTGTACGGCGACGCCTTTGACCGCACGCTGGCCATTACAGGCTTCGCTGTCAAGTTCACGGGCAAGTCCGCGCATGCGGCTATTGCGCCGTGGGACGGCATCAACGCGCTGGATGCAGCCGTTGCTGGCTACACGGCGGTCTCTGTTTTGCGCCAGCAGATCCGGCCCGACGAGCGCATCCACGGCATCATCACAGACGGCGGTTCACGCTCGAATGTGATCCCAGAAACATCGCGTCTCGAGTACGGCGTGCGGGCGCCGTCGCTGGCCCGGGCGCAAGAGCTGCAGAAGCGCGCTGTCAAGTGTTTTGAGGGCGCAGCCGAATCGACGGGCTGCAGTGTCGAGATTGAAGAGCTCGGCTACTATGCCGACCTGCGTGCCAGCATTCCCATCTGCAACGCCTTTGTCGAGTCCATGGGTGCTCTCGGCCGCGAGGTGCAGTGCAACGTGGGCCGCACCACACCGGCATCGACAGACCAGGGAAACGTGAGCTACGAGTGCCCGAGCTGGCACGGCATCTTTGGCATCCCGTCGGAGGAGGGCGCCTACCCGCACACGGCCAGCTTTGCCACTGGTGCAGGACTCCGCAAGTCGTTTGACCGTGCTCTAGAAAACAGTGAAGGCATGGCCCAGGTGGGCTACCGGTTCCTGGTGGAGGACAAGCTGGCCGCAGATGTCAAGGCGTGCTTTGAGACACAGAAAAACGAGGCATAAGTGTTGATACTAGATAGCAAACATGACGGGAGCGTTTTGCAGCTACATTGTATGAGGTTGAGCATGTAATACACCCTACAGGCGCCACAAGTAAGACACTATTCCCGAAAAGTCACCCCCTTCGACTACCTGCTCGTATGTCATGTGTAGCCAAGCCAGAGTCCCGAAACAACTTGAGATGACCTGATTTGCATCTGATAGCTTATAGTGAATTGGTGATATCGGAACAAAACTAAAAACCAATATCTCAGCCACGACGAGGCCATATCCGACGATGGCCGCGTCATCTCAACAATGCCGATTGCAAATGCATATATATCCTTCCTGTTCTTGCAGTCTATGCCGAAGCAATGCTATCTCAGCTGCCTATACTTCGGATGTTATTGTTGCCAATGGACGAGGCTATCGCGAGGCTATCAGAAAAGCAATAGCGCGTCTCGTCAGCTCGCTTGACCGATCTGGAACTGCTTTTAGTCTACCGGTTGTCTCTAGCATATCGACGAGGTCATGCAGGACTCGGCACAGCTACTACAGATTTAGTGTGACCACCAGGGTTGACTCATGATAGGTCGATAGCTCATGCTCATGATATGATAGCATGCAGCAAGGCAGCTTAGCTATCACGGCCTCGTGGCAATGACAAGGATCAGCTGGCAAGATATCAAATGGCCGGGATTGCGGGTGCTTACGTCGTATCATTGCTTGCTAGTCTCGTCCATATCGCTGACGGAGACAGAAACAGCATAGCTCATGCATACATACAAAGTAGACATCCTTCGCGCGGGATGACTGGCTGCTGCCGTCTTTGGCTGAAGAGAGCCATGCCATGACTCCAAGCTTTGCTTGTCGAGGCCAAAGAGTCATGACCCATGAGCCGCTGCAAGCCGGATGGAACTGATAGACATGGTCTTTTGTGTCTTGGCCTTTCCACTGTAATATTATATTACTTGCATTCTACTTTTCTAAAAATATTATACAGACAGGCAAGTTCTATCACGGCCATTTCAACTAAGGGGACCGCATTGTTGTATGCAAAAGGATCAGCTTCATCGCCAATTACCCTGCATTATCTTGGCTATCATTGGCCACCACTGTGACTGCTGCACCATGGCCCCGTTGTCCTGACTGTCTGCCGTGAGATGCTGCCCGTTTCCTGCAGCCCGATGCATCCAAGTTCCGTCTCCCCAGGCGTGCCATCGTCATGTTCCATCATGCTCCTCATACCAGATGCTGCATTCTCCCAAACTGTCAGATTAAACGGCAATAAGCAACCCACATCACATTTGAACTAAAAGGCTTGTTTTATGCTTCTCTTATGCTTTGCAGATTGTGGCCAACCAGTGCCTGCCTGTCAGATCCCAGCGTTTTGTCTGTCCCATCCATCGCGTAAATTGGGCGTTTTAAGTATTGATATGGAGACTTGATATCATAAAATAAATATAAAGGATCGAAACGGTCGAAGTATTTAATGGCTCCTTCGCAGTCTCCGTTTTGTCTCGAGCCTGATATCCCAAATGACTACTAATAATCTATTCCGTATCGCTGTCAGGGGCCTCTGAATTTATTTAAGGTTATTGTTCTTATTCCCCGAGCCCCCAAGATCCCCAAGACCCCCAAGCAAACACCCTCTTTCCCTGAAAGCTGCGAGAGACAATTCGCATACGTCCACGGTATGCTATCTCTGCTATCCTTTGCTATCAGCCAACGCTACAGGCTATCTCGTATCACCGTCGACAGCCTTCCGTTTTGTAGTCTAGTCGTGTCATCTATCACTGTTTTGTTCAATTGCAGTCTATCCCTCTTTTGTCGTTGTGACTCCGTTTTGTATAAATTCCTAGAAAACGCCCCCATCTACCAGTCTATCCATGCAGCCCTCTTCAGTCTGGCCGTTTTAAACCCGTCCTCAAGTCGTTTGTGTCCGTGTCGTGCATTGCATGCTAATCATATAGTAATTGGCAACCATACAGGAAACGCAGAGCAGCTATTCTATAAGGCTGCGGCATGATCCATTGAGAAATGCGCGAATCCCTGTTCGGGCTCCGTCCAGTCGTCCGTTTTATATCGGGTCTTGTCGACATTATCAGTGCAATCGATACCACTTTGTCCGGAGTATTGCCATCATTCATTATCAGTTTCCCCGATATCATGGCTCTTATCGATAGACGGCCATGAACGATCAGTCATCAACGATCAATGAACAGTTGACTCCTATCGTAGATAGACACGTGCAAGAAAGCACACCTGTCGATCAGTGCTGGGGTGGTAGTGAAACTGCTACCCTATTATGTACTCGACTGTCTTCAAATCAAAATACTCCGTCGCCGTCCGTCCTCTTCTATCGGAGTCCGTTGGCTTAAGATTTGCGACTTGCACGACTTTGTCAACTTTGCGCATATCATCATGCAGGCCAAAGTTAACTCTATTTTGCTTTTCCGCTTTCTACTCCGTAGATTTAATTGTGCTGCACATCACCACAAGGTCTGCAGGGTGGTAGATGTTGGGGGCTAAAAGCTGGAAGCACACGAGCAATTGTACGAGCGTATAACATCAGTTGAGATGGAAATATACAACTTTCTCAGTTTGCCGTACGAATTGCACTTTTAGGCCCGACTAGTGTATAATTCATATTCAACAGTCGTACTTCAACAGTCGTATCACGGATGCACGTGAAGCGGTGTGATTGCAGGCCGTCTAGAAAGCATCCACCGCTCGTTCAGATGGTCTTTGTCGTTCAGGCACCGAGGTTCGTAAAGAGCAAATACCAGTATCAATTGATAAGAGTCCACACCCAAACATAAATATGCGAAAGTGCCGATCGGTGCAAGAAGGTAAGGAACAGGAAAACTAATAGAAAACGACCGGATGAGCTGGGACTGAGACCAGGCCAAGAGAGGAGACGTTCATTATCGTGAAGCAAGGAGAAGCAGTTATCCGGCATTGTCTGCATCACGACAGACAAGCCAGCCTAGCGGGGGAAGATAAGTGATTGCAAAGCCCACAGCCACCGCCCAGCCCGGCTTGAAAGAGCTCGAAAGAGCTCGGTAGATGCGCATTTGAAATCCGGAGAATATACAGAGTGCGGGATCCTGTGCGGAGGTGGGGGAGTGATCTCGTTGACCCGGTGTCGGATAAGGGTATCTTTGCCCAGAGTTGAGTCGAGTCGTGGCAACACAAGAGCTCACGATGTCTTGAAACTTACAAGTAAGTAAGATATAAGATGCAAGATACAAGATTCACCAATCATCGCGGCACGCCTATCACTCTCGAAGTCTTGGCTCGGGAACTGTGGCAGACAACGTGTGCTATCTAGAGGTGGCTGCAGGGTGCTATCGCTTGTATACTAGTGGGCTCTACTTGGTATGATTAATACCGCGGCCATAACTACGGAGTACGTCGTAGACCTGACTAGACCGCCCACCAAGTTGTGAAAGTCAAGGACAGGCCCGGGTGTGCTCTGTGCCCTGTATTGGCCTAGTTGGTCTTGAAGAGCAAAGAATACGACTCAATTAGCAACTACGAGTAAGCATAAAGTCTATACAACGGGTACCTATATGTTGCAGCTGCGATGTACATAGTACGTACTGTGCTGTACACTTGGATGCCTTTTAATTGTGTTGTGGAAGAACGTGGTGTTATCCTCGGAAATCAGAAGGGTGTGAGCCCGCTAAAAGGTAAAACTACGTAGGAAATCCGCACTGGACCTCTACAAGTCTGGATCATTAATACCTACCGAAAACAAGTTTAAATATGATGCCCGGCAAACGACAAGACCACAGTCGTAATTTCACGATGCCAATTGCCAAGGGTCCAAGAGCTTGGGGATACCAATCATGAGATAACAATGGTTTTGTTGCACGGGCTGGCCCGCCTCTCCGTGCGGTGTCTGGACAGTGCGGAGGCGATAGCAATAGCAATGAGGTCCAGGACGAGGACCAGGACAAAGACCAGGCCGGCCGGCCCTGACTAGCCACTGGCAGCGCTGGTAGAGGTCAGGATGTGTGTAGCAGCCTCAAGGGGAAGGTAGATTTGGTAAGCCTGCTGCGACGATCTCTACGGGGCACATGGAGCAGGAGGAAGCCGATCTTCTCACCCGCGTGAAATGCAGCTCTATCGCCTCTATCAGCAGTGTGCCTAGGCTGATAAAGCATGTTTCGGTCTGATGTGATGCGATTAAGCACTTGGGGGTCATAGACTATGTGCCAAGTCGACATGGCTGCAAGACCGAAATCAAAGGGAGTGCAGAAGAAGAAACAAAACGCATATTCTGTACTGTACCATACATGGCTGGCCCCGGTGTCGCATCCCCAATTAGGCAGTCCGGCAGCAGTGAGTTACACCTTGGTAGCCCTCCCGGCAGGGCCCTGTTAGCCGCCAAGCCCTTGGCATTTCTGATAGACAGGTCGTGCTTTAGATATGGCAGCTCATACGGTATCATGCAGCATAGCTACAATCGCCAATTTCTTGGACATGCAGGCGCAAGACGGTCTATGGACATCTTAGGAAGGTCGAAAGCGGCATGTAGAAAAGAGTCGTGTCGTTGAGGGGTACAAGAGCAAGATCAAGTGTAAATAACGAGCTGGAGGTGTTAATGGAGAGCTGCTATAGTGTCAAAGTACCAAGTAGTGTTAATAGGTGTGCAGCTATACGGCATGCAGAGTGCAGATGCGAAGGGATGGGATGGGATGGGATCGGAGGGATGGGGGGTATGGAACATGCATACCGAGCACAGAGTATGGGACGACGATGATCTGCTTCCACGACGCAGTCCCGAGGATGATGCGAGTATATAACACGTCGTGATCCCCCTTTTTCTTGTAGGATTCCAGCTTCAACCAGCCAGCCTCTTCTCGCCTCAATCACAACACCCAGACTCATCTCTCAGACCGTCTTCAGTCAACCTCACACATCCCAACCTTCAAGATGCATTTCGCTACTACCGGTACTCTTGCCCTTGGCCTCCTGGTCGCTGGCGCCTCCGCCATTCCGACTCCCGCTCCTGTAAGCAAGCGACTCTTCTTTTCCTTCTTTGGTTTTACTTTCTCGCAGCACACGTCGACGAGCAGCCTGGATACCGAGTACTAATAATATACCAGCCCGGAATTCCCTCCGGCGCTACCGCCAAGTCTCTGCTGGCCAACCTCAAGGTTGCCGCCTACGTCGACGATGGCAACTACGACCGCGACCTGTTCCCCACCTGGGACACCATTGAGGGTGCCTGCAACACCAGAGAGTTCGTCCTGAAGCGCGACGGCACCGGCGTTGTCACCAACGCTGCCTGCACTGCCACTGCCGGTACCTGGAAGTCGCCCTACGACGGTGCCACCTGGACTGCTGCCTCGGATGTCGACATTGACCACATGGTCCCCCTGAAGAACGCCTGGGTGGTAGGTTTCTCTCTGCAAACACTTGTAATATTAAACACAGCACGTGCTAATGAATATAAATAGTCTGGTGCCAGCGCCTGGACCACCGCCAAGCGCGAGCAGTTCGCCAACGACATCACCCGTCCCCAGCTGTGGGCCGTCACCGACGAGGTCAACCAGTCCAAGTCGGACAAGAGCCCCGATGCCTGGAAGCCTTCCGTGACCTCTTTCCACTGCACCTACGCCTCGGCCTGGGTCCAGGTCAAGAGCTACTGGGTTCTGTCCATCACCTCGGCCGAGAAGACCGCCCTGACCACCATGCTGAACACCTGCTAGATTATCTACTGATAATATCGCTGATGTTGCAGTGGTTCGGATTGAGAGGCTTGCGGCCATGAATCAAAGAAAGGCATCCTTGCCGACCTTCGGCTCGGTCATCCCCCGGGAATGGCACTGCCGTGAAACCAACAGACACCAAACTTGTATATAGTCTGACCTGAATATATTACTTCCTACTCAATGCATTATCTTGACTGCTCTCCTTTGTGTCTTGCAACAACCGAACACCGAACTTGCCGCCTGCTCTATATCGACACATTTCGAAAACCGGATGCTATAGCACCAGCTCGGCAACTTGTTTACCAGTTACTTGGGCCGCTTGTGTAAGCCGGCTCCTACCCGCTCCTTTGGCAAGCTGCAGTCCGGGGAAGATATCCACTCATAGCAGTCCGTTATTGCAGCAATTTTTAAATTTTAAATCTAAAGGCACTTTGGCTTGGAATATTGCATATATCTAGTTTTCTTGCCTTACTCAGCAAGACAACTTTTACTATATTCAGATATGCATCGCACCGTCAAGTTCGGAGTACCGACGGCAGGTGCCACGCCGCGACACGTGACCATATAGAACGTCCCTTTTGGCGCATGCATGCAACATCGTCAAGTCCAGTGTTGGGACAAATACTAAGCACTGTATTCTCGGTAGTTGTGCCTTGGCGGGTCTCACTCATGTCGAGTCGAATTGCACTGGCTGTGGATGATGGGGGCGACATAGTCTTGGTATTCGTGTATGTGCATTGTCATGATAGTCCGAGCTCGCGGGGATAGTAAAAAAACAGAGTGGCAGAGACGATAGACGGTAGACGGTAGACTGATGCGATAATGCCAGGCAGTGACCGTTTGGGCACCGTTTGCTTCCCGACAAGTGACAGCTGCACTAGTCCCAATATAGGCCCCTGGAGGAGTCTCGGCACCTAGGACTCATCCAGACGACGCCGCCGTTTTGGCCCGTTTGGTCCATATTTTTATGCTATCTTTTGTTTTCTTTTTCGGAGTCCTTGTTTGCTTTGTTCATGGTTTCTTTTTTTTATTGATTTGGCTGATTTTCTCTTTGCTTGTTATCAGTGGCCGTTCCTCCTCCCCAGACGTGCTCCTCCTGGTCCGTTGTGCCGGATATTAGGACTGCCAGGATTGCCAGGATTGATCAGGATGGAGATACCAAGCTGCCAGGATACCTCGATGCCACCCTAGGCTAGACATCGAGTGTAAGCAGAGTGCTACCATCGCGTGGCAGCCCGAATACTTATTACGGGTGCTGCCCCCGTCGCCACGAGTTGACGTGATCCAAAGTCAGTCCAGAGCAGCCACGGCAGAAGCAGAAGCAGAAGCAGAAGCAGAAGCAGAAGCAGAAGCAGACGCAAAAGCAAAAGCAGACGCACACGCGGTCCCATCTTCCTCGACAGTCTCGACCTGGCCCATCTTCGGTACTCGTTGCTGATCTTAGTCGACAGGCCCCTTCTTTCATCCACTTTATCCTTCCTTTTTCTTCTTACCCGTCGTCTTCGTCGCGGTACGGCTATATCCATTACCTAACATCTCCACTCCGGTCTCTTTCTCGGGTCCTCTTTGTTATTCTTTTTTTTTATACTTCTCTTTTTTTGTCTTTGACTATTCTATTTTATTATCATTGATCCTTCCCGCATGGAGAGTCGTCCGGAGCCGGCTGCCGATGTTGCAGCCAACTCTGCCGCCGACACAGCACCTGTCGATGTCTCTGAAATCAAGGCCGGCGACGAGATCACTGCTGCCGCCGTTGACGCCGACACCGACACCCTGAGTCTGCAGAAAGGCGTCATGGCTGAAGCCGAGCTCGGCGACCATGGTGCTCAGCAGATTGAGATTATCCAAAAGGTCTGGGGCAAGCATGGCCAGATTGTGCTGTACGCCGCAATGGCTCTGGCCATGATCATCTAGTATGTTTTGTCTCTCTCTCTCTCTCTGTCCCTGTTTGTTCGTCTCTGTTTCTCTCGTTACGGTTGGACCATAACCGCCACAAAATACTAACTCCCCAGCGAACTCGATGCCACCACGTTCAGCACCTACTTTGTCTATGCTCTGTCCGACTTTGACAAGGTGTCCGCCTCGTCGGCCCTGTCTGTCGCGGCCAACCTGTCCTTCTCGCTCACAAAGCCCATCTGGGCCAAGCTGTCCGATATCTTTGGCCGCGGTCCCATGTACCCCGCCGCGACCTTCTGTGTCGTTCTCGGCTACATCCTCGCATCCGCCGGCCAGGGCATTGTTGCGTTTTCCATCGGCACCGTCCTCCGCTGCATCGGCCTGACCGGCATCAACTCGCTCAACACCATCATCATCGCCGACACCACCACCTCGCGCCAGCGTGGTTTCGGTGTCAACTTCCAGTTTTTCCCGTACCTGGTCCTGCCCTGGGTTGCCGCCGAGATCATCTCGAGCGTGGTGTCCCCCGGCGGCATCGGCTGGCGCTGGGGTGTCGGCATTATCGGCATTCTCTTCCCCTTTGTCATGGTGCCTCTGATTGTTGTCATGATCATCTACGGCCGCCGCGCAAAGAAGATCCAGGACAGCATCAACGGTGTTGTCTCTGACGGTGGTGCATCGCCTGAGGCCGCTTCTTCCCAGGAAGGCGGTGCCTCACCCCAGCCCCAGTCCCAGCCCAAGGCCACTGTTCTCAGCGTTGCCTCCAACATTGATTTTGGCGGTCTGTGCATCATGATTGTGTCTCTTGCCTTCATTCTGATCCCGCTGTCCCTGGCCAGTCTGCAGACACACGGCTACAAGACGCCCTGGGTCATTGCGCTGATGGTTCTCGGCGGCCTCGGCCTGCTCATCGCGTTCCCCCTCTACGAGCAGCGCGTCGCCGAGCACCCCATCTTCCCCACACGCTACATCAAGCACCGCTCCATCTGCATCGCCTTTGTGCTCTACTTTACCGACTACATGGCCGCCGCTGCCTCGCACAGCTACCTGTACAACTGGGCCATCATTTCCAAGGGCCTGAACATTGTGCAGGCGACCAACCTGAGCTACATCAACAGCGTCTTCACCTTTCTCGTGGGCATGCTGTTTGGCCTCATCATGTGGAAGACGCGCAGCTTCAAGTGGTGGCTCATGCTCGGCTGCGTCATCCGCCTCGTGGGCTATGGCCTCATGTTCCGCGTGCGCACCAGCACCACCACCCTGGGCGAGCTGTTTGTCGTGCAGATTGTCCAGGGCTGCGGCGACGGCATCGTGCAGACCGGCGGCTACATTGCCGCCACCATCAACGCGCCCCATCGCGAGACCGCCCAGATGGTCGCCCTCATCGTCACCATCGGTATGCTCGGCCAGAGCATCGGCAGCGCCATCAGCGGCGCCATCTACACCGGCACGTTCCCCGAGCAGCTGGCCAAGTACCTCGGCGACATGGCCACGCCCGAGCTGATCAACGACATTATCAACTCGATCGACTCCAACGTGCCTGCATGGGGCACCCCAGAGCGCATCGCTATCAGCACTGCCGTGAGTGTTTTGTTCTTTTTCTTTTTCTTTTCTCTTCCACCCTTTCGTGGCCTTTTGTGCAAACATGCTAACATCCGCAGTACAATCACGTCACGGCCTACTTCTTTATTGCCGCCATCGTCATCATTGCACCCGGCTTCCTCCTCGTCTACCTCTTGCCCAGCCAGGCCCTCAAGTACGTATTGCCCTTTATTCATATTATTCTCAGTATATTTCATATGAAATGTATACCCATACTAACCTATCCAGTGACCAGCAGAACTTGCTCGAGGACAAGGGCATGCTTGCGTCCCAGGACGTCGAGTCTGAGATGCAGGCTACGAAGCCTGCTCCTGCGACCTCCTCGTAAACGAAGCGCGTGTAAATTAAAGTCTTGGGCCACCCTCTTGTATTGCAAACACATCTTTATCCGAGTCACTGTGAAAAGCTTATTATTCCCTAATGTGAATATAAAAAAGAGAAAAAAACAATGGTTCGCCCTCGTAAGAGCCCAGATAACTTATAACTAACATGAAAAAGTAAATGCAAAAGTAAATGAAAATAGAAATGAAAAACAAAATGACAAGCCATTAACAGAAACTACATCAAACACAAAGCCCGGTCGCTAGTTACGCCGGCCAAGGCAGCCTCGTCCTCTTCGTCCACCTTGGCCAGTTGGCCCCAATAGCCTCGCGATCTGGGAGTGGCGTTGTTTTTGATATATGTGCCCCGGTCATGCAGGTATCTCTTGTAGTAGAAGTCGTCATCCTCGGCATAGCAGTGCTGTTCATTGTCCTTGTTCCTGTCCTTGTCCTTGTTGGGGGTGAGCGGCACCTGGAACCCGTTCAGGGCTTTGCTGACGTCGATGCCCGGCTTTGTCGAGGTCCGCCCAAGTGTAGCTCTCACGGCTCGCACCCTCATTCGCTTCAACAGGTCGTCGTCGGTGTGAAAGCGGCTCTCCTACGACCGCCCCGCGACCAGCGAGCTGTTGGATCCCAGGCCGGGAAGACCAACCATTTCGTCGGCCTCGGCCACCCACAGGCGGGCCAGTGCCCGGCTCAGGCCAAGACGCACGCGCTGGAGCACATCAAAGGCCGTCGTGTTGGCCGGCAGGCCAGTGCGCCAGTCCCAGCCGCGCGCGATGGTGGCGGTGGCGGCGGTGGCGGCGGCGGCCGTGTTGCTGCTGGCGCCGCCCTTGGCCGACATGCTGCGGTGCAGCTGGCTTGCGAGCATAGAGCTGCCTGTCAGCACGTACGACGACGACGCAGATGACTGGCCGCTCGAGGTTCGCCGCATCAGGTCGGCAGGCGTCGAGCCCTTGAGGCCGCCCGGCGCGCTCGCGAGAACGACCTGGAAGAACTCGTCGCAGGCAGTGAAGACGCGGGACCCGACGAGGGTCTGCAGATCCTCGACGGCCTTGAGAAGGGCATCTACGGTATCGGCAGCCAGGACAGGCGGTGCAGTGACCAGCGAGGTCGAGGTGGTGATGGCAGCGCCGCTGTTGAGGTTGTTGGCGGCAGGTGTCGTCTCCGTGAACACCAGCGCCTCGCCGAGCAGGACAAGAAGGAAGTCCTCCGAGACAACAGCATCGCGTGTCGCGTCGTACAGCCCACCGCGGATATTGTCGTCGGCACTGGAGATGACTGCCGTAAGGGCTGCTGCTGCAGCCGTGCGCCGGCGAACCTGCGAAATGTTGAGTGATGTGTCGTCGCGCACGTTATAGTAGTGGCGGAGGGTAGCGTAACCGCTAAGGAGGCGGCCCAGAATCTCGGCAGCGTCCAGGTCGCGACGGGCCAGCTGTTCAAGCGTGGTCCGGCGCTCAAACAGGAGGCGGCGGAGATGGTCGTCGAGATCAGCCTCCTGCGGGTATGCAGCAGACTGGATCAGAGAGTACGAGATGAGCAGGTTCAGCACCTCGCGAACCTTGGCCGGACGGTGTGCCACGGCAAAGTACCAGACAGCCTCGCCGAACCGGTAGGACTCGCCCGCGAGGAGGTCGCCGTAGTGCTGGAAATGTTAGTATTTGAATGTGCACGCAGTAATGGTATTTTTGACAGTGGCAACTTACTTCTGCGACCTCTTCGGCAAAAGAGGACATGCCGAGATCACTCAACAACCGCCACACCTTGTCGACGGTCGAACCCGAGTCGATATCGATCATCTTAAGAATTGTGCGCACGAGCTCGCCAATCGTCTCCTCGGCACGCTCTTGCGAGTTCATACGACCCAGCACATGGACTGCCAGCTCCCAGCCTTCCATGTTGACTGGCGAGGATGTCGACTCGGCAACATCATCGCTGTCGCGCCGACGGCCCTCGTCTGAGGCCTGCAGCTCCTTGTCGTTAACAAGCGCCTGGGCATACTGCACCAGCGTGTTGTCCTTAAGTCCGTCAGACTCGTCGGGGTCGGTCGGGTCGACACCAAGCAGCTCCAGATCCTCCATGTCAAGGTCGCCCATGGCCGTAGCCAGCGCGCTCGTAGAGGTCTGCGCTGGCAGCCAGCCGCCGAGTGAGGCAATCTCAACGACAGCTGATGCGACGGGCAGCGACCAGGCACGGATCAGGCCGATCATGCCGCGCGGGTTGTCTTCAAAAATACAAGCGAGAGCGACCTCGAGCGCGTTGTTGGTGTTAACCTGGAGGCCCGAGTCCGTCGTAGCACGGAACGAGCGCGTCAGGCGGTCGACGTAGGCCTCAAAGGTCGACGACGCACCACTGTAAGCCGCTTCGTTTCTATGCGCCAGGGACATGGACATGGAGAGCGACTTGCTGTGTCTGAAATTATTGCCGTGGCCCGCTTGCTGGGCACCAGAGGGCGCCATCTTGGCCTCGTCCCACCAGCCAAGGAGGCCCAGAGTAGCCTCGCACCAGTCCTGGGAGACGCTCAGGATACGTTCGCGCGAGCCCAGGGCAATGTCAAAAACAATGTTGAGGTTCTCGTAAATGTCCCAAGGGACCTGGCTCTCGGCCTTGCGGGCCAGGCCGGCCATGGACTGGCGACCGTGGCCGCCAACACCGCCACCGCTGCTGCGGAACGAGTCTCCAAACTCGGACTCGCCCTCGCCATCCTCTTCGCCCATCATGTCGTAGGCGCCGCCGCTGCGGCCGCCTTCTGCAAAGCGCCGCAGGTGGTCGAGCGCACCCTTGGCTCTGATGCGGAAGAGGGTCCACTCGCTGCCCCAGATCTCCCAGTTGCCAGTCTTGCCGGGGCACGTCTCGAGCATGCCGATCGTCTCGAGCACAGCACGCTCGACATTGGCCAGTGCGCGGCCGCTGTATGCGGGAATGCCCGCGCGACGCACCGACTCCCAGCCGCCGGCACGCAGCAGCTCGATGGCGTCCTCGACGCGGCCCTGCAAGAGGCTCACAAACACCGTCTGCCAGAACAGGCCGTGCGAGGCCGGGCCCGGCCGGAAGTTGAGAACATCACTGACCTGCTCAGGGTAGACGTTGTGGTAGTCGGCCATCCAGCGGAACAGCGTCTCGGTAAGGGGTTCTGAGGGGGGCGAGAGGCCGTCGAGGCCGCCGCCCGTTGTGCTGCTGGCGCTGCGGGTGTGGTGGAGCTGCAGCGCGAGCGTAGCCACATAAGCTGCGTTCTCGAATGCGCTTGCCTTGGGGCCAGGGCCAATGGTGGAAAACTGCTCGCCGTCCTCCGCGTCGCCGCCGTTATCGTTTGGCTGGGGCAGGCTGTCGACGTATGCCTGCCACAGGCCGACTAGCTGTGCCGATGCGTCACCGAGAGCCTGGTCCATGCGGTCCGGGTCGTCCTCGGCGCCAACGCCCTCGCTGTAGAGCTGGCTGATGCGCAGCTCGGTCTGGCGGATAAGCTCGGGGGCCTCGACGACGGGCGCATAGCCCATCTGGTTGTACATGCCTTTAGCGATGGAGGCATAGCGGCATTCGCGAGGCGCCCGCACCGAGGCGCGCGTGACGGGGGGTGGGACACCGCCACTGCGAGCCATGGAAGCACGGTAGATGTCCTCAGCCTCCTTGCGGATGCGCTCATTGGCGGCCGGCGTGGCAAACATCATGAGGTCCGAGTTGTGGTCGCTGAGGCCGTTAATTCCAGTGGCACCGTCGTCGCCGTAGCCCGGTGCAGGCATCCATGGTGCACGCTCGTTTTGTGCAATGCTCATCCATGGGTCATGTTCACCGCCGGCCTGGTTCTGCTCGTAGTCGTCCTCCTCACCCTCGGCATCCTCGTCGTCGCTGTATTCCTCCTCGTCGTCCTCCTCCTCGTCATCGTCTTCGTCTGCGTACTGGCGTCGATTTGCGGATGTGGCTGTCGGTCTCTGCTGGGGTGGGTAGTCGTCTTCTTCGCCCTCTGCATCCTCTTCGTCGTCGTAGTCCTCCAAGCCATCTTCCTCGTCCTCCTCGTCCTCGTCGTCGTCGTCGTCGTCGCCCACAACCATCTGGCTAAGCCGCGACGGCTGCCGTGTTGCGCCGAGTCCGTAGCCAGGCTTTCCGCCCTGGATTGACCGGCCCAGCGGCGAGGCGCCACCGCCTGTGCTGCCGCCGTTGAAGATCTTGCGTACTGTTGGCGTGGGTACGGGCGCTGCTGTCGGGGCTGCTGTGGACTTGGCGGTGCCTGTCATGCCGCGCATCATGGAGCTGCCGAGATACGACGCCGACGGCGCACCGGCCGGCGTGAAGCTGCCAGCCGATGACGGCGGAGGCAGGCCACCTGGTGTCGTCGAGTTTGTGTTTTCGAAGCGGAACATGTTGCCTCTGTTGGCACCGGCACCGGCAGGGGTCGCCGGCGAGGAGAAGTCGTCCTCATCGTCGTCGTCGGGGACGAAAAACCTGTTAGGCATTTTGTCTGTGGCGGCAACTGTGGTGGCAGATGATTGACCTTTTATATTCTTAATGTCGTTGAGTATTGGTCAAAACGGTCGAATCGTTTGTTGCTGTTGCAGCTCCAGATGCTGTCGATGCTGTAAACAAAGGCGCTATTGTTGGCGGTCTATTTTTTCTGGGCGGGCAAAAAGCTAAAAGCTAAGCTTCAAGCTCCACGCGCCGGATTCAGCACCAAACGGCGACGCGCCCGTCACGTGACCCAACTGGCCGACTTCAATCTACCTCATCTCTCTCACCAGATGGTCAAGCACCAAGTATCTACACATTGCTTTGATTGGGCATTTTCTTTATTTTTTAGTTGATTAAGTGTACATGGTACAAATATAGTATAGTTATGCTTTTCGTCAACCGCTAACAAAACAAACAAGACAAGCGGCGCCATTCCGTCGTCGAGACGCCGGCCTGCTCGTCGAAAAAAACGCAATTAAAAAATACAAAAAATAGTAGAAGCATATCTAAAGCTTGCTATCCCTGCTGTCCCAAACTCAAGGTCTAGTATGTACTAGGAACTAGCAGTGTTGGTAGTGAATAGAAACAAAGGTATCTAAACTTTTCCGTATCCGTCGTTGGCCATGTGGCCATGTCCATGTTTCGTCATGATCAGCTGTGAGCGATCCATGACATCCATAAAATCCCCTTTTGGCAGCTTGCTCGGGTATCTCTGTAAAACAACGATGACAAACATTGCTAGACGAACAAATAAAAACAGAATGATATGGCTGAAAGGACCGGCTCCGTAGATGTAAATGATCAGCTGCTGGTAAGGTTGTGTGGGTGTAGAAGCCGTAGCCGTAGATGCAGATTGTATATGAGGAGATGTGTGTTCATAAGGCGTGTTGGTGTGTTGGTGTGTTGGTTGTGATGTATTCATGGGTGGTGTCGCTCGTAGAAGCTCAATGTAGATGTTGATATTGATGTATCCCGTCCTTGTTCATCAGTTGATGCGCTGGTAGAACAAGAGGTACGCGACCTTGTTGTCCTTGATGGCGTCCTGGACAGGCCCGGCCTTGGGCGCCGGTGCCTTGGCATTGCCGGCGACAGTGCTCCACTTCTTGCCGTTGCCGTTCACCGGTGCACTCCAGCCCGCGTTGTTCTGGCCAGCATTGGCATAGCCGTTGGCGTTGCCGTTGGTGGTGGCGCCGTTGGTCTTGGGAGCCGGGTCCTTGGCACCAGCTTCGACAACGTCGGCCTTGGTGATGCGCCGGATGGAAGTGTCGTCAAGACGGACCCACTCGCTCTCGTCGCTGCGGAGGACGTCGACGGTGTAGTGGCCGCCGTTGGCCTGCTTGCCGTGGTGGTAGACCACCGCGTTAAGGCGGTACTTGGGGGCGGGCTCCGACTTGCCGTGGCTGAGAAGCTCGCGGGGAATGTCCAGCTGGAGGGGGTAGCCGATCTTCTTGGAGATCTTCTTCACACTGCCGCCGCTTCCGTTGTTGCCAGAGTCAAACTGGAAGCGCTTGAGGTGCAGGATGAGAACGGGGGGCAAGGTCTGGATGTGCAGTCGCTTGCTGCCTTCCACCTTGCCGCCGTTGGGCCCGTTGGGGCCATCGACGCGCACCTTTTCGGGGACAGTCATAGCGCGGAGGGCATCAACAATATTGTGAACGTCGGGAGAGTCAATGTGCAGCTGCAGAGTCTGGTAAGGCTCAACAGTGACAGACGCTTGCCGACCCGGGGCATTTAGCTCGGATCTCAGCTGGCTGACAAAGATGCTGTTCACGGGCGAGGCGGAGACATGGCCAGAGGACTGCATCACTGCCGTCTTCTGGCGATGGCCGACCTCGAGCCAGCCATCATCACCACTCGTGGCAACGTTGCCGTTGGGTGTCTCCGAGCCAGACGGTGTGCCCGGAGAAGAATCGGGGTGAGAAGAGTTGTTGCGCACAACCTTTGTGCACTCGTCGTTGAGCGACTCGAGCAGGAAGCCAAGGAACTCCTCGGCATCTTGCTGGTGGCCGTAAATCATGCTGGAGAAGCGCGGGATCTCTTTGGTGGCATGGTGCACGAAATCGGGTGTGAAAGGCTTGCCGTGCGCGTCATAGTCGGCCTTTTTCAGACTCTGGCGAAGCGCCGTGGGCTCCGCACGGGCAATGACCTTGAACTCGCGGATGTACATGATCATGGCATCAAGCATCGGCGTCTCGCTCTTGAAGCTGTGGGCGGCCTTTTGGCCAACCTGGTCCAAGAAATCGTAAAACGGAGTGCAGAACGTCAGGCCCTGCAGCACAGCAAGCATGTAGCACATGTTGCCCGAGTTGGTCAAGCCGCGAGGCTCAATAAACGCCACGGGCCCAGACTTGCGGACCTGGTACGTCGAGATTGCCTCGGCCAGCAAGTTGGTGTTTGTCTTGGGGGCAGGAGCCACGCCGTTTGTACCGTTGGGAGCATCGCCGTTGTCAGCAACATTGCCGTTGGTCTCCGGACGTGCTGCGGGTGCAGCAGCCACATTCAAGGCAGCGCGCTTTGCCCATGACATGGGGGCGGCCGGTGCTGCAGGAGCAGCAGGCACAACCGGTGCTGCCGGTGCAGCTGATGCAGCTGTTGGGGACACGCCGTTGGGAGAAGTGGCACCAGCCTTAGCAGTGGCACTCTCCGCGGCAGGCTGGATATTTTCTTTTCCGGCCGCCAGTGGCGTGTCGGGTGCTGTGGCAGAAGCAGTGGCAACCTTCTCTTCCACCTTGGCCGGGGCAGGTGCCGTTGCTGATGCATTGGCTGCCGGAGCGGTGCGAATAGGAAGGATAGGAAGGGCAGGAACTACCGGAGGTGTGGTGCCCTTGGAGGCAGCTGGGCGAGTAGAAGGGGCAGGTGCCGGTGTAGATGCAGAAGGTGTTGGTGTAGGAACGGGTACCTGTGCCTGTTTGGCTTTGGGGGTCTGAGGAGCAGCGGCAGACTCGGTAGACGCCGCAGACGACTCGGCCGACTCGGCAGGACCCTGAGGCATGTCCACATTGGTGACGCCGTCCAGGTCACGCTTCTTTGTGCGGCGCGCCTTCCGCATTGACGGGAACTCCACGTCGGGATGTGAGCTCCACTCTGGTTGGTTCTTTTGCATTGTCTGAAGCGTCAGTCGGGCTTGGCCAATATATATCATGTTTGCGTCTTTTGCATCTTGTGCATCTTGTGCATCTTGGTCGCCACTCACTGCTGGCACAAACAGGCCTGTTTCTTCCACCGCGATATCGCCAAAGGTAGGCACAACGGAAACATCAGATGCAGCAACCGAAGGCGCCACGGACGGAGCCCCGGACGGGACCACGGATGGTGCCTTGGGAGACCCAATCTTGGCGGAAGGCATATCTAATGGCTGGCTGGATACGCCAGAGACAGGCGTGGTGATGGCATTTGCTGAAGCAGGCGAGTGTGGTAGTTGGCCGGGAATAAACTCGGGAGCAGCCACGCTCTGGTGTGTGGTGGGGCGAAGTGCTTTCTTTGCGTGCTCCGGGTCGTAGTCGGCGTGTGCTGGGGGTGGGATGTGAGGCGGGAGAGATGGGGGCAGACCGTTGGCACCCGGGTGAGCATGGGGGTACTGAGGAAAGCCGTTTGGCGGAGGACCGGATGGGTAGCGGCCTGCTGGTGGCATCGGCATTTGGTGGTGTTGTGCAGACGACACGATCATCGGTGCTTGTGGTGCGTTTCGTGGATAGCTGTTGGTGTGCGGCGGCATGTGTTGAGGAAGATGGGCTTGTGGGTGAGGAGGGACGTGAGGCTGGAATGACTGTGGTGGTGGCTGCTGGGGTGGCACAAACTGCTGTGGTTGCAAGGCGATGTGCATGCCCATGGGAGGGCCCATTGGCGCGAACTGGCCATTGGCCGGGGCTCCGCGGCCAAAGCCCTGCTGGTAGCCGGCATAGACGTTAGAGATGCCGGTGGCCGGCATGTACGGCATCGGTGCGTAGGTGTTAGCAGGCGCCGGGTAGCCGGGACCATAGCTCGGGTAGCCCTGGGCCTGGTACTGGTTGTAGTGGCCGTTGTGGCCATTGTGGACATGGCCGTTGTGGCCATTGCTGTGCTGGCCGTTGTTGTGGCGGCCATTGCCGTTGTAGTTGCCGTTGCCGTTGCCGTTGCTGTTGTTGTAGTGGTAGCTTCCTCCGTTGCCGCCGTTGCCGCCGTTGTTGTAGTTGCGGCCGCGACGGCTGCCACCTCCCCGGCCTGCGTTTCCGCCACCGGGATGGCCGTTCATGCCACCCATAGGCGGCCCGCCGTGGGCGCCTCGCCCAGCCGGCAGATGATTGTTGTTCATCTTGCCGGCTTGGGAACGTGTGTTTGTGATGTAGGGAAGTGGGGTGCTGTGGGAGCTGTGGGCGAAGTGAGCTGCGCAGAGCAGTTCAGGGGTCGAAGCAGGGTGTGTTCGTGGCGATGAGGTCGAGCAGTGCCTATGATGGCGTGATGTGACGGCGATGGCGCGCTCGCGATGGTGAGCTCGTTATCTGGAATGCCGGATATATAAGTCCGCAGATGAGCGGGCTGGCAAGCTGATTTCCTGGGGAAAGCAGCGAATGTCGCAAGTGGAGAGCGAGGCGCGGCCCGTCTGCGATGGTTGCAAGTGAGAGACAAAGGTCGGATGCGATGTCGGATAAGCCCGCAAGTGTGGCCCGGGCGATCTCCGGATGAAAGGTTGATAGAAAAAAGGAGATAGGGGAGGGAATTTGGATTATGAATGTGGAGGGGGGTACACGCTGCAAGGAGCGGATTAAAAAATACAAGAGTAGAAAATATAGATGAAAGGACAGACAAGAATTGAATATGATTCAATACAACTCCACGAGTGATGTGGTTGTTGTGGCGTGGGTGGTGTGGTGATGGTGTTTGGTTTGGTTGAGGTTGAGGAGAAGTGCGACAGACTGTGAGGTGGGAGAGGAAGGAAGAAATGGGGAACGCAGCCAAGGGTGAAAAAATGAGAGCAGCAAGGTTAGCAGGCTGTAATAGCAGACTCAAAAGTGGGGTTCAACATGAAGCTCGTGTGGATACGCACGTGACTGTTGTTCGATTCTGGCCAATTATCGTGGGATAAAGCAGACTTTTGATGACTAACAAATGGCTTCGGGAATACCTTGGGGTGTGCTTAACGCGTACTATATCTGTACTATGTAGTAGGTGCTACGGTCATAATGATATCACCGGCCAATTGGGAACCACTCTTAGAAGCACAGCTTAGTCACCGAACCGCTGAACCTCGACTTGATGTGTCTTCTTTTTTATTTTGCACCCTTGAAGCTGTTCATATAGTCAAGCATGGTGATGCTAGTTAGTGAGGAGAATAAATCAAAAAATAAATGAATGAACGATGGATTTAATATGAGAAGGAAAGAAGGAAGAAGGGGATGATATAAAAAGGAAGAAAGCTTAATAAAAATATGCAATTAAGGATGGCTAAAGTTATATAAACATAGAAGTTCTATTGTTTCTAAAAAAAAAGAGAAACAAAAATAAAAATAAAAATCACAAGCACAATGAAAAAAGACAAAAACTACAGCATGCTGACGTAAAGACAGGTGCTCCCGTGGAACAGATGCGAGAAGAAAAGTGATGCAAGTTTATAACCGAAATTCAGACCAAACTCCATGCTATGCTAGATATATCGATGTCTAAAAGAAAAAGAAGAAAAAAAGCCTACTCATCCCGGAACAGCCACCGACCGCCCGGCTTCATGGCCTCGCGGTACCGCTCCTGCACCGTCAGCCTCTCAACCTTGTCCGCCTCCGCCCGGTTGTGCTCCTCCTCCTGCGTCGTCGGGAAATCCGTGTCCCAGAATCCCGGCGGCGACGCCCGCCGATGGTACCGGTGGCGGTGCTTGCCATACTTGTCGGCAAGCTCTCGTGTGCGGGCCTCGACCCAGACCTCCCGCTTCTGCGCAAGCGTCATCTCTGCTAGCCGATAGGCCCCGTCGCCCAGGTGGTGCTCCATGAGCAAGACGCCGTCAGGGCGGTCAATGTGTGCGTGGCCGGCAGCATCGAGCTCCGACGTCACCATGCCGCGAAACACCTTGCCGCAGCACTGCGGATCGGTGCAGCCGGCCAGGCTGGCACGGTCGGTGCGGCCGCGCACGACCTCATTGTAGGCAAACGTGTCGCCGTTGTTTGCCGCCGGGTTGATCTTAAAGTCGTCCATTTTCAAGAGGCCGACGGCTTTGGTGCGCAGGGCGGCAGGTCCAGTTTTGGAGTTTGTTGCTGCTGCTGCTGCTGATTTGGTGGCAGACGATTTGATGGCGGCAATCTCTGCTCGGGCGGCATTCAGGGCCGCCGTTAGCAGCGTCGGCTTTGGTGTCGTCAGCGGCTCGCGCGGTCTCGAATTTGTTGTGGCAGCGGCCCCGGGCGTCTTGGGCGAGGGACTGCTGATGCCGCGCTGGTGGGGCAGGAGCCGTGGCGGCGGGAGCTGGAACTGATTAAGGCGTTCCGAAGGACTGTGCCGACTAGCTGTGGCTGCGGATGCAGACAAAGAAACGACCGGACCCGGCTCGGCTGGCCGCGAGTTAAGCAGCGAGTTGAGTCGCGACGGTCGCCCCGTGCTGGAACCAGAGGGCGGTTCCATTATTGCCCGTCGCGGTGTGCCGCCGGGCGTGCTGTAGCCGTGGTTGTCCTCAGCGACGGACTCTATCCCGCGCTTGAGACTCTTCAGTGCCGCTTCTTTGTTTGTTACTACCTTGGCGTCTTTCAGGTCCTTTTGCCGGCGGATGTTGACAGAGACAGAGGCCAAGGGCGTCGACGGTGCCAGCGGTGCCGGGGCTGTTGGCAAGGGCGTTGTTGCCAAAGCAATCGGCGGCAGTGGGCTCTCCGTGGTGAGCTGCTCCCAAAAATGCTGCCGCTTTCTCGGGGTGGGCACGGTGAGCTGCCCTTCGTCCAGGTCAACACTCTCCTGCGACTCGCGGTAGTGTGCAATACTTGCTAGCGGAGTGCTCTTGATTGCGTCTCGCTCTCTCTGCTCTCTCTGCTCTCTCTTGATGGCTGGCGGCACCATCGATGTTGATGCTGATCTCAAATTCGAGTTCAATGGCGTGGAGCTGCGGTCGTCTGTTCGCGATCGCTTGACGGGCCGCTCCCAGACGACCTCGGGCCCGTCGGAGGAAGGCTCTTCTTTGATGTAGGCGTGGTGCCTAGCGGAGGAAGTGGAAGTGAAGGTGGCGGCGGCTGCTGCTGCTCGTGGCGTGGGAAACTCAGGCAGCTCCGGAGGGGATCCGTAAGACGAGGGGTCGCCCTGTGTCGAGTCGAGGGCGGCCTCGTTTGACTCTTTATTGTCGGCCGGAGACGTGCCGGCCGGAGAGGCGCGCTGCGGAAGTTGTGGCTGCTCGCTGTCGTTGACACTAGCAGCAGCAGCAGTCGTGGTCGTTCTACCAGCTTCTGAAGCGGCATCGTTGCCGTCGAAGGACGCGATCATGCCTAGGAACGAAGAGGAGCTGCTGCTGAAACTGGCGCTCATGCTGGGCTTCTCGACGTCGGCCTCGTTGTGCATGTCTGCCGGCCGCGGCTTCTCGACGGTGACCGGCGTAGGCGGCATATGGGTAGTGCTGCGCATGCCGTTGGCATCGGTGGTGTTGGTGCTGCTCGCCGCGGCCGCATCGTGAGACACCAGACCGCCTGCAGAGTGACGGCCCCTCTTCTTCTCGAGCCGCTGGATCTTGGCCTCGAGGCTGTCGGCGTACTTGATCCAGCCGACAATCTGCTCCTTTCTGGTCTGCGCAATCTTGACAACATTGCTTAGCTGGCCTCGGGCGGTGTCATAGCGCTCGCGCGCCTTTGTGAGGCTCTCGTTGAGCCCGTTGATTGTTTCGTTGATAGTTTCTTGGTCTGCCTCTCTAGACTCTCTAAACTCTCTAGACTTGCAAACTGCATTTTCTTGACGAAGAGCATCCCGCTCCTCTTCCGTCTTTTTGAGTCTGGCTTCTAGTACTGCCACGTCCGAGGTGAGATCCCTTTGCATCCGATAGTACTTTTCTCCCCAAACGCGGTCGATTCTGGCGATTTCTGAATTTGTCAGTCAGCTTTTTCCCCCATCATTCCTCTACAGAATAGACAACCGATCCCATACCTTCTGCAACATGCTCATCCAAGCCGGCCAGAGCCTGCTGAACCGTCTGGACAAGCTCTGCGCGTCTGTGACGGAGAGTGTCACTTGGTGGACTCATAATGGAGGCTCGTATTTTTTCATATATTCAAAAAGCAAAGAACATGCCAAGGTTGTGAGTGACGGCGCTATAGCCGCATCTTTGCATACAATTCGAAAAGTCGTGATCGTGAGGTGAGGGTTATGTGAGGTTGGCTGATAAGTGAAATAGGTGAGGTATGACGCAGCCGGCCGGCGCTCTCCATTCGCCTAGACGCGTGCCGACACGACGCGCTTACAGGCGTAGACATGTAATTAAGCAGACGCGTTTGGTCACGTGATATACAGCACGTATCTAACTGTACACGATCACTATTCTTGATCTCAATTAGCGCTCAATAGCCAATTGTGCGCTCTAATTGTCACTTTAGCTGCTGTAATTGGGCCAGACTGAGGCTGCTGGACGGAACGCCTACAGTTCTGGAACTGACGAATGCTTCCGAGCTGGTTGCCATCCTGAATGTAGATCAGGTTTGATTATGTATATCAAAGATTAAGCTCTTCCAATTAGCCTGTTTGTTTCACCTGCAAGTCTGGTCCGATATAGGCCAGCATGCTCGCTTCGAGTGCTCAGATGATCAGACGAGCAAAGAGCAGAGGAGAAGAGGATGCACAAGGAAAAGAAGCGAGATTTGAGACAACGATAGCAACCGAGAGCAAGAACAGACAAGGCAATGAGGGAAGGAGGGAAAGAGGGAATGAGAAACGAAGGTGCAGCCGATGGGACTTGGCGAGGCGCAATGCCGAGAAGAGAAAGCTTCTAGAAGCAAGCCTTGCAACCCTGACCATGCAAACTGAAAATGTAGTATGCAGAATGCAGATACGAAAAGCTGGGGTGTCTGGGTGGTACAATCTAATAGTGCGGTGTAATACATACCAGACCGGGAGGACATCGGCATAGTTGTGTGTGGTGTGGTGTGTGGTGTGTACAGCTGTGCTGTCTGCCGATAGAGCGGCCGACGGCTGTTTGGTAGATGAACGAGCATCGCGGGTGATGAGACACAGTAGGCGGATGGAGGACGGTCGACGACTTTGCCGTGGGCGCTCGTTATGCACACTGCATTGCCATGCACTCGATATTGACTGGCTGGGCTGATTGATCTCGTCTGGTTTGGTTGATATGAAGCCCGACCTTGCATGGTCACCGCCACTTGGTCGGAGCAGCTAGCAGCCAGCTGTAGCAGATCCGACCGAGTGGCGGTGCAGGCTCTGACCGCTTGTGCGTGCCTATGCCGATGTGCCTGTGCCTGTGCCTGTGCCTGTGCTGGTGCTGATGCCGATGAGGCTGTCTCGTTCCCGCATGGCAGAAAGTGCAATGAACGGACTTGACACGTCGTATACGCATGCACTGACGCTGTGCACTTGCAAACTTGTGCTGTACAACAAGCACAGGGCTGGGCTGTGCAACTGCACTTACAAGGAGCGTATTGTGTCGCTTCCTTGCACTGGTCTGCGTCGTTGTATCGTGATGACAACGCCCGAGCAGCAGGCCACACGGCCAGCAGACGTGGCTCAGAAGCAGTTCCAGATCAGCCCAAAGAAGTCTAAACGTGGCTGGCCGCTCGGGTCTTGATGGACAACACTCAGACAACACTCAGACAGCAGACACTAAACAGAGACATCAATATTGGCGCACTCTCCGACGATGGATTCTTGCTGCATGGCCGTCGTATTGCAGCGTGCACCACGGCGCACAGCAGCTCTCGCGTGGATGCACGACGAGCGCGAGTGATGAAAATAGACTGAAAACTGATAAAAGAAACAAAGAATATACAATCGCATCAACTCAGGAGTGGTACAACGCCGACCTGCGACATGAGACGGAAACCACCTGATGGCCAGGCCTTGTCGGCATGGATCAGGCCTCACTGCTCCCAAGCCGGTACGGACTACGAACTACTCTTGTGCCCTGTGTCTCTGCGTTCTCGCTATTGCCCTTCCGACCTTTCCTCGCCTCTCGTTTCTGGTCTTCCGCTTGATGATCGTCAACATCTGCCCTCAACCCTCAGCTCGTCGCCTGCACCTCGCCCTGCCCGAGCACCCTTGTCATGCCGCCTCCACTGCGCACTTACATCTCTCTCTACATAATACATTACATACATAGTACTTACATACATACAGCACCTCAACGCTCCCCTAGTCGTAGTCTAATGCTCCCACACCCACCTCACATCCTCACATCCCTTGCCATTGGTCTAGAGTGATGCCCGAAACAATCCTTTGCAATTTGCGCTGCATTGTAGTCAGCTGTGCCGTGTGTGGTTACGGAGTATTGGTTTTTGTCTTGTCTTGATGCGAGACGAGTGAAAATAGGAGGAAAAAATCATTTGCCGCGCATCAATGTTCGCATTGGCCAGCCGACTCCTTGCTTCTGTTCATTTGCCTTTAGAGTTCTACTGCTGTGTGCTCCTCTCCGTGGTTATTGAGTACCACTCTATTCAGTCTGATTACTGGCCGTCGCTCCTTCCTCTCTCTCACTTGAGAATACTGCTACTGCTTCACCACCGTGTGAACTCTCGCCGCCTTGGTCGACTTATATCTAATTAGATGCTTTCTGCCACCTTGACGCTGCCCATTGCTCCTTCCCGTCCCTCTTGCCCTCCTTCCTTGTCCAGTCCTTATCTACGCGTGCCTTCCCTTTTTGCTGCCCGTCCCCTCGTACGTGGTACAGTCGCCCAGTCGCTACTTCCGTATCCAAACATTTTGCTGGAGCCCTAAGCTTTCTGAGCCTAATTCCCCGATTTCCCGATTTCCCTATTTTTTATTCCCTTTTATTTTATTTTTTCCATCCCCCAAACAGCAAAACGCCACTAGAGGCAATAAAAATAAAATACCGAAAATAAACAATCAATTCACCCTCGCACTCTCTCGTACCTTCCCTCTCTCCCATTAAAATCAAATAGTAAAATCGCTAATAAAAATATCAACTGTTGCCCCTCCTTCCAACAAATCCACTTCCCACTTTCAGACACGCCCTTTGTCGGTTGTTATTTCTCTTATTTTTTTTTCTCCTGCTGCCTCGTTTGAACTCACCAACTACATCTCCAAACCACACCACATCACCAATATCACCGTGAGTTACCCCCCTTCTGCCTCGCACCCGCCCATCCGCTCCTGTTTTCACCCGATTTCCGCTGCACTGGTCTGTCCTGCTCTCTTCTGCCCTTTTTGTGTCTATTCTGCGGCCAGCTCACGTCGACTGGGCGCTTCTGCGCGCGCTCTCGTCTGACTGCTTCTGGCCTCTTTTTGGGCTCGCATCTGGACTTTCAGATTGCCGCGCAGACGCTTCCAGAGGCCGAGACCACATTGGCCTCAGCGTGCAGCACTCTCTGCTCATTCACACCACTCCATCTCTTCTCGTCGTCTTCTACACCTCGTCCTCATCCCCACGCTTGTCGACAAAGGCTATCGTGAGCTCTGCTAACAACAACCTCGTCTAGACTACATCCAACCTCCCCAAACACAACCTTTAGAACTTTCTATCCCCCCCCCAAAACTACAATGGATTTCCAGGGTCAGCAGGGTCAGCAGCAGAGCACCGGTGGCGGCAGAGCTTGCTTCAGCTGTAAGTTTTTCTCTTTGCGCGGCCACGGCTGCTTTTGATATTTTGCTTTTTTTTTTTTTTTGTTTTCTATGCCGTCTGCTTTGCTTGTTTCACTATGTTGCCTTGCGGCGCATTTGCTGCATGTTCCTGTGTTTGCATTTCTGCTTTTGCAGCTTTGCATCTTTGCATCTGCACTCTGCCTTATCTCCCATGTCGCGCGTCGACAACCCCCCCAAACAACTCTTATCGCTATCAAAGGGTAAAAATTCAAAACTACACTAGAAGCGGGCTTATCCTCCTAAGCGGGGCCGCCGCATCTGGCATATGCACTTGACATCGCTTCTCCCCATCACATCTCATCTTGCTTCTGCTTGTCGAGATCAGGGTTGGCAAGGCTGGCTCTTTATATTGTCCTACCCCGGATTTACATAAATGACACAATGACATGCCTGAACATCACAATGTGCTAGTCTCGGTTCCTCCCGTCCAAGACGCACTCCCTGTGCAGCCAGTCCACTCTCAATTAGGCGCAATGGCATGGTTTCAACAACCTTGATGGCCTCTTGTCGCCCGATGCATCTCTTTCATTGGTGGCCTCCACCCTCTAGCCCATTCCATACCCCTTTACATACACCCCCTCGCCTTCATTTAAGAACATGTATGGCCTTTTTATGGGAAAGTTCCTGAAAATCGGTACCTTACAGTCTTGATCATTGCCTCTTTTGTCAAGTTTGCTCTAAATCTGTTGCTTGTTTCTGTTAAAGTTTACACACCCATGTGGAGAGAACCCGAGAACCCGATCTGACCATGCATCTTTAGGCGGCGCTACCACCCACCAGGTACGACGGAACAAACACTCAGGACAGCCCACGCAGCGAGTCTAGTCGTCTGAAACCTATGCTAGTTCTTTCAGTCTTCTAGAAGTTACAGCCCCGGTTTAGATCCGTCCCGATCTATGGACCCTGGACTCGCTTGCCTCGTGGCACCGCGTCATATTACATCTTCTAACATTTCTCCGTAGGCCCGTGACTGCCCCAACCGCGGCGCTGCAAAGTGGTAAGTCCCCGGATCGACAGATCATAGATATGACGTGATTTGTTAGGTTATGTACTAAGACATCTTTCTTTCCAGCTACAACTGCGGCAACGAGGGTCACATGAGTAAGTCACACAACTACATCAAGCACAACAACTTCCACTCGAAAGCAAGCTAACCATCACAGGCCGTGACTGCCCCGAAGGTCCTAAGGATACCAAGACTTGCTACCGCTGTGGCCAGTCCGGTCACATCTCGCGTGACTGCCCCAGCTCTACCGGTGGCGACAGCCGCGGCCAGGGCCAGTCCGGCGCTGAGTGCTACAAGTGCGGTGAGGTCGGCCACATCTCCCGCAACTGCCCCAAGAGCGGCGGCGGTGGCTACAACAACTCGTACGGCGGCAACCAGGGCGGCTTCAACTCGTACGGTGGCGGCGCTGCCAAGACCTGCTACTCTTGCGGTGGCGTTGGCCACATGTCGCGCGACTGCGTCAACGGCTCCAAGTGCTACAACTGCGGCGAGACTGGTCACTTCTCCCGTGACTGCCCCAAGGCCTCCACCTCGGGCGAGAAGATCTGCTACAAGTGCCAGCAGCCCGGCCACATCCAGGCCGACTGCCCCAACAACTAAGGGAGATGCACCACGGCGATGCCTAGCGGCAGCAGGCTAATTGTCAACATGCTTGCCTGAGCCACAAAGGAACGAAACACGGCCCGTCAAGCAGCCTCTAGCCAGAGAGCGGAATTTTTTAACACTGTTTTACACTTGTCTTCACACATTGTCTACATTGTAACAAAACTTACGATACCTATGGCTCGAGGTTTGTCGTCGGCATGACATAACTTCTTTTACACGTGGGCAACTCTCGGCTGTTCACGCAGTGAGTGCACCAGTGCACGAGAGTCCCACACTCGGATCGGGCACGGCATCGACAACAGGCATACGGATACACAAAAGCGGACAGAATCTCTTAATATGTTTTCATATGTCGGAGATTATTTATGATTTTCTACTTTTCCACACTCGGTTTCTGCTGTTCATCGGGGATTTTCTTTCATCATCTATTTTCCTTGTTCGTTTGCCATTTTTCATTGAGTTCGTTTTCTCTCAGTTCTGTCTATGAATACCTTCATTTTCATCCGGTCACCTTACGTTGTTTTTTCTCATGTCTCATGTTTTACACAGCAAAAATTGAACTGAACAAAACTGTGCTGTCTATCTGTCTGTTTTTACGTGTCTGTTTTTTACGTTGCTTTCATCACACGACGTTCAACCACCGCCGGGTTATGGAAAAGTTGCAAGGATCTATCACGGAGTCTATGGTCGGACCACACTATTTCTGCGGCCGTTCCTGTTTGGAGGCCTGCCTAAAATATAACAGTTCTCACATGATACAGACTGCATTGGTAGGACACAGTGACAATGGCGACAGGCTACTAAGCTACATATCGATTACATAATCAAGCAAGACTGGTTGACTCTGCCATCACTCATATCAAAAGCATCTTGTTTTTCATGTGCAGATTTGTAAAGCACTTCCGCTATCCAAGATAGGCTGCTATATAAACATAAATCCAAAGAACCCAGAGAAACCGCATTATAACATGGACTTGGGCATGAACTTCATGGCTTGCCGCACACCAAGGTCACCCAGAACCTCCTCAGCGCCACCCTGCGTCTGTTAGTCGTGCTCACAATTTATCGGTATTTTACAGTCTTTGTCCAGGAGCTAGTTACTCACCAAAATGGCGTCAAACTTGTATGTGCGGTTAAAGTTCTCAATGACACGGCCCATGCCGGTCTGGGTCAGGCCGCGGCCGCCCCAGATCTGCACGGCCTCGTCGGCGACCTCGTGCGCCATGCGCGTCGCGCTCATCTTGAGCAGGCCGATGGGGCCGCCCAGGTACTTGGCCTGCTCGCTGTACGGCATCTGACACATCTGGTAGGTGATCGTCTCCAGCCACGACTGGTGGCTCTCGACGAGCGCAATCATCTTGGCCAGCTTGAGCCGGATCACCGGCTGGTCGATCAGCCGCTTGCCAAACACGAGCCGCTGGTGCGCCCACTTGAGGCACTCCTCCGTCACCAGCCGGCTGTAGCGCGTGACCGCGCACACCATCGTCCAGCGCTCGTGGTTGAAGTTGGCCAGCACCACGTAGATGCCCTTGTTCTCCTTGCCCATCAGGTTCGTCGCCGGCACCTTGACATTGTCAAAGGTAATGTACGTCGTGCCCGCCGCCGGCGAGTAGCTCGTCTTGATCGCCTTGGTCTCGACGCCCTCCTGGCGCTCAATCAGCAGCACGCTCAGGCCCTTGTCCGTCTGGCACGCCACCACAAAGTAGTCGCAGAACACGCCGTTGGTGATCCACTTCTTCGTGCCGTTGACAATGTAGTGCTTGCCGTCGGCCGTCTTGACCGCCGTCGTGCGCAGGTTGGCCACGTCGGAGCCTGCAAAGGCCTCGGTGATGCCCAGACAGATCTTCTTGCGGCCCGACAGGCACTCGTCCATGATGCGCTTCTGCAGCGCCTTGTCGTTGGCATAGTTCATCACCACCGTCAGGCCAATCACCAGACCCGCCATGTTGCCGTCCTGGAAGCCGCGCGCCGCCGGCCGCACAAGCTCCTGCGCGACAATCATGTCGTGGAAGTAGTCGTACTTGGTGCCGTCCACAACACCGTCGGGGTTCTTGTCGCTCTTGACCAGCGGCACGCTGTGCAGGTGCTTGCCCGGGCCCAGCCGCATGTGCAGGATGCCGGCGGCAGACATCTTGTCGATCAGCTCCTGGCTAATGTGCTCGCCCGAGCGCTCCTTCTCGATGGCTTCGGCCGTGACGTGCACATCGACAAATTCGCGCAGGGCGCGCTGCAGGCGGTGGTGCGACTCGTTGTAGTAAGGGTTCTTAAAGACGGGCGACAGCCACAGCGGCTCGGCGTAGGGCACAATGGACAGGGCGCCCGGCTGGGGCCGCACGACGCTGGGCTTCTCGCCCTGGATGGTGCCGACGGCGAGGTCGTCAATGTACTTTTCGAGGACCTCCTGGCGATGCAGGTTGTAAAAGTCGGTGGTGGCGTCCTTGCCGGCGACCTGGCGCAGCACAGCCTCGCCGCCGGGGTGGGCATCGAGAAAGTCGGCGACGTCGTAGACCACGGTGTCGATGATGAAGAGCACGGGGGTCTCGTCGTCGCTGTCGGCCGTCAGCTTCTTGGCCGAGGCGGCGACCTCTTTGCGAGTAAACGTCTTTTCGGGGACGGGCATGTTTGATCGTGGGTATAAAAGTAGTTTGGGTGGATGAGAAGCGAAAGGGCTGCAAAAAGTGTCGAAAGACCGGGAGATCAGACAACAAGCTCCCTCTGATTAACAATGAGTGGCAGCGAGGGGGAGTCAGAAGAAGTCAAGCCAGAGAATGATAGACGGTATGTAGCAGAAGCCAATATTCGATGAGGTAGCGAGGCAGGTGCGACCAAGCAGGACTGGTGCTCTTTCCCCGTCTTTGGCGCTCCGGCTTGGCTGCCAATTACTCAGTATCTACGCATAATACGTACTGTACTCAAAGACCGATAACGACCATGCCAGCTCCTCTCACTACAGAAACACGAGACACGCCGAAAACGACCCAAGAAACCTGGGGTGATGGACGCCAGCGGGCGCTGACCACTGCAAGTGCGACATGGCTATTGGAGGAGCGCCTGGGGAAGCCTCGGCTCGCGGGCTGGTGTGCCATTGTGGTGGAGCTGCCCCCAGAAAAAGAGGATAGGGCCAGACCCGCTGACAGGAAAATGTCCATTTATAAGGATTGTGATTGGCTGTATGCGAGAGTGGATCGCATGCGCTCACATGTAAGCTACATACTGTGCAGGCGTACACACGCACACGGAGCTCCTTCCCCAAAACAGTAATTTCAAGGCATTCCTCACTAACACGCACGCATGCCACCAAGCAGCTGCAGGAGTTCTATGCACCATTGTATTTTCAATACAGAAACACTTTGCATGGCCATTTGCAATAGCCAGTACATCGTGTTGGACCTCGGACAGTCCATTTTACCTTGCTACCGTTTTGATTATTGCAGCCACCGCTTCTTCTTTTCCGCACAGCTCGGAGAACATGTTTGATGATGCACGAGTCTCATTTTATATAAAAAAGAAAATATAAGAAATAATAATAGGAAAAAGGAAAAGCTGGATGAGTGAATGACTCAAACTCTGTTCATTATCGTAATACGGTGGCGTATCTAGGGTATGGTAGTACCATAAAGATGCAATAAGACATAGGATATAATAATATAATAAGATCGTCGACAGTCAACGCTAGAAATGCAGTGATATAAACAAACGAGGAAGACGATGGACATGAACGAATATGAGATGATACGAGAAAGAACATGATCATTTACGCAGACGAGCCCGACCGCAGCCGCTTAAAGATGCCCAGCTTCTTGAACGCGCTCGACTTGATGTGTGCCGGCAGGTCCGGAGTGCCGCCGTGCTCGGGACACGACGCCGGCAGCAGCTGGCCCTGCGACTCGAAAAAGAACTTGCTCACTTCAAACTCGTGGTAGTGGCCGCTGCCGCCCGTCGCGGTGGCACCGTCGCACACGCGCTTGACGGTCGACGACTTGAGCTGCGGCCAGCAGCGGCTGCACCAGTAGAAATTGGGCGGCGTCACCTTGGCCGTCGACATGCTCACAATCTTGCCGCACAGCTTGTTGGCGCAGCACACCGACATCTTCTCGGCCTCGTTGCTGAGGATGGTGTCGTCCATGTGGCTCAGGGGCGTCGGTGTCGGCCAGTAGGGGCGGAACTCGAACTTGTTGTCGGTGAACATGCTGGCCTGGGACACCAGACCCATCTTGTCGCACAGCTCGTTGCAGCGGTGCGACGAGAAGAAGAGCTTGAAGCCGTCCTCGCCCAGGTTGGTGTCCGACAGCACAAACCGCGCCGGGTCGCGCGTGTGGATGGCCGGGTCCGTCAGGATGTTGTCGACGCCCTGCAGGTCGCACACCATGAGCTCGCCGCGCGACCGCTCAAATGTAAAGTGCGAAAAGGCCTGTGCAGACATGTTGTACTTGCTGTCGGTCGTGGACATGCCGCCGCAGTTGTTGTTGTACTTGATGTAGTTCTCGCGCGGCAGCATGGGCTCCAGCGACATGCAGCCAAACTGGTCCGCGCCGCCGGTGCTGCCCTCCGACGCCTTGCCCTTGCCCGCGGCCTCGAGAGGCTGCAGGCAGGTCACCACCACAAAATCAAGCGAGTGGCTCTTGTCGCGGATCAGGTTGTTGAACTCGAGCGCAAAGGCCTTGCACAGGGCCTGAATGCGCATGTCCTCAACCAGGTCGGCCAGCCGCTTGGTCCGTTTCTTGAACGTCTTGATGACGAGCGGGTTGGTGGACTCCTGCGTGCGCGCATACGACGCAAGGCGCAGTGCGCCCTGATCAAACGGCTTCGTGTGCATGCAGATGGTCAGCTCGTTGGTGCTGATGCCGATGCTGTCGTCACTGGCAATCATGCGGTCGAGGATGGAGGCTGTGGCGCTGGACGCGCTGTCCGCGCTGAGACTGTCGCGATCGACAACGTCGGGGGAGAACGCCTTGAACCGCGTCGTCTGGTCGAGCCATCCCTTAACTTTCCACTGCGGCGGCCCATGGTCAAACTCAATCTTCCTGTCGGTCTCCGGGTCTCCTCTCTCCAGGACGTTGTCGGGTGCAGGCGAGGCGTCGTCGCCCTGGCTGCTCTCGCCCGAGGCAAGATCGTGGCTGGATTTGGCGTCCTGACAGTACGCATTCTCGTCTTCTTCTTCGACAATCGTACTAGCCAAAGTCGTGGCCGTGCTGAGGCCGCCGCCACTGTTCTTGAGGTCGAGCTCGGATTGCCAGCCCTTGGCCTCCTCGAATGCATTGACCTCCTCGTCTTCTGTCAGATTGTTGAGCTTGCTCAATTGGGACTTGCCCTTGGACTTGGTGAAGCTGGTCCGCTTTCCCGTCGACAGCGTGGTCGAGAGACGGACGGCCGTGCGCGACGACGAGGCCATGACACCATTGACAATCACCTCTTGCAGTACATCATAGCCGCCAGCCAGGCTTGCCTCTTCAAAATAGATGCCACCTTCTGTCCGCATCTTTTCCGCAAAATATTGCCTGTCCGACACAGCCCGCCCGGCCTGCTTCTTTCTGCGCGCATACGCTTGGCCCTGGTCATAGAACTCATTGTCCGAGTGCAGCTTGCAATTGGTCGTGTAGTCCAGGTACACCCGGAAAAAGGCCTCGATCATCATGTCACACGACTTGTTGATGCGGAAAAAAACATAGTTGATCTTGGTCTTGGCCAAGTCGGCGAGCACGTTCTTGTACAGCAGCCGGTGCGGCTCATTGCCGGGTAGCCGGAAACGGTCATCCCGGGCCTTGAGCTTGTTTAGGTCGTTGCCGTGCGCGGGCGCATCCGCAAAGTGCATGATGCAGCGGGTCTGGTGCTTCCACGACGCCTTGAGTGCAGTGTCCATGCCTCCCATGACATCCTCGGCGGTGTCAAGGCCACCTTTGGCCTCCAACTTGTCGAGAAACTGAAAAATGTCGTCGACATTCGACGTGAAATCAATAAACTCCATCGGCACCTTGTCGCCGTGGTCACGGTAGCCAACAACGGCAACGCGGATGTCGGCCTGCTGGAAGAACCGTGCATTGATTTCCTTGACGATTGCCTTGACCTGCCGCTTGACGGCGTTGATACAGTGGTGCATTGAGCCGGTAGCATCGATCAGGAATAGCAGGTCGGTGGAGCAGGCTGCCTTGAAGATGCCGGTATGAATGCGCGGTCCTGCAGCTGCTGTGGCCAGCATCGACTCATGCTTCAAATTCATCACGCGCTGCTGGGCCTCGGCTTCGGAGGGAGCCATGCGGCTCTGCATCTCAAGACGCTGGGCAAGTCTCTGCTGTTCGAGCTGGTGCTGCATTGGCCTAGGCTGACCTGATGAAGGTCCCCGCAGGTGGCTCATTGAATTGCGGAAACGGCCTCCAAAGCCAGACGACGAGCCAGCTGTCGATGGCGAGGGCGGGAACGCAGGACCGTTGTATCCGCTGGGAGGGTTTGGGTGAATTGGGAGTGTTTGAGGGTAAGCATTTTGATTCTGGTATAGGTGAGGGCCAGTTGTAGTGGTGCAAAAATGCGCGCCATATGCCTGCTCGCCCATTGCGTCCTTTTTCTTGAGCATGGCTTTTTCATCCGGGTAGCCATTGTCGGTGACGGGGATGCCATAGTCATAGGCGTCCTGGCCGGTTGTTGGCGGCGGTGGTGTAGATTGCGAAGGCTGTCTTGGAACGACGAGGGTCGACTGGCGAGACTCAAAGGCTGGTGGTGGAATGTTGGGGTATGAAGGAGTGTTATTGTGCTGGCTGTGAGATGCAGCAGCTCGCTCTGAAGCTTCGGCCTCGTATGGTGGCGGAGGCTGGCCGCTGACGGTCACCCTTGACGAGAGTGATGGGGGAGACATGATGGTGGGAGTATTTTGGAAATTTCGTGATTCGAATAAGTCGAAAATAAAACAAAACAATTCTATGTAAGTGGTATATAAAACTTGAAAATGTGGAAAGACAAGTAAACGGTAAGTGCTCTAATGTAAATGTCGTCGAGGTGATGTTGCAGTCGAAATATGGTGGGAGCCGGGAAAGGTTGAAGATCAAATATCAAATAACACCACTTCGGATATGTCGTATTCATATCCCCCTCATCCCGGTATGACATAACCATATTGTTGGTGGAAGGCTGTGCAGCGCTGATGTCGATCATTCCGGGCCCTTGTCTGCCTTGTCGTAGACTGCCAATCACTGTTGGCTTTACGCGATGGAAGGATGAAAGAAGCCTTGCTGGCAGGGGGGATGGAGAAAGAAGGTTATCATAAGCGGGGCGAGCTGGTGGAGTGAGTGCGCTGTTAGTGTCGGTGACCGAGAGCGTACGGGCCTAAAGGGAAAACAGGGCACCCAAGGCAGTCTTTGTGTGGTCATTCACCACTGTAGCGTGTTTTTGAGACAAATAACGCCCAAAGCCAAGTATGTTAGCTACTGTACTGTAGCACGCCCAACTGCACGTTTCCTGCCCACTTAGCAGAGACAAGTCTTCAGCGCGCACGACGAGCAGCCCTGTGCTCCCATAGGTGCAAATCTGCCGTGCCAAGCATCGGCAATGACCATAGCGAGATGGGCAACGAGATGAGGCTGTGGTTTCTTATGAGGGCCTTACTACGGCCATGTCATGTCGGGCCGGCCACCCGGCAGCATCATCCGGAACGACCAGCCCTGCCTCTCGTGCATGTCAATGACGATCTGCCGCAGCCAGATCGTCGGCACGATCGGAATCCAAAACTCGCACTTTTCGCGACGTAGAATGTCCACGCCCGCAGCCCACGACTGGCTGCAGGCAGCGACATCGCCGGCAAGCAGCTCTGCATGGGCAATGGAGAGGTAGATGGCCGCGTGCGTGAAACTGCCCTCGGTCCGCAGTGCGTGGAGGTTGCGCGTTTCTTCGAGTGTATATTTCCAGCGCCGCAGGGCCTCGGTTGCACCGCCGCAGTCGGGATCGCTGATGTGCTCGCGGTCGATGCGGAGATGGGCTACACGTGCCCAGGCAAGGAGCCGGCGCATGTGCAGCTGCTCGTCGTACAAGTCGTTGAGCTGGGCCGGCACGGCATACGGCAGCTGGTGTTCCAGCAGGTGCTCGGCATCGTCGAGACGGTTCTGGCCGATCATGGCCTCGATCTGCGAGAGCAAGAGTCGGCGATGCGGCCGGCGGTTCTGGTCGGCATTGTCGACAATGCCGTCGAGGGCAGGTCTCAGAAACTCGGCCGCGCGCACAAACTCGCCCATTTCGCAATAGATGTCGGCCAACCGACCGACAATGAGGCGATGCGTGTTGACGCGCATTGCGGGTCGCGCGGCATTCAGAGCAAGAAACTGCTCGAGGGATGCACGCGCGGCGGGGAAGTCGCCTATGGACTGGAAGAAACGGGCCGCAGCGCTCTGGAGCCGGCACGTCACCTCGGTGTCGAAGCTGGACATGGGCTGTGCTGCCTCCCAGCGGTAGATGAACGACGGCACATCCTTGTCGTAGCACTTGATCTTGTTGTCGATCTGGGAGATGTGCAGCCGGCCGCGAATGGCATTGTCGCGCCGCGTTGTAGGCTGTGGAGTGGAACCTCGCCGCCCCGTCTCGCTGCCTGCCTTGGCTTCAATCTCGTGCTGGAAAAAATCGTCGATTAACGCCTTGGATCTGAGAATCTCGCCATCGAGACGCTGCAGAACACTCTCAAACAGCACGACAGACGCGTGCAGGTAGTATTGCATGGTTCGCCGCAGCAGTGCCTTTGCCCTCTGCAGGGCGAGTCTGCGCGTGTGCACCGAGTCTCGCTCGCAAAAATACAGCACTGCCTCGAGCACTTGTGTCCGTAGCGGCTCTTGTATAGCCGTTGGCCGTGCTAGTTTCTCAAGCAGTGGCCAGATCACCTTTTTAACAGGATCGGTCCTACAAACCTTGTTAGCACGCTTGCAGAGAAACTCGGTCTTGACAAATGTAACCTACCAGAATGTGTTTCCTTCGTAGCACGGCGGGCAGGCGAAGCACAATACCCTCAACGCTGTCGTCTCGAGCTCGCCGACGGTCTGTGGCAGAAGAGCACTGGCAAAAAAAGTCGACAGTTCGGATGAGAGCGACCATGTTACGGTACCGCCATCATTGATGTCAACAAACCTCGTTGCATAAGGCGGCACCAGGACGGCAGTGAGGGCGTTGTCGTCCGACGCTAGCTCAATGAGTGCTGCTGGCAGCCCAAATTCGGTGGCACTGTGGCTTTCCATCTCGCCGTCGGGGCTCCACCGCCGCTGTGGTGAACGAATGCTCTTTAGCAGCATGTCTGGGATGCCCGATCCGCCCAAGGCATGCATCAGCAACAGCAGCTGATCTGATGCTGGCAATATGTCGCTGTAGTCGACAAAGAGATTGTGGTAGGAGCTAGACGGCGGCAGGTCTGTGATTTCAAGTCAGCGCAATGTTACTACGACAATGTAACCATCCGCGGCATACCTTGTAGCTGGCTGAGAATGAGACGCTGGACAATGTCTCCGTAGCGTTGCGCCTGGGGCATAAGAGACTGCAAGTGGCTAAAGACGTCTTCGTCGTCCATATTGAGGTATCTCTCGTATCTATGCTTGTTAGCCTCTTTGGGCTTGAAAACTAAACAGTGATACCAGCCTTGACGTACGTCGAGTGTGGAATGTCCAGAGGCAGCCAAAAGAGTGCCCCCAGACCGCCGAGCTTGCGGGCAATCTTAATGTACTTTCGGCCCGAGTTCCGCAGCTCTGTAATGTTCTGGTTGCGCTGGAGAAGACGGGCAATGGACGGCGGCACAGGTGCAGAATTGTCCAGCTTGGAGCGCAGGAAGAGTGCTACACAGATAACCCGCCGGCACAGGCCGGACTGCACTGCATCGTCCGTGGTCGCCCAGAAGCTTTCGAGGCCGGCATCGCGGCACCGGCTGGCTACCTCGTCCAGCGGCGCCGGGTCAACCGAGCCGACAAACATGGCCTTGGTGGTGCGCTGGTTGCATAGTGTGATGCGGTAGGACACATTGCGCGCAAGCGACTTTGACTGTGACAGAAGAACTCGGAGGTGGCGCAGGTGCTCATTAAGTGCCGCTGCCAGGGCCGACTCTTGGGCCTCGTCTAGCTGCCCCTGCCCCTGCTGCTGCTGCTGGGGAGGTGAGTGCTGCTGCTTTCCTCCTGCCGGTCCAGCCCCGCCCTCGGCGAGCTCGCGTACCGTGCGGCAGAGACAGGCGTCCATGGCCATGTCAGCCGTCATTTTGGAGGTGATGCTTCGGGACACTTTTGGGCTGATGGCTGGATCCGTGCCGAGAATAGCCGGATTTCGATCTCGTGCGCCGTCGTCCTTGCTGCTGCTATCGTCCGGGGAAAGAACAGCCGGGTCCCCTCTTGCCGATCTTGAAAATGCAGTCACATGATCTGATTGATAAAAATCGATAAAAATTTGGGACTTGCAGAGTGGATAGATGTGGGCGATAAGATTGATAATAGCGCAGGCCCCCCACTAATGTGACCCTCCATCGCAACTGCTAGATTGTTTGATTGTCTGATAGCCACGAAGCGTGTTAGTGATTCCTCGAAAGTGGGTCCAATGTAAACACTCAACAGAGCCAGACAGAACCCTTACTTGCACATAAAGAAGAGCCACTCACCCACTCACCCACTCTGCCCGGCTGCAGAGTCTGCCATTTTTCGCTTTCTTCGACAACTCTAATAACTTGAGAGCTAAATAGTCTAATTCGGTTTGATTGTTTAAAGTCTATGAGCTTCTCAGCTAAATTCTTCGCAGTAAAAGTTGACTATTCTTTGTCGGTGTTGTTCCCGGTATGCCTCCACTGAGCCGCGCACAGCCACCATCAACGACTCTGGTCCACACGTTACCACGAGGCTCCTCTCGACACTGGCAACGGCCTGCATCGCGTCCCACAGGGCCACATCAGTGCTCATGGCCCCGTGCTTGACGGCCAATGAGTACAGGCCGGGTGTATGATCAGCCGCCGTGGTAGACGTTGACGACAAAAGTCCACTCAGCTCGTCGACTGGGTCGCAGGCGGCGTCGGCAAAAGCGTCGGTAAAATCGACATTGTTGTAATCGCTGTCTTCGCAGGCATTGCCATTCGCATCTCGGGCAGGGTTTTCGCTTGTAATGAAAATGGAAACATTGATCGTCATGCTTTTGGGGGCCCGCTTGAGCATGGCCAGATGCTTGCCGAACCAGCTCAGCTGTGCTGTGGGGGGGTTAGTTTTGTTCCGTGATCTCGTTGTTTGGTCAATCAATGGTTGATTAGACAGTCTAATTAGACAATGTGTCAGTAAACTCACCGGTATGCTTGACAGCCCACACAAAGTCGACGGACTGCGGCCTCGCTTCGGCATGGCTCGCACTCTCGGCCAAGAGGTGGTTCATCAGCGCAAACGTGTAAGCTGCACCACTACCACCGGCAATGAGAACCAATTTTTCGTGCGACTCGAGGTCAGGCAGCGATCCATAGGGCCCGTCAACAGACGCCCAGCTCACAGACCCTGGCTTTTCGGTGGCCAGTTCCGATAGCCGGTGCGTGAAGCCGTCGCGAGCTTTGATCACTAGCTCCATGCCCCCGGGTCCACTACTTACGACGGTGAACGGGTGGCTCTGAGCGATCCCAACACAGGGGATCCAGAGGAAGCAGTGCGACCCCGCAGGCATGGCGTGTGCTCGTCGGCTCTTAAGTACAAGCCTCGTGCCGCCCTCTGTCAGCGGGTAGAGCGCAACGGCTTCTTGGCACATGCCGGTGCCGACCAGGTGGTAGGCCATCTTGGCGGCGCGGAAGACACGCTCGACCGCCCACAGGCAGGCGACAATGACCATGACAATGGGCAGCTTTTTGGCCCAGTCGGGCCTGTGAATGCCAGTGAAGAACACGGTGGCCACGAAGCCGAGAATATGGCTCGCATAGAAGAACTCGTAGTTCTTGTGGCGGAAGTAGCCGATTAGCAATACGAGCATGCCCAAGCCAGCTGGGAAGCCCTGGACATTGCCACGCTCAAACAGGCGCTCCCACGTGCCCTGGCGGACAAAGTAGATGGTATACAAGAGGCCGTGAATGGCCACCAGAGCGACTGTCGAATAGCCAATGATGCGGTGCACCGTGTTGATGGTGGCATGCGAGACGCGGGTGACTGACGACAGTGGTGTGTTCCTCAGACCAAAGAGGACGCACAATACCATATTGGCCGTTGCTAGCCTGGAAGGGGAGGGGAAGAAATAATGTTAGATCTGATAATTTTAGAGTATAAGCGTAGAGTTTAAAGTGGCAAATGGCACGCCGACACAAGGAAACAAAGAAACAAAGAAACAAAGACCAGCAAAAGCAAAACAAAGACAAGAGGAGAGACGATTTACACACCATCCAAACCTCGATGCAAACCAGTTGATACGTAGACCGGCTATCACTGTGACGCAAAGAGTGGCATTAACGACGACGAGAATACCCAAGAGAACAAGCATGCCCACGGGCAGGTCGCAGAGCCATTTCCATCGCGGCCGCTTTTCAAGCGTCCTGAACACGCGCAGCACGGCCCGGCAGAGAGCGCCGCCACGGGTAGGCCTTGGCTGCGCGCGGCGGATGCAGATGACGCGGAGCCATCGTGCGGCGGCTACCAGGACGATGAGGCCGCAGAGGATGGCGGCATAGAGCTTGAGGGCCTGCTCGTTTTTGATCTGCTTGAGGCCGGGGGGCTTGACCGCGACTGTGGCCATCCTGCAGTCTGAAGATCCTTGAAGAAATGATCTTAAAAGATCTGGATAGATCTGGAACTGACCAGTCCGAGGGGGATAGATTGGATGGATAAGATAATCATAACTGTACGAGACGAGACAGGACAGCAGCAAGAGAGCATTTAAGGGCTCGCAGGGGTAGATCTCTGCTGGCCGTTTGACAAGGCCACGCAGTGCATACAATGCGAGGCAATAAACTACAGAGGGCAGCTACAAGGACAGCTACTATAGAGGACAGCTATGGGACGAACACAGGGGCTGACCGCCCAGTTGAACCCCCACAGTAGGTGCCCGATGTCCCGGGTAGTTTGATCAGATAATGGATCAGATAACTTTGTGTGCGCCGACTAGCCGAAAGTAGAGCGCTGATAATCAGTGAAACGATCAGATAGTGCCGTGACGCGTCGTGGTGGTGGTGCAGTCCCCTGGCATTGGTGCGCATAGAGCATAGCGTGCCAGGAGGTTAGCCTGTAAGTGGTCACTCTGTATATATTAGTGCATAGGTGAGGTAGGGTCCATACGGGTTTTGCAGAGAGGCCCGACTTGGAAGGAGCGTTGGCCCTAATGCCGCATTGATGCCCGGCATCGCACGTGCCAGGGGCTGACGGAGACCGCCCGCACTCTTCATACCGATTCAAGGCCGATGGAGGGTTATTCTGCAGTCTTAGCATACACTGTGATGAAAAATTTGATGGAAATGCTCCGAAGAGCCAGGCTCGACACAGGTTAGAAGCCATGGCACGACCGACAAGACAGCACAGTGACAGGACAGGAGGAAGGATGTCGGCAGCCGATCACAGTGATAGATGGGAGATAAAACAAGTGGGTCCCTCCCAAAAGCAGCTAGCTGGCTAGTGTTCCAAGGATCTTTCTCACCGTGAGAAATTGCAGTTTTCCGGCAGCCATTGACGAGTCTGATTGGTTGATGGTAGACCCACACCAAATTTTCACTGTGAAGAAGAGCCACCAGAATGGGCAAGAGAGCAGGAAGGAGGCAGAACAGCCGTGGCACGAAGGTGGTGAGGGTGTCGAGGTTGTAAGAAGAGCCGCCAAGGCTGCTAGAAGTGCCGCTAGAGCGCGTGGCATGGCTACAAGGCCTGCAAGCGTTTGCAAGTGTCTGCAAGTGTCTGCAAGTGGCGTTCTTCTATCGTTCTGCAGGGCGGATGTTGCCCGACAATGGGGTCGTGGACCGACGCTGCCCAGGCGAGCAACGAGCAAGGCTACCGAGCCTACTCAGACTAACTCCCGCTGAGGCAAGGGTTAGGTTATCTTTATCTGATGGCTCGTTTCGTACATACTTAGTAGTACAGAAGAGATTTGATGCATGGATGCGTTCATGTGTGGATGAAATAGATTTTCTGTTCTAGTTTCTTGGCCTTCTACCGTCCATCTCTGCATATCAGATCCCCAGTAGATGATCTCTGAAAAGGTTAAAAGGGTCGCGGCAGCCTCGCTTTCTTTGTCTCGACGATCATCTCCCAGATCATCTCGTCTTTCTTGAGTCTTCTAAGTGTCTTATCTAAGCTCTGCTCAGTACAGCCACAGACAGTCCTTAACTTGACTTCTACAACAATGGCTTCCAAGACATCATCCACCACCGACGTTGTCGACACCCCGGCGCACGTCCGCCAGGCCTCCGATGTCGACGAGAAGGCTGCTGCCGCCGCTGCTGTCACCGACGCGCAGTCGGACAACACGTCGGATCTCGTGAGAGACTTCCCCTGGCAGTGGAAGGCCATTGCCCTGTGCAGCGGCATTGCTCTGTCATGGGGCTCGTCCTTTTCCGAGAACACCCTGGGCCCGCTCAAGTCGACCCTCAAGACGGAGCTCGACATCGACAACGTCAAGTACGGCGCTCTCGGCTCGGCCACGTCGCTCGTCAACACGGTCCTGCCCATCATCGGCGGCTACGGTCTCGACTACTACGGCGTTGAGTGGTAAGCCTTTTTCTTTTCTTCTTCTCTTTTTTCTTCTACCCAATACTAACTACAAAGGGGCTCGCTGGTCTGCTCGGTGGCCATCTTTATCGGCGCCGTTATCTCGGCCTCCGGCTCTAACCAGGACACCTTTGGTCTTGTCCTGGGCGGCCGTGTCGTCATGGGCTTTGGCAGCACGGTCATCGAGACCTGCACGTCCAAGATTCTCGCACATTGGTTCCAGCACCGCGGCCTGGGACTTGTCTATGGCCTGGATCTGGCTGTCGGCAAGCTGATTGTCCTGCTCGCCAAGGCCACGGCCGTCCCCATGAGAGACGCCTCGTCATTCTGGGGCTGGGCTCTCTGGATCCCCGCCATTATCTGCTTTGTGAACCTGCTGCAGAACATTCACTACGTCTGGTGGGCTCGCTCGCGCCCCGAGTGGGCGCAGATGATGACCACCAGCAAGCGCAGAACCCTCGAGGCCCAGGAGGCCCAGGAGCTGGCCAACCCCGGCGCCGACCACGCCGTTATCAAGGCCCCTGGCTTTGGCGGTTTCCTCACGGCGCTGTACAAGATCTGCTTCCACGTTCCCCGCCTCTTCTGGCTCGTGCTCGTCACGCAGATCCTGCAGGCTGGTGTCGTCGGCGGTTTCAACGGCCTCAACGCCGACATCATTTCCCTCACCCGCGGCTCGACCGCCCAGATTGCCGGCTACACCTCGGCCGTCCAGCAGGTCATCCCCGTCATCTGCGCCCCTCTGCTCGGTACCTTCTTCGACTTCTTCGGCCACCGCATGTTCTTTGTCAGCCTGACGTCTGCCATCTGGATTCTTGTCTACTGCCTGATCGGCCTCACCAAGGTCCACGCTCTCGTCGGCATGATCATTGCCTCGTTTGGCTCGACCATGAACGCGCTGCCCTTCCTCGTCTCGATCCCGCTGCTGGTGCCCAACCAGGAGGAGCTCGGTCTCGTGTTTGGTTTCTGGAAGGCGTCCAACAACTGCGGCAGTGTCATTGTCGACATGATTGCCGGCCGTCTGCAGGACATCACGCCCAACCAGACCTACGAGCGCGTTATCATCTTCTTTGTCTGTGTCAAGGGCCTCGAGTTCTGCCTGGGTCTGTTCTACGGCGTCCTGGACCGCAAGTACCTCGGCGGCATCCTGACCATGAGCGAGAAGGCGCGTCTCGTTCTGGAGAAGCAGGGCAAGCTGGAGGACCTGCCCGGCCGTCGCCCGTCGAAGAAGATGACCTACACTGGTCTGTGTGTTCTCTCCTGCCTGGTCGTCATCGCCTGGGTTCTCTTCATCAAGTACTCGCTGTAAGCGTGCAGTCGAAGCAATGTCTGGAAGGGTGTAGATTTAGATACCCATAGCATAAGCGCATACAATAATCATAATTAATAAAGAATAATAAATCAAATATTGAATATCAAACATCCAACATCACAAATTTAGTCATCTTGCTAGTATTGGCAGACCGCGGTCGATGCGGCAGCGCGTAATACAGCGGCAACTCAGTTTTGTGCCCTGTAATGCCGCGCTAGCATGACTCTCAGATGGTCAGCTATCCTATATCGGGCTATCTTGTGTTCTCGCACGTATCGGACCTCTCTAATAGACTTATCCCCAGACGAATAGCAAGTGAGAGAGCTTGCATGTGGAGATGGGAGCAGGTCAGGTTGGCGGGGATCTAACCAATGCAGTGCTGCAGCCATTTACCATTAGACCAGCACTGTAAGCATAGCAGTCCAAAGTCGATATTGTCGCGTTCAGGCGCCTGCTATTCGTCAATCGCCAACTGATGCTACACTGAATAGCACACGGCCTCTCGATGATATCAAGGTAAGTGCAGAGTGAGCTGTTGCTGCTGTTCGCACGATTGCTTAATAATACTTACTTGGTTGCCATTTTCGTATCGAACAAGTCAGTCACTCTTTCCTTCTCAAAAGCCATCCTATCAAGGCCGCACCTTCCTCTCTGGCATTCGCACATGATTCACATCCACACCGACTATCCCCTCCTTCCTTGTCCTTCTTACACCCTTATACGATAACTGCCCCATACATTAACACTAACCTATTAACCACACCACCCTGTCCAGATCGGCACTCTCACACGCCCGCTACCCACACCGGCTGCAGTCAGCCATCTTCAAGATACGTCTTCGCAGCTCAATCTTTAAGATGGACGTCTACAGCGTCTTTAGTTCCAGCTCGGCCCGCCGAGACTCCACCCGCCTTGACCTTGACCTCAAGTCCATCCGCCGGAAAAGCTCGGCCGCCGGCGACAAGGCGCCCTTTGAGAGTGTGAGTTTTCTGCCGGCATCCGGGCATGCCCAAGTCCGACGCTAACACGGCCAGACCCCTGGCCGTAAACTGCCTCACGTCGGCATCGTCGGTGGCGGCATTGCGGGTCTTCGGTGTGCAGACATCTTGCTCCAGCATGGCTTCCAGGTCACCGTCATCGAGGGCCGGCATCGTCTAGGCGGCCGCCTGCACCAGGCACGCTTGTCTGCTATCTCTCGAGAATCTGACTGTGACTCTGGAAAAGAGCAAGAGAGAGAGACGCAGAAAGGGAAAGAGGAAGAGAAAGAGCCTCCCCTTGTTGACATGGGCCCCAATTGGATCCATGGAACCAAGGACAACCCCATCCTGGACCTTGTTCACGCAACGGATACTGTTACCAGCAGTCATGACGTCGACGAGCAGGGCAGCCACCTGACGGGCGCAGTGTTTGACCAGGACGGCACGATGCTGCCTCTCGACGAGGGCGAGGCTCTGTCTACGATCATGTGGAAGATTGTCGAGGAGGCGTTTGTGCACTCCAACTCCAACTGCAGCTCGATCGACGCCGGCGAGAGCCTGCGCGATTTCTTTCTGCAGCGGCTCGAGGCACATGTGCCCAGCACACCAGAAACAGACTCTGCAGACTCTGCAGACTCGTCAAAAGCAGAACAATCAAATGCCTCGGCCTTGCGCCGCCAAGAGATGGTGATGCAGATGGCCGAGTTCTGGGGTGCCTTTGTCGGAAGTCCGGTTTCACGACAGAGCCTCAAGTATTACTGGCTAGAAGAGTGCATTGAAGGAGGTATGTCTCGCATCTGCTGTTTTGAAGATCGAAGCTCGGCTGCTAAAATATGTGCAGAAAACTTATTCTGTGCCGGGACCTACAAAAAGGTTCTCGACAGACTCGTCGAGCCAGTAATACAAAGCGGCGCTATTCTCTACGGGCAAACGGCCACCCGCATCGAGACGGGCAATGGTGATGCAAGCAAGCAGTCAAATAGCGCAAGCCCCGGCGTCCGTGTAGTCACATCTGCCGGACACAGCTATTCCTTTGACGAGGTTGTCTGTACGACACCTCTGGGCTGGCTCAAGAAGAACGCGGCCACAATGTTCGACCCGCCTTTGCCGGAACGACTACTCCAGGCCATCGACAGCATCGGCTACGGGTGCCTCGAGAAGGTCTACGTCTCTTTTCCGGAAGCATTTTGGCAGCGCCCCAATCCAGAGACGGGCCGTGTGGTCCGGGGCTTTTGTCAGTGGCTGGCTCCAGGTATCTATGCACAGCCGTCAAATCCAGAGCACCTGTCCCAGGAAGCAGTCGACCTGGCGTCGCTTCCCGCCTCGGCAGCCCACCCGACGCTTCTCTTCTACATCTTTGGCAGACAGTCACAGATAATTACAGACACCCTGGCGTCTCTGAGAGACGGCCTTGGTCGTTCGAAAGAGGGCGAGTTCAGCGAGACAGTTACTCCCAACAGCAAGCAGTCCGCCTTCCTTGTCGACTACTTTACACCGTATATTGCGAGTCTGCCCAACTACGACGCATCCTCGCACGTTTGCCAGCCTACAGCCTGCCTTGCTACCAACTGGCTGCACGACGACCTTGCCGGCAATGGAAGCTACAGCAACTTCCAGGTCGGACTCGAGGCTGGTGACGAGGACATCCGGATCATGCGTGAAGGCCTCCCGGCACGCAGACTGTGGCTGGCGGGTGAGCACACTGCGCCCTTTGTCGCCCTAGGCACAGCAACGGGTGCGTACTGGAGTGGCGAGTCGGTTGGACGGCGTATCCTCGAGACGTACGGCCAGCAGTGCGGGGAGTCGGCCAGCGAGCAGGCCACTGAGACGGCCGAGTGCATGCCGGAGTCATCTATTAGAGATGCGGCTCTCGTGAGCTCGTAGCCGGTATTTCATGGTGAGCGGTGGTTTGTGGATTTTATGCGCAGTCAAAGATTCTAGATGTACGAATTAAACCAACGATGATGCATATGCGATATGTTAGTCATCAGCGAGGTCCTTCCCTTTTCGGCACTGAGACTCGATCCAGAGCTGTAAGTGAATCACGTGCCAGTGTTTCCTTGGTTTGTGCTTTTGCGCATTTGTGCTTCTCGTCTTCGTGCTGGAGTTGACTGCGCTTCGGCCGTTTGATACCATTCGTTTGTTAGTAAATGTAGATGCAGGTGTTGCGGGAGTGTAACAGCGATCCGCACATCCCATGACAACGTGTACCAGTCATTTGACGGCCGGCCTCAGTCTGCCGCGTGCGCCTCGGGTCCTTTAGCGATTAGCCACTGTAATTACAGGTGCTTATCGGGGTGCATTAGTGGAGATGTGCCTGTACATACATAGTAGACAGAGTGGTCTTATCTTATCGTCGCCTAATGTGGGTCTGCTACGTCAGGCCGAGTAGTTGCCTCGTTGCCTGTGCTCTGCAAAGGCGGTATCCACATTTGATTGCTGCTCCCAGACTGAGACTCCCCGCTATTCTGCCTTCTGCCTGTTTGCAGCTTATCTCCAGGCCGCATAGGCGATAAGCTCAGCGACACCAGCACTGTAAGTCCTCCGCCTACTGAGTCGTCAGTGTGCTCATATGACAGCACCTCACCACATGCACCCACGAACCGAGAAGAGAAGGAGCACACCATCCTCCGGCTCAACCTCTCAGCTTTCCTCACTGTTCACACTGAATCGATCGGGCTTCAACGTCAACCCAACGGCAAGCCGACAAGAAAGCGCATTTCTCTCTACTGTCTCACAGTCTCTAGTCCCCTAGCTCCCGTGTCGCCCCTCTGCTAGCATCGGCATGTTGATGGCTAGCTGCTAATCGGCTTCTGTCGTCGTCCTCTTCGTCGTCCTCCTCGTCGTCCTCCTCGTCGTTTCTCTCCTCCTCGACGACTATCATCAACTTTATATCTATCGACAGCCTCACCCGCCATCGCCACGTTCCGCCTCATTCGGCCCACGCGTTCCAGCGACATCCGCCTCTAGACCATGATCTTCGTCACTGCCCGCGTGCAGCTCTCCACTTCGTCATCGGCGGCATACTCCCCGTGTGCTCGCTCCCGGTGAGCGGCCATCCCGCCCTATCCGTCATCGACATCCGCCATCTGCTCCCTCTGCAGCCATGGCCTCCCTTCTCGACTCGTTTCGGAGCTCAAGCATGCCCAAGCGGCTGCTGCGATACGCCCTCTCTCGATTCGACGTCCTCGACGCAGACGCCCTCAACCTCGATAACCTCGACCTGGCTTGGGGCCGCAACACCGTCCTGGAATTCCGAGATGTCGGCTTGAAGCTCAAGGTATGTGGTTTTTTATGTATATCTTTGATGTCAAATGTCTGGCTTTCTGTTTTGTGTATACTGACGCCGCCCAGATCCTCCAGCAGCTTCTACAGCTTCCGCCAACGTTTCACATCCGCAAAGCAAAAGTCGCCCTGCTCCGCGTCACCCTCCCCGTCGACATCTACTCGAGTCCCATCCAGATTCAAGTCACCGGCGTCGACGTCCGCCTACGCATTAGTAAAGACGACGGCGGTGACGGCAGCAGCAACAGCAAGAAAAACAAAAAGGGCTCCAAGTCGCCCGCCGACGACGACGATGCCGTGCCCACGGCCGTCGATCTAGCCCAGTCGTTCCTGGAGCACCAGCCATCCGACGAGAAACGGGCTCTTGAAGAAGCTCTTGCCGCTGCCGAAGAGGACGACGACTACTACGATGACGACGAGTCGACGGCCTCGTCGTCGCAGATCCTCGGCACCGGCCAGGCCTTGACCCTGCCTGCGTTCCTCGCCGGCTTCCTGCAGGGCATCGTTGACCGCATCCAAGTCAACATTGAAGGCGTCACGTTCCAGCTCGAGGTAGACGTTCCTGTCGATATAGCCTCGTCGCCAGCATCGCCAACATCACCAACATCACCAACAGCCACCACGCCGAGTGCAGCTGCATCCGCTAGTGGAGGAGTCGAGCCCGTCACATTTCAGCTGGTACTCTCTCGCATCAACGTTGAAGGCGTCACAGCCTCCATCCCGACACCTCCGCAGACAGGCGAAAAGGGCGAAAAAGGCGAAACACAAGACAACGAGGCCAGCCGTCCTCCGATCGTTCCCAAGGAGGGAAAACGACACATCTCGCTCGAGAATGTCCGCGCTTTTTTGATATCCGAGGCGAATGTCTTCTCGTCTCTTGCACGCTCGCCCTCGATGCCGTCCTCTCTTGCGTCGCCATTCCGGTCTCCGAGCATTGCATCGCAAGCACCCTCGTCGCGCGCATCGACTGCTTCCCCACAGCAACCGCACGAAGCACGGCACACTCCACAGGCACAACAAACGCAGACGCCGCAGACGCAGACGCCACAGATACAGACACCGCGGATGCAGCCCTCGCGTGGCTTTCCCTACCGCGACCTTTCTCAGAGTAACCCGTTCAGCGACTCGCACGAGATGGATGAGATGGAAGATATGGACTCGGAAGGCGGCGCGTCGATTGCCGCGTCGTCTGTTGCTTCAGCTTCCATGATGCAGAGCCTCTACGGCCGGCTCCAGGACAGCGAAGAAGCATTCAATATCCCCTACGAGATGGGCAGCTCTAGCGAGGAGAATGACTCGGTCAGAAATGACGAGTCACTGTATTACGGAGAAAGCGCCGATGACCAAGTACCTCCAGCAGTTGCCTCATCCTCATCCACACCTAGAGCGTCTGTCTCGGGCGATACGGGTGGGCTGGCGGCATCCCTGTCTACTATGCTACCTGATAATGCCGCCTTTACTCCCAGTCATCCGACAGCCCAGTCTGCTTCTGTTGAAAGCATTCCCAGAGAAGGCCAGCGCTGGAGCTCGTGGGAGCAGGAGGCCCGGTCGGAGCCGTCTCTGCCACACGCAGATATCTCTACCTCGCGGGATACTTTACGGGAAACCACTGAAGACGCTAGTCTAGGTGTCGGCCTCGGTCTGTCTGCCTCCAATGCGCTCCTGAGCAGCTCTACTCACTCTGACTCTGTCGAGTCCGTTGCCAGCTCGGGCGGCCGTTCCGACGAGCTGGCTGAGTCACACATCTACAGCCACGAAGAGGCCGAGAGCATGTACATGAGTGCATTCTCCCAGGCCCAGTCAGTGCGTATGCGCAGCTCGAATACCATGCCCGGTGCTTGGGGTGAAGATGACGATGAAGGTGACAACGACAACGACATCTACGGCAATCCAACTCCGTCAAGTCACGACCGTGAAGGGTCGCCTTCGGGCATGGCCGTCTTTGGTCGCGCGAGCATCAACACCGGCACCAGCACCAGCACACGCCCAGGCATGTCCTCGCAGCTACCCTTAAGGCCATCTGCAGTCGATGAGCCGGACGACGGCGACGACGACGACGGCGACCTCGAATCAAGCAGCTACACCGTCGGGTCTGCCTCGCCCCAGCTTCGCGGTGGTGGTCTCTCTGACTCGGAGATTCTGGAAGACAACAAGTCCCAGCCTGACGATAACGAAACTGCGACGCCCCGTGGCCCTGCTCGCCTCGTCAAGGAGATTTTTGCGCTCGATTACATTTCCATCTACGTGCCCTCCAACCACAAGCAGATCGACATTGCACAGCAGTCCATTCCCAGTCAGCACCGCCACTCTCGCCACAATGAGAATCTAGGACGGTCTGTCATGCCGCACTTGCCCGGTGCCTTTTCGGTCTACTCGTCCGCCGGCGCAGCATCCACTATTGGCAGTGCCTCGTTCCACACCGGTATTGATGACAGCCAATTCCTCCAACCTTCTGTTCATGTCCCGGCTGGCGACGACGACTCGTCTGTCGAGATTACCCTGGCACCCCTGGAGGTCCGCTTTGATACGTCCATCGGCTTCCTCTTGGCCATGGTCGTCTCAGAGCTTGTGCAGTCACTCAAGGTTGGTCTTGAGCAGAAGAAGCAGGAAGACCTGCAAAAGCAACAGCGCCGCCGGGGCCCAGCCGCTTCCCAGACGCCCCAAACTGCGGCCCCCTCTTCCATTCCGGACATCAAGTTCCGCGCAGAAAAGATCTCGCTGCTTTTCATGGATAAGCTTGCCGGTGTGGCAGACACAGCCGAGCGCTTCTTTGGCTCGCCTCGAGAATCTGCGTTCAGTCACCAGGGGGATGTCCTACTCCAGGCCATCTTCGAGGATCTCGTCGTCGCCATCACGCCGCCATCTGACCCGTCTCCTGTCACAGCTGTTGCAGCATCGACAGTATCGACAGCAACGCCTCGGCGAGCTGCTGCCGCATCTGTTGTCACCAAAACCAAGATCGACTTGCGCCGCTTCCGGTTCGGCTACGCGGATGCCGACATTGTCTCTTTCGACCGCCGCATCCAAATGCGCGCATCTGTCCGGGATGTGTTCCCTCCCGCCGGCGACGATGTCTCCATCAAGATCGCCCAGTCGTCCGACGCACTGCGGTGCGAGGTCAGTACGTTGCCGCTTCTAGTTTCTATTGACCTGCAGAGACTCGATGAAACCTTTGGCTGGTTTGGTGGCCTGAGCAGTTTCCTGAGTATGGGATCGTCGATAACATCGGCGGCATCCCAAGGCATGGGCAGTCCTGCAAAAGCAGAAGCACACAAAGTACCTGGTGCCCAAAAGCCGCGCGGCGTACGCTTCGATGCGCCGATCAATCCCGACGACAAGTCGGTCGCCTCAGAAAACAAGATCGACATGCGCATCGGCGGTGTCCATCTCGATCTTGTGGGTAGAGACTGCAGTGTTAGTCTGGATACGAGCGCGGTCAAGCTGGTCCACCGCGAGGAGGGAATCGGCATTGGTGTCAGCCGCGTGCGTCTTTCCGGTCCGGTCCTGCGCAACTCTGGCGGCGGTCCGCCTGTCGCCGTCGAGATCTCCAACACCCGACTCGAGTTCCTCAATGTGCCCAAGGACAAGGACCTCGAACATCTCCTCGAGCTCATCACGCCGTCTCGTGTCAAGTTTGACGACCGCGATGATGTCATTATGGTCGACACGCTGCTGCGGCAGCGCCGCAGCGGCTCCTTGCTCCGTCTCAATGTCGAGGACCTGAACATCAATGCTCAGAATCTAGGCCAGCTCGCCTGCCTGCCATCCTTTGGAGAGGAAATCGCCCGACTGGCCACTGTGGCCAAGTACCTTCCCGAGGATGACCGGCCGGGCCTGCTCACACTCGGTCTGATTCGTCGAATCGAGGTCACGGTCGACATGGACGGTCGCCTTGGACAGATCCAGGCTTCCCTTGGCGACCTTGAGGTCGCTCACATCACCATGCCGTCTCTTGTCTCAGTGGCTCTCGGCTCCATTGCTGTGCACCGCAACCACGACGAGGAGCTTATCGGGTCCTCGTTAGTGCCCGCAAGCTCTGCCGGCACGCCGTCTGGTACGACACCTCCCTCGGCCTCTTCGGGCGCAGGGCCAACATCGACGTCGATGCCAGGCGGCTCGTCGCAGTCCAGTGGCCAGTCCCCGGCTCTTATGCTGCGCATCATCGGCAACGACATGGAGCCCATGATCAAAATCAAGATGTGGGGTCTCAACTTTGAGTACCGCGTGCCCATGATCATGGACGTGCTGGGGCTCGCCGAAGACACGACACCGCAAGACTTTGAAGCCAGCCTCGCGGCCTCTGTAGCCAACCTGGGCGAGCAAGCACACTCTGCCATTGCGTCGTCCAGCACGGCCACCAAAAATAAGAAGAGGGCACAGGAAGACGGCGCCAAGCCCATGGTCGTCGACCTGTCGTTCCGCGACTGTGTTGTCGGACTCAACCCGCTGGGCCTGGCGTCGAAGCTGAATATCGTTCTCGTCGATACCCACCTCGAGATGGCCGTCCCGCAGGTGGATGAGCGTATCTTTACGGTCGTCGAGCTCAACAAGCTCGCCCTTCTGCTCGTCGACGACGTTGCCAATCTTGGGTCGGCCAAAGAAGTCACATTTGCAACCGGCCAAACGGCGCGCCGCTCGTCTGGTGGCACCAGCTACCTCTCGCCGCCGCAGTCACTCTCCAAGGATATGGTATCCCGGCTCGCTGCGCGCGGGTATGTGGAGATCTGCCAGATCTCGGCTGCCAAGGTGATTGTGGACGTGTCTGCTCCCGACGAGGATGGCCAAAAGACGATTGAGCTCGAGGTTCGCGATGATCTTCTTGTGCTGGAAACGTGCGCAGACTCGACGCAGACGCTCATCACGCTGGCCAATGCACTGAAGCCACCGACGCCGCCTAGCAAGGAAGTTAAGTTCAAGACTGAGGTGATGCCCGTCAAAGATCTGCTTGCGTCTATTTCCATTGACGCGTTCGGTCGTGCCGAGGGCAACTACAACTTTGACGAGGATTTTATTCTCGACGAAGAGGGGGAGTACGCGGAAGGCGATGTGGGCAGCTACAGCGAAGGCGATCTCTATGGGGCCAGCCCTGAACAGAGCCAGCTGCTGTATGCAGGCCAACAAAGCCGAGCAGCAATGGACCATAGTGTTGCCTCCCTTCCCTCGGCCTTGGCGGACGACGATGATATTCTGTTTGACGGCGATCTCGACGATCTCGATGTTAGTCGCAGCGGGCAGCGGCAGAGAGACGGGCGTGGCGGCGATCACAGCATTCACGGTGCAGAGGGCGAGCCTGGCACTGTTGCCGAGCAGCTGTTCAATGCATCGTCAGTGTACTCTGAGCGCTCCGATCTGACCGAACGCACAGAGCGCACCGAGAGACCGCCCAGCCTGTCACAGAGCTACGCAGATCTGGCGAGCGAGCCCCTGGACACCATTTCTGGCTACGCGCACAACGATCCAATCATCTCTGCTGTTGACGAGATCAACATCATCGAGGACTTTTGGGGCAATGCCCAAGACTCGGTGTCGGACGAATCGACGCATGCCAACCGCTGGAGCTCGACGAAGAACAACTACGACAATAAGAAATCGGGTACTGGCGGCGGCGGCGTTGGGTTTGGCTCCAAGAACAAGAAGCAGCCCCCTCTGCGAGTTCGTGTCCGTGATGTGCACGTCATCTGGAACCTGTTTGACGGCTACGACTGGCAGCACACACGCGACGTGATCACCAAGACGGTGGAGGAGGTCGAGGCCAAGGCGTTTGAGCGCCGTCAGCGCCAGCGGAGGTCGGGCAACGACCAGTACAACCCATACTCGGACGACGAAGACGAGGAGGCAGTGATTGGCGACTTCTTGTTCAATTCCATCTACATTGGAATCCCGGCCAACCACGACCCGCGCGAACTTGCTCAGGCTATCAACCAGGAGATCTACGGCGATGCCGGTGGCGACACTGAGTCGATAGCAGCGACGACGGTGACGGCAACATCGAGTCGGTTTGGCGGTCCCGGCGGCCGACGCGGCCATGCCAAGAAGCTCAAGCTCAACCGCAGCCGGCGGCACAAGATCACCTTTGAGCTCGGCGGTGTGGCTGCCGATCTCGTCGCCTACCCGCCCGGGTCGGGCGAGACACAGTCGTCGATTGACGTGCGCATCCGGGACCTGGACGTGTTTGACCACGTGCCGACGTCGACGTGGAAAAAGTTTGCGACGTATGACCGTGATGCCGGAGAGCGGCCGATTGACGGCGACATGGTGCACCTTGAGGTGCTGATTGTGAAGCCGGTGCCCGAGCTTGCGGCAACCGAGTTCGTGCTCAAGGTCACCCTGCTGCCGCTGCGGCTGCACGTCGACCAGGACGCGCTCGATTTCATCACGCGGTTCTTTGAGTTCAAGGACGAGACGGCACCGCCGACGCACGCGTCCGAGAGCGATATCCCGTTCATCCAGCGCGCCGAGATCCGGGATATCCCCGTGCAGCTCGACTTTAAGCCCAAGCGCGTCGACTATGCGGGTCTGCGGTCGGGCCACACGACGGAGTTTATGAACTTTTTGATCCTGGACGGGTCGCGGATGACGATGCGCCATACCATCATTTATGGCGTGTCCGGCTTCGACCGGCTCGGCAAGACGCTCAACGATATCTGGATGCCCGACATCCAGCGGTACCAGCTGCCGGGCGTGCTGGCGGGCATTGCGCCTGTGCGGTCGCTGGTCAATGTCAGCAGCGGTTTCCGCGACCTCATCGAAATCCCGATCCAAGAGTACCGGCACAACGGACGCATTGTGCGGTCTATTTCCAAGGGCGCGATGGCGTTTGCCAAGTCGACGGGCACAGAGCTGGTCAAGCTGGGAGCCAAGGTGGCGACGGGCACGCAGTATGTCCTGCAGGGCGCGGAGGATATCCTGAACAAGAACAACCCGGATGCATACGCATATGCGCAGACGGGCGGGCTCGGCAGCGGCAGCGGCGGCGGCGGCGGCCCGGGCAGTGCGGGCGGCGATATAGCGGGCGACGACTCGGACGACGAGCGTAAGCAGATCAGCCTGTACGCCGACCAGCCGACGGGTGTGGTGCAGGGCCTGCGGCATGCATACGCGAGTCTGGCGCGCGACCTGCACGTTACGCGGGACGCGATCATTGCGGTGCCGGCGGAGGTGCGCGAGAGCACGAGTGCGACGGGCGCAGCCAAGGTGCTTGTCAAGCACGCGCCGACGATTATCTTCCGGCCGGCAATTGGGGCGTCCAAGGCGATTGGGCAGACGCTGATGGGGGCCACCAACAGTCTGGACCCGCAGAACCTGCGGCGCATTGAAGATGTAAGTGTATTTGAGGGGTGATGAAATCCGATATACTGATAAAATGCTAACAAATGACAGAAATACAAGTCTGGCCCTGGCCGCCGTGGATAAGCCGAGCTGGGCGATGATGTGCAGATGTGCAGCTACAGTATGCTTGCCAATGCCACCCTACGACGTAACGACCCTGGTTTAGTTTGCTCTGCAGCATGACTGATCGATTGCGAGGCGTTGGTTTTTCTTTTCTTGTCTTTCTTATTCTTTCTTCTCTCTTTTCTTTCCTTTTTTTCCTTCTTTTTCCCTTTGTGACTATCTCCTCGTTATCACGACATTTGATCTTTGTTCATCCCCCAGAAATTGCACAGTTTGCTAGAGTTCATACCATTTGCTTTGGAGTTACGGATACCACTGGGCTGTCGTTCTTTCTTACTTAATCTGCTTTGCTTTGCTTTTTCTGTTGATCTCTTTTCCCTGTCTGTCTTTGCTGTCTTTGCTCGATCGCTTTTTTTCCTCATATTCAGTTATGCTCTGTTCTGCTACTACTCCACTATCTACTCTGTACATAGTATTCAACCGATCTTCAAACTCCTTCTAGAACCGATTCATAGGCCAGATCTTAAACTGTCGGATCTTGCCGACGGGCTCCATCGCAGGGTAGCTTTGCAGCAAACGCACGAATGCGCATATCACAGTTTGCGCGATAGAAATCGCCGGCTTATTAATCGAAATAAACCGCACTTGGGTGCTGCCAATTCTAGCGGTTGGTCGAATCGCCGATAGTAAGCAGCATCGCTCCTTCCTAGCAAGCGACTCGATTGCGGCAAATGAGACACGTTGCGCCCACATGTTACCATCGTATATACATAGAAGTATGAAAGGAAAGAGCAAGAGCTGCCCCGCCACGGCGGATCCCCCTGTCGTCTAAGCGCTAGTATGGCGTCATTCGGTAATAAACCCGAGCTCTGATAGGAGCTTTCATCCACTGTATCTGTAGCTCTGTTAGTGCTGTTAGTGCTGTTAGTGGTGCTGCGCCCACTGTGCGACTCGACCCGCGTCCCGGCTTCGCAAGACGGCTGAAGTCTGACTCGACACTCGATCGCATAACTATCCGAGCTCTTCTTTGTTGTCGCGGTAGATTACAGATGCTTCCATCTTCACCTCGTTCATAGACACCTCATTTGGCTTGCGCAGCTTCCTCTCTTCGTTCTCTTCGTCGCTCCTCGCCCCCCCCCCCCTCCTCACCACATCACCACACCGTCACACCGTCACATCGTCACCATGTCAGACGGCAAGAGAGCTGTCGACTCGGACAAGGGTATGCAGATGCTGTGAATGGGAGCAGTGTGAGAGACTCTGCAAAAGGAACAGCACAGCTAACATAACCCTCAGTCTGGACGACCTTGATCACCAACCTGGACTACCTCCCGGGCCTGCTCACACTCAATGCCTCGCTCAAGACAGCAAAGTCCGCCTACCCCCTGGTGGCACTCTACACAGACTCGTTTCCCGAAGAGGGCAAGAAGATCCTGGCCGCTCGCGGGGTGCCGCACCAGCGCGTTGCCTACCTGCTGCCCACAAAGTCCACCCGCGACTACAGCGCCGACCCGCGCTTCTACGACTGCTGGAGCAAGCTGACGCCCTTTGGCCTCACCCAGTACACGCGCGTCGTGCAGCTCGACAGCGACATGCTCGTGCGCCGCAACATGGACGAGCTCATGGACCTCGAGCTCGACGACCCCGAGCTGGCTGCCCAGGACCCCGCGCCGGCCACGAGCCGCCGCGTCTTTGCCGCCGGCCACGCCTGCGTCTGCAACCCCCTCGGCAAGAAGCACTACCCCAGCGACTGGGTGCCGGCCAACTGTGCCTTTACCGCGCAGCACAGCGACCCCGTCAAGGCGCAGACGCAGGGCGCCGACCCGGACCCGGCCATCCCCAACCAGCCAATGGGCGTCGAGCTCATCAACGGCGGCCTGCAGGTGGTCGTGCCCAGCAAGATCCTCTTTGACCGCATTGTCACCTACATGGACGAGAACGGCGCCAACCTGGACTTTGCCGACCAGAGCCTGCTGTCGACGCTGTTCCGCGGCCGCTGGGTGGCGCTGCCGTACACATACAATGCGCTCAAGACGCTGCGGTGGCCCGGTGTGCACGATGCCATCTGGCGCGACGACGAGGTCAAGAACGTGCACTACATCCTGACACCCAACCCATGGGACGAGCTGGACCGCACACAGCCGGGCCAGCCGTTGAAAGAGGGCTTTGCTCAAGACGAGCGGAACGTGACATCACACGGGTGGTGGGCGGATGTGCACAGGGCGCGCAAGGCTGCGGAGCTGGCAGCAGGGATCGACGACGAGTGGTAGGGGACTAGGCAACTGGCCGGTAGCTATGGCGGCAAGTCAAGCTGCCAACGACTGGAAGGTAGGATGATAGGATGATAGGATGATGGGACGGTCGGCCAGGAAAAGCCGAAGCTCTGCCAGTGCCGGTCCAGAGTCGAGCGACTGGGGGGTGGTATTTATGTCAACATTCAAAGCTCAGCGAGATAAGCTATATGATCTGTCTTTATATAAAACTCAAACTACAGCGCGTTCATTGTTTATTAAGTCAAAAGGCCATCGTCCTCTTGGTCCGTCAAGCCATCATCAGAGCTGTCATCTGAGTAGAGACCCAACGGGATGGCCCGAAATGGCTGGTAAAGCAGACATCTCATTTGAAAGGCACAGACACTCTTACATTCAAGATCTCTGCTTTCATGAATATAAAAGACTGAATAACCAACAAGCTGTCATCGTGGCAATGAGTCCGATGATAAATAGAAGTGCGTGCTTATGTAATCCGCGCCACCAATAAACGGTCCGCTTTTCAACCCGGGGACTCTAGTCGAACCCCGGCCAACAGCACAGGGTCTTCTATTTGATCCTCCGAAACCGCCGTGCGGTAAGCGTAATTTTGGTGTGATTCATTGACATATTATTATATTTTTGTAATTTTCTTGTTAATTACTCTAGTCATTTTTAATATTTGCAAAGGGTTTCGGGGAAAGAACATTACAGTGGCAGCTGATATCCGGGGAATCTACTCATCAATTACTTGATCACTGCTCAGGAAGGTGCTCATCTCGTGCTTCTTTCCTGCTGGTCGTGCCTTCTATCTGGGGTAATTCCTCATTGATCTTTTCACATCGATCGCTCCTTCTTCTTGCTGTCTTTTCCATCTTTCCCCGAGTACTCCTTCTCTTTTCGTATCTATATCAAGTCGCTCCTTCCTTGTGCGCATATACACCTCGAGACTGCTCCTCCCACATTTGCGCCCTCCCGACCTTCCTTCCATCGCCGACAGCACATGGTCCAATAACGGCCGACCTCGGCAAGAACCATCGCGACTCTCGACTTCGACTCTCGACCACCCCTCTCTCTACCACACACACACACGCACACACACACACACACAATGGCCACACAAAAACCAGTAGGCGACTCGCTCGCCGTCGCCCCGTCAGTACCCAAGTCGCCCCCCGTCGAGGCGTCGTCCGCGCACTACAAGGGCTTTGTCGCAGGCGTCTTCTCGGGTGTCGCAAAGCTGTCCGTCGGCCACCCCTTTGACACCATCAAGGTGCGCATGCAGACAACATCGGCCGACCGCTTTTCCGGCCCGCTGTCGTGTCTCATGCAGACAGTGCGCAACGAGGGCGTGCGCGCGCTCTACAAAGGCGCCACACCGCCGCTCGTGGGCTGGATGTTCATGGACAGCGTCATGCTCGGCAGTCTGACCGTCTACAAGAAGCTGCTGGGCAAGCACGTGTTTGGTCTCGACCCGGCAGCGACAGAGGCCGGTGGCAATGTGTCGGCCGCCGGCGGTCCCGCGCTGCCCTCGTACGGCCACGGCATTGCGGGCATCTTCTCGGGCATGACGGTCAGTTTTGTGGCGGCGCCGTTTGAGCATCTGAAGGCACGCCTGCAGGTGCAGTATGCGGCCAACAAGGCGGACCGGCTGTACCACGGCCCCATTGACTGCGCGTCCAAGATCTACAAGGCGCACGGCATCCGGGGCATCTACAAGGGCCTGTGCGCGACGATGCTGTTTCGGTCCTACTTCTTCTTCTGGTGGGGCAGCTACGACGTGTTCACCAAGCTGCTCAACAAGCACACCAACCTGCCCGGCCCGCTGGTCAACTTTTGGGCGGGCGGTCTGTCGGCGCAAGTGTTCTGGATTGTGGCATACCCGTGCGACGTGGTCAAGCAGCGCATCATGACGGACCCGCTGGGCGGCAAGCTGAACGACGGCACACCCAAATTCCCCCGATGGATCGATGCGGCACGGGCAGTACACCGCGAGGGCGGCTACAAGGGCTACTTCCGCGGCTTCATGCCGAGTTTCCTGCGTGCGTTCCCGGCGAACGCCATGGCACTAGTAGCCTTTGAAGCAGTAATGCGGACGCTGCCTTAGTATGAGGAGAGTTTGAGTCAGTCAGTATATCAGTACGGGTGTGGGAGCGAGGGTACAAAAAAGTACGGAGAGCGATATCACGTATGGAGTTTAGGTTCTTGGAACATCTGCTTTACAAATACAAGCCCAAAGCCTGAGGGCTATCATTCACGAGCGACCTGGATAAAAGTAACGAATATAATATGAATGTCTTGTCATTAATATGTAAAAACAAGATCAACGATAATGCAGCGTATGTACAGAATGCAAATCAAAGAACGCCTCATGACCATGGTATATCCAATGTAATGTAAAGACAAGGAGAAAAATCAAGCAGCACAAAACAGAAAAAAACAGAGCTACCTTGCCTGCATGCTGCCGCTTCCAAACGCCTGGGTGAGCGCATCTACAGAAAACCCGCCAAGCGCGCCGAGACCAGATGCGTCAGATGCGCCAGATGCGCCAGGGGCGGCCGACTCTGGCAGTGCCGCAGACATCTCGCTCAGCTGAAACGTGGACTGCCCGTCGGCAGCAGCCGACGCTTCAGGCGTGCTCGTGGTGCCGCTGCTGCCGCTGCCGCTGCCGCCAGTGCCAGTGCCAGCGCCGGGCGTGTCCTTGCGCTCGGGGATCAGCAGACGCGCCTCCGAGTCCAGCCAGCCGGGCGCCACGCGGCGTTTCTCGGCAAGCTCGCGCTCCTGTATCCGCTCCGTCAGGGCATCCAGTTCGGCCTTGGCATCGGCCTGCATACGGTCGAGGTGCGCCAGGAGGGCGTGGCAGCTGGCGAGGATGTCATCCGGGTGGGCAGCCAGGGAGTTAGCCGGCGACACCACAAAGGGTGTTTTGGAGCCGGCGGGCGTGGAAGAAGACGCTGGGTCCCGGCTATGGTGCTGGCCGCCCTCGATGACGGAGGGCGGCAGTGTGGACGGCATGGTCTTGTAGCGATACGGCAGGGTAGTGGCACGGGGCAGCTGGACGAAAGGCGAGACTGTGAGCGGCACCTGCTCCAGCAGCGGATGGGAGCCTAGCACGGTCAGTATTGGGTGATTTAGTATGAGGCCATGATCAAGCCCTGCCTGTATGAAGCGCTGTCATCCGAGGTCAAGATGACAATGATGATCGAGGTGGCAAGATGACCAAGTGAGGGGATGATGCTTGGACTGATGTAAAACTTACGGTTGTCGTGCATGATGGCGATATGGTTTTGTTTGAGTTCAGTCAATTTCCTCTCATGAAGCGATACGCTCAGGCTCAAGTTGGATGAGGGAAAGCTTGGTGTGTCGAGGCCGGTCCGATGAGCCCGCCGCCGCTGTCCTCACGTGGCGATAAGATGTAGACATGCAGGCAGGTGCAATCGTGCTCGGCCAAGAGCTCCCCGCAGCAGCAGAATGGCAGAATTACATAATCAGTGCTCACCAGAAATGAGAGCAGTGAAAGCGGTCAAGTGTGCTAACACCCTCGCACGGACCACATAGTTTGCAAACAACAGGCTCCACTCTTGCTTGCTGGCAGACTATAAATATGCCGGCTGCCCCTTCCTCATTCTTAGAATTTTCTTTCTTCTTTTTTCCTTAGCTCTCTTTGCCTTTTGGCTTAGATCAAGTGTAGTATCTGTTCTTTTCAGTTTAATCTCTGAAATTACTCTACGGAGTAAAATCTAGATTAATCTAATTTTTGATCGCCGGCGGACAATCCTCTGGGCTTGCCCATGATCGACTGCCATTGTGTCCTTGGTATTACACTGTCTCCAAGCGACGCGAAACACATTCATTTTATTCTTTTTTTCTTTTTCATTGCAATCCGAGGCTTGCCTGGGATGTAAGGAAGAAGCTCTTTCCTTGTTGGTGCTGTGATGATGTTCTGATGTGATATATATGTGTGGGAAAGAGCGCTGGTTGCTCTTGCCGTCTAGTAACGCTTATGTCATGGCATACTGAAATTATTTGGGCAAGAACGTCCATCAAAGTGAAGCCATCGCCAATTTTCGTGAACTTGCCATCAACATCCACACTTTACCAACACACATACACACATACGCCATGATTAATCCCCGTGTGTTTGAGTCGCTCAAGGTCAAGGCCGAGCAGGACCTGGCTGCCCGTGCCCAGCTCGACGGCATCATCGACAGCCTCGAGCGCAACGTCGCCTTCGCCCAGGGCGTGCTGTCGCGCGTCCACTCCACGCCGCGCGCCCAGTACCCGTCGCTGCTGCTGCCGGCCGCCGAGGCTGCTGTCGCCGACGAGGTGGCTACCGTGCGCGCGCTGAGCGTCGCCGCCTCGGCCCACCCGTACTACAAGTTCAACCAGCGCTGGACGCGCCACCTGCAGGACGCCATCTACACGGTGCTGCTGACGGCATGGCTCGGCGGCAATGTCGGTGTGCAGGCCAGCAGTGCCAGCAGTGGCACTGCCGCCAATGAGCTGGGCCGGCTGCTGACGCTCGAAGAGGTCGGCGAGGCCTTTGGCGTCCCTGTCGAGATCAACCACGATGCGTTCCACATTGCCCTCGAGGAGTACCTGTCCGCACTGACGGCCGTCACGGACGAGCTGAGCCGGCTGGCCATGAACGCGGTGACGCTGGGCGACGGCGAGCTGGCGGTGCGCATCAGCAAGTTCATCAAGGACCTGCACGCGGGCTTCCAGCTGCTGAACCTCAAGAACGACTTCCTGCGCAAGAAGGTGGACGGTGTCAAATACGCGGTCAAGAAGGTGGAAAGCGTGATCTACGACCTGGCTCTGCGGAATCTGCTGCCGGTCGAGGGCGCGGGCGAGGCTGAGGCCAAGACCACCGGAGCAGAGAAGGAGGCTGCTGCCACACCGGCCGACAGCAAGATGGCCGAGGCATAGACTTCGACGGTCAGGGTGGCAGGCATTCGAGTTACGGCAACGGGTGTATCAAAACACGGCATGAATTTTACTGTGATTTATTAGGCACATACGAAATCTCTGTTTACTCGGGCCAGGTTAAGACTGTCGTATGTTTTGGCATGATATAATTTGTTTTATTTTTTAGTTGAATTTAATATAAATAAATCTACAAAATGGTTGTATAATATCAAAGCCTTCTAATTAGTTGAAACAGATCTATGAAACATACAAGTAGTGTTGCTCATACAAAAGGCAATCTTCAAGCAACCATGTAGTTGATTTCATTACAACAGACGTGACGCATCTCATCTCTAGCAGAGCTTGAGCTAGAAATTTCGAAATTTCATAAGCAGCCTTTTGAGTGGGTCGGCCGGGTCGCTGGTATTATTGTACTATAGAACGACAAAGCTTAATGGCTGCTCTCCCCTGCATACGGAGTAATACAGGCACAGTAATTGCGCGCTAGGCACTATGAATCGCCAAAACGCGGGTCGCTAGCAACTGCCAGAGCTCCTTTCCCTTTCCATCCTCGCTCCATCCTCGTTTGACCACATCACCACATTGCCATGCAGCATCGACTCGACTACAGCTGCTCTCGAATCTCTCGGATCTTGTAAACCAACGTACAGCCATCCACACCTATACACCTGCAAACACAATGGCTGCTACTGCAACTGCCCGCCGGCGACGCGGCGCTGCCGATGCTTCTCCTGCGACCTCCTCCTCGACCGCACACGCCGACGCTCCCGCTGACAGCGACGCCGTCATCCCCAACGCCTTTGTCCCGACCGCCCTCACTTCTTCACAAACACCACTGGCCGTGGCTGCGCGCAACGGCAGCCCGGCCGTTCTGCTGGGCGCCCTCGCGCTGGCGTTCAACGGCCTGGTCGGCGTCACAAGAAAGACGGACACGGGCGTCGTCGTCGAAGAGAGTGCCGACAACGACCGGACTGCCCTGATCACACTGGCCGGCCTGCTGGCCGTCGCCGTTGTCGTGCAGGTTGCGTCGTCAATTGTCGGTCTGCCGCCGGCCGGTTCGCCGGCGCCCCTTGCGCCGGGCGAGAAGAAGCGGAAGCGCCGGAAGCCAAACTACATTGTGGTGAGTTCACTTTTGTACTAAGTATCCTGCCGTCGTTGATATTTACGACACCCACTGACTCTGTAGACCACCGTCATGTCGCTCATCTTGACGACCCTGGCGACGCCCCTGCTGCACCTCGTGCTCGTACTGTTTGGCGCCCCCTTTCTGGCCCAGACGTTCCGCACGCTGCTGTGCGCTGCCCACTTTGCCGTCCTGGGCCTGTACCCCGTCATCTACACGCGCGGCACGGACGGCACCGGTGCGTGGCGCGCCGTGATCTCGGGCTCGTCTATGACGCAGCAGTTTGATGCGGCGGTGGGCGGCCTGTACGGCGCGTGCGTGGGCGCATGGCTGGGTGCCGTGCCCATCCCGCTGGACTGGGACCGTGCCTGGCAGCGCTGGCCGCTGACTGTGCTCACGGGCATCTACCTGGGCCACGCGGTAGGCCGTCTGCTCGGTGGAGCACTGCAGCGGCGACAGTAGACTGTATGGAGAGACGTTGACGATTCAAGGGTTGAGGGTAGACCGAGAGCTTTCTCTTTTTTTCTTTTTCTTTTTTTCTTTGTTATTTTTTCTTACATTCTTCTTTTGGAATACCAGATACTGTGATTGCATGAGCCTGGGGGTATAGCATATTAGCATAATATTTGAATAATTTACTGGCGAAGCTGGATACCAGTACTAGATTTACAACTAGACTAAATGGCAGTGATATTGGCTTGTAAAATGCAACTCGCAGAGTGTCTACTGTCCCCCCAATGCATCCTGGATTCGCTTGGACTCGCGGCCTCTCTTGGCCCACCGGAGACAGACAAACACTTGTTCCAGGGTCTGCAGCAGCCCGACGATTGTGTAGAGTCGTGCCCAGCGGCGCAGGTAGAGGCCCGTGACCGACGTGGACGTCGGCGGATGGACGGCCGGTGGTGCTGGGGCGTTCGGCTTTGCGGCCGTCCAAGATGCGAGGGGGGTGACTTCCGTTGCCTTTGCTTCGCCTTCTTCAGTGTCATCATCACCACCGTCCTCCCACCGCTTCCGGATCTCCGCAAAGCGTACCGGGTCGTCGGTGATCACGCCGTCCAAACCGTTGCGTATGCTCCAGTCCATCCATTCTTCCGCATTCACCGTCCATGCCAGCACATACCGCCCCTGCGCCTGCGCCTGCTGGATAAACCGCCGCCCGCGCGGCCCGACCAGGATGTTCTGCAGCAGGTTAAAGTACGTGACGCAGTCGTACTTGAGCAGCTCATAGCTGTACGCCAGCGAGAAGCCAATGTACGCAATGGGGAAGCCGGGCAGCTTGTCCTGGCAGAGCCGCATGTGCACGGCCTCCCAGCACCCGAGCACGACGCGCGTGCTCCAGTCGCCGCCGGGCGCCGCCAGAATGGTCTCGGCCAGCCGTGTTACCAGCTCTTCCGGGTCGTCGTCGCGCTTGATGTCGAGCAGCACCCAGACGTTTTCTCTTTTCTCGTCCGACAGAAACTGAAGCAGCCCGTCCAGCCGCGCCAGCGGCACCTCGGGGTCCTTGGTCGTGCGCAGCGTTTCGAGCAGCGACCAGTCGCAGTCGGCAATCTTGTCCGGCCGGCCAAAGCAGCGCTTGAGCGTGGGATCGTGCGACAGCACGACAACCTTGTCCTTGGACAGGTGGACGTCTGTTTCGAGCGCGACGGCGCCGGCCTCCAGGGCGCCGGCAAAGGCCTTGATGCTGTTCTCGGGTAGCTTGGCGCGGTACCCTCGATGCGCAATGTTCTGCGGCAGCGTCTTGGAGGGAGCAACGCCCAGATGGGGCAGCAGCTGTTTTGGCAGGGGGGCCATGGGTAGAATTGTGCAGATATGGGTTGATTTCAAGAACGAGAGACGAGAGCCGACGCTTATAAGACGTGCTTCTGCTCTAGTGATGCCGTCCTATGCCCTGTGGTGTCTGAGAGAGTTTATGAGAAAACGGATGAGAATTATATATGAAAAAGGGAGAAACGAAGAGTAAGACGGAATAATAAGTGCTGAATAAAGTCCGGGGATGAGCTCAGAAGATGAGGAGGTACATATGTAACTACAGAGTTGATGCCGCTGTCGCAATTGGAGTCGACCTTCTATTAATAGGGCGCTTCCAAGTACCCCAGTTTTAGGGTGGCTTGTAGTACTGTAGTATTCAAAAACGGCAACGTTGGAAAGAAGGGTCGCTCCTTCCTTTCAAAAGTTTCAATGTTGTCTGTCATAGAGACATCGTATGACGCCAGCAGACACAAACGACGCAAATACACGCGGGACGGTCCTGCCTGGTCGCGCCTTCCCTCTTATACCCGGAGTTTGCGGACTTGGCATTCCGGTCCGCCGCACCAATACTGCGCCACCATCTCTGATAAACTACTAAGCCAAAACATTGGGACTTCAGTAAAAAGACGACTGAAAACACCGGCGTCGGACTGTTGCGTTTCTCCGGCACTCGTCATTCTTATTCGTAAAATCAAGGGTCTTCTGCCACTCTATGCCTCGCCACGTCGGAGCCAATCGCTCGCGCACGCCTTATTAGTCAACCGCTCACAAAGCACCTTCTATAAATGGCATGCTTACATTATCACGCTGTTCAATAAAAGTATTCATGTTGCAAGGCTTATATAAAGATTCGTGTAACATTCATATTAAAAGGTGATATCCAATAGACCCAAAATATCCAAACAACCGCTAGATCATACCATAATAAAACAACCAAGCCTCAAGTGTGAACCCGATCCAAGTAAATATAAACAGAAAGTATCGACTTGTACGAATAAGAGAGTGACAAGTCGTGGGAAACTCCAATCCGAACCACTCCCGTGAACAAAAATCAAACAAAAAACAAGAGACGATAGTAGAATGCATGACAGAAGACAAAAGACAGACATAGCCGATGCATGATGCGTTTTGAGGTATCACAAAGGGAGCAAAAAAGGGAAAAGTAAGGGGAAAATGAGGGCAAAACAAAGAAAGAACAACAATCACAGAACAAAGTTGTTCTCGAGACTGTCGACGGCAAAACTCTCGGGGCCCGTGCTGCACGCAGGGTTCAGCAGACTGCCCGTGCTGCGGTACGGCAGACCGCCAATGTCCAGCCCGCCGAGACCCAGGTTGGCCAGATCCGCCGCGTTCAGCTCGTCGCCCGCAACACTGACGCTGCCCATGCTCTCGTCGCTGAAACTCAGCACGCTCTGTGCCGGCGCGGGCACGCTGTTGGGATCGCCGCCCTTGCCGCCCGCACCGGCAATGTCGGACAGCGTGAACCCGCTGAGCTCCCAGGCCTCGGGGGACCAGCCGTCGCCCGACTGCGACGCTGCCGACGCGGGCGTCGCGTCGGTGCCGGACGACAGGCCAATGTTGGGCCCGCCATAGATGGCGTCGTAGACGTTCATGTGGCCGCCGTCCATGGAGCCCAGGAGGGCCTCCCAGTCGGCCGGGGTCACGGCCGACGGCGACGACGCCTTTTGGCTCTGCGTGGTGGCGGTGTAGTACGTTGTCGGCTGCGACGACATGCGCGGCTGCACCGGCGACGACGGCGCGGGCTGGGGCGACTGGGACGACATGTTGAGGTAGTCGAGGTTGCTCTTCTTCTTCTGCATGAGGCGCTGCTGCTGCTGCTGCTGCTGCGTGGATGTCATGCGGCTAACCATTTGGGGCATTTGCGACATGTGCGACATTTGCGACATTTGCGACATTTGTGTCATTTGCGACATCTGGGACATTTGCGACATTTGCGACATGGACAGACGGTGCTGCTTGGGAAGCTGGATGTGCTCGCGCGGGCTGTCAAACGACGACCGGTCACGCGCGCGCATGTCTGGCGAGGCATCGCCGCCGCCGCCGCCGCCGCCGCTACTGTTTGCATTTGCACCCGCGGCAATGGCCGGCATGGTCATGCGGCGCAGGCGGTCTTGCTGCACAAGCAGATCGGACTCGCTCATGCTGGCGCTGTTGTGCCGGACGAGAGCAAACTGGTGCTGCTGGCCACCCCTCATTTGATTTTGATTTTGGTTTTGAGCCTGGGAACCGTTGGACTGCGACAGGCGGCGCGGTGCCGGTGCGGCCATGGACAGCTCCGAGCTCGGTGTAGGGATAAGAGACGGCATGTCATTGACTGTGATCAGCAGCGCGGCAATGCGTGTGAGGTCGTAGAGACCGGGCGCCTTTGTGCGCTCGGCAATCTTGAGGACCGAGTTGACGAGGCGCTCCGAGTCCTTCATCATCTTGCTGTCCTGCTTCATGTCCATGGTCTGGTACAGCAGCGTCATGCCGCAGACAACCAGCAGGTCGGGCTTGTTGATGCACATGCTAAAGGCCATGTTGCGCTCTTCGAGCAGCTCGACAATCTGCACAATGCACTTGCTGGCGTCGCTGATGGCCATGACGGCAGGACCCGCCTTGTGGCCGAGGCTGGAGCCGACAGCCGGGCGCCAGATCAGAGTGCGAATGTAGCTGTAGGTCAGCGAGAGCAGCGGCGACCGGTTGCCGGTGACGTCAGTGGACGGCTTCTCTTGGCGGAACGTGAGGGTGAGATGCTGTGGCAGGGCGTCGCGCCACTCGGCCAGCTCGGCATCGAGGGCAGACATTTGCTGGAGCGACAGCTCGTGTGTGGAGGCGGCGGGGTAATTCTGGTCCAGGACCTTGGCAAGGATGCGGGAGACGCGGAAGAGGGCGAGCGCGGCCGAGAGGCGGGTCGACTCGCCGGGTAGGGTAGGCTGGAAGCCTTTTTCTGTGACGTACTCGTCGTCGGTATCGGCCGGGTATTCGGCGTGGATGTCCTCATCCTTGAGCTGCTTGGGCAGACCGAGCACGGCGGCCGAGAAGCAGTCGAGCGTGTACAGCGTCCAAAACACCTTCTTGCGGGTCTCGATGGTGAGAGCGCCAAAGGAGAAGCGCTTCTGGCTCTGGTGCAGGCCGAGACGATGCGACAGGCCAATGGCGACGCCCTTGTAGTACTGCAGGCGCTTGTAGTCGGCACGCATGGAGCAGTAGAGGATGGCCAGGACGAGGCACTGCAGAGTGACAATGGTGTTGTCCATGAGGACGGCATCGAGGGAGCGCTGCCACTGCTGCTCGCAGGCGGCAATCATCTCGAGATCGGGCTGGTCGCAGGACAGGCCGGCAATGGCAAAGACGAGGTACAGCTGGGCCAGCTTGTGGTGGCTCTTGACCTTGTCGGCATCGCTGACAAACTCGTCGTAGATGCGCAAAAAGGCCGGGCGGTGCAGGATGGGGAAGAGAGGCGACCACTCCTGGAAGTAGACGTTTACGCAGCGGTCCGAGAAGAGACGCGGCGGTGCGCGCATGGCCGACGCGGGCACTTTGTCGACAAGAGGGTAGCAGCCCTGAATGTGCAGGAATGCTTCTGAGTGGAAGTCGGAGCACGACTTGCCGCTCTCTTGCATTCTGCGCTTGAAGATGTCTGTTTGTTAGTATATTGAAATTTATATCGAGTTTCGTTGAGTTTATGTGTTTCATGAATTTCATTAAATCCATAAACGTATCAAATTGAACCCATTAATTCTCATTAATCTCATCGATTCTCATCAGTTTTCATCGAGTCTCATCTCTTTTACTTACCAATGAATGACCGGCCGCTGGAAGCGCCCATGAAATACGAGTCCGAGTTCTCAACGCCCAGGACTAGGGGTGACGCCTGGATACGGAATGTGTCTTCTTTTGGTGCAGGCGATTCTCTCTTTGTGTTTGAAGACTCTTTTGAAGTCTTTGCTGATGAGGTGGCTGGCGGTGACGACAGTGATGATGTTGATGGCGAGGATGGTGACTTGTGTGACGAGGCATCGCTGGGTGCAGGCGATGCCGACGTAGCCGACCCGCCGGGCGAGGCGCTTGGTGACGAGGCTGCTGCTGCTGCTGCGGCTGTGCTGCGCGAGACGGACGATTGCCGCTGCTGGTTGCCGTGCATCTTGGACAGCATATCAATCTTCTCGTCCTTCTCGTCGAGCAGGTCCTTGAGCTCGCGGACCTCGGACTCGAGCTGGCGCACGCGCTCCTCGAGGGACTCTGTGTAGCCGCGCGGAAAGGCGCGGCGGCTCAGCTTGTCGCTGGTCCTGCACTCGAAGCCGACATTTGCGCACTGTGAGCAGCAGGGGCGGATGCCGTCGCAGCGGATCTTCTTGCTGCGGCAGCGGTCACAGGCCTGGGCGATCCGGCTCGCGGAGCTGGTGCCGACCTTGATGACCTTCATGGGGAGTATTCCGGGCATGTTGGCGGTAGAAGTGTGGCGTATAAAGAAGTATCTCTGTATTTCGGTATTTCGGAAGTCGTTCGGCAAGATGATATAAAAAATAAATTAAAAAGACAGAGACTAATGTCAAAAAGACTGACTAGAGTCTGTTCTCAGGCCGGGGAAAACTGTTGTATTTATTCGAGGGGCGTCTTGTCTTGTTGGGGAATTCCACGCCAGTGTCTGTCACTGCTAGTGAACAACGGACTCGGGTAGAGTGGCGAGCTGTCAGCTGTGAATCGAGTGCATCTGGGTTGGCTGCAGGAGTCCCAAGTTGTAGAGCTGTAGAGACGAGCGGCTGTGAAAGCAGTTGACGCCGCGGTAGAGTAGACGAATAGTTGGGTAATTTGCACCTGATTCCTTGTGAAGAAGAGAAGTGAGAGCACGTTTCGGGACTGATCCTGGCTATGGCGAATGGGCGGGTGGAGAAGAAGAAAAAAAACGGTGTACGTATGTATATATAGATATGGCGAAGAAGAGGTACGAAGGAAGTAGACACGACAAGATGAGAAGATTAGAAGATGAGACGATGAGATGTGAGAGGAGATAGGAGGCAGAGGGTATAGAAGGAAGGAGGAGTCAAGAGAAAACCAGAAAAAGGAAGGAGGAAGGAAAAGGGAAGGAGAGAGCAAACGAGAATGCGGAGGGCAAGGGGGTATTAAGAGTCGAAAAGTCTGGGGAAATGGATGAATGGAGACAATAGAGTGGAAAGGGAAGGGGCAAGACGCGAGGAGGAGGTGAGAGGAACGACGAGACAAGAAAGGCAAGAGCAGCCCCAGTCGACAGACACAGACAGGCAGGGCAAGAACAATGAACACTCAGTGTCTTGCGAGAATTAGGGGGGGGGGTGGCAGAAAAGCGAAAAGGCCGGTTGAATTGGGAAGGTGTGGGGATGCTCGCTGAGGGTAAAAGTGGCTACATATCTTTACATACCATAGTACATAGTACATACATAGTACATAGCTTGGGGCACAGCGCGAAGGAAGGAGCAAAGCAATATTATCGTGTGGCCTGCCATTTGCTGCTTCCTGCCTCAAGGAAGCCGTGTGTGCGGAGACGAATCAGGAAAGGGGGATAGCGGTGCACTGCCAGGGCGCTATTCTACTTGAGATTCGAGAATAGGACAGGACAGCGCGCTATTTCCTATTACGGAGCTGTGATTCGCTGTGGGAGGGTGCTCTAGCACTTCCAAGACTTTCAAGAGTGCTATGTAAGACTGGCAATTGCGGAGAGATACGGCGGGGGGGAGAGGAGGTGGGGAAGGAGCAACAGGCTTGAATGCGGGCTTTCCTTTTTGGTAATTTGTACTCTGTATCTATGTTATGTATTACTATGTAGTTCTTCACAGCAGCCTGTTGTCGACTCGGAAGGAACGACCATTGTGACTTCTTTCTCGTTTTCGTATCGTTGCTTACTCTGTTCTAGTATGCAATTAAAGCCAATATTAAGTAAGTACAGCCTCTTGAGAACATACAGGTGTCAGTCGTGAATGATCATTTGCACTCTGCTAGTCACGCCAGCCCATGGCGACCGAAACAAAGAAAAAGGAGCAGAACAGTAGATAGCAATTATCGGCACTTACAAGAAGGCCGCAAAGGAATTATGACTACTCCGTACATAGTACATACATACAGTGTGCTCTAAAGTGATTGACTTATTCTCCTAGATCGTTGAGGAGCGATGCGCGAGAAGAGGAAAAAGGGAAAAGACGTGACGGTCTGTGGCAAATATGCTACAGGAATTACTATGTGTACGGAGTAGATAAATTCGGGTAGCGGTGGAGTGGTATGCGCCAAGACTGGGCAATCATCTCTAAAAAGCTGCCTCTGGAGTGGACGGGATGTACTCCGAAGTACTCGTGGGCATATAATGTACGATACTTGTATATCAGAGTGGCCGCCGTCTCCAAAGACTAGACTACCACATTTGCCGGTTGACAGGCAGAAGGACATGCCTGTTGCTCTCCTACTTGGCAGATACTTTAGATACATACTTGCAGTTGCACCCGTTGCGGGCCAGTTGACAGGTCGAGGAATGAGAAACGTGGGAATGGCGGAAAGTATCAGAAGAGAATTAATACAACAAGCAGTACTATGTACATACTGATGTGGTATCGAGAGATATTTAAGAATTGTGCTGGCTATCTTGGTAGAAGGATGGGAGAATGAGGCTACTTTGTACTGAGCAGCAGGGCCAGGATGCACATAGTATGTGCCATGGTTGGCATAGACAGTCAGGGACGATAGTTCAACAGTTGCAACACCGCAGCTGTACAATACGCAAGCGATATAAGCGTGCATATTGCAGAGATGCGGAAAGATACATCCAAATTAGCGACGGATATTTTAGTCTGTAGAGTGATAGGACGTGGGATCCGGGCTGCTTACTGAGTACGATGGGAGTGTAGAAGAAAGGGACGAGCATACTATGTAAATGTGCCAGGCTTTTCAGACGCAGACAATCAAGGTGCTTATTATTACTACTATGGATGCATTTCTAGAAGCCCTTGTCGTTATTGATTGCCAGCTGATGATCAAATGGCATGGCGCTGGACATCTTGTGCATCAACGATCAACGAGCGTCGACAAGCGTTGGACGGCATGACCCAAGCCCGTGGCCACGACTATACTCTGTACATGGTAGATTCCTGTCGCACGGTCTAGAGCAAGCTGGAGTTTGGTACATACACAGTAGGATTGTGTCGGCGTCAGATGTTGTTTGTCCCTGGTGGCATGATCTACCCCAGGAAATGCAACCAAGACGCGCGCTCCGGCAAAGCCACGTCTGTTTTGTTTTCCTTGATATATTTCTTTAGTATTGGCTTTTGACTATTATTGATCATGTTAATTCCTTAAATCCATTTGACCTGGGGTACATGACGGGGAGACACGGACTGGGATGAGGAGTATTCTGTGTCCTGTACTCTGCAAGGTAGGGAGCCGAGAGATACGAGGATGTGCTGAGCCGCAAATATAAATGCCCATGATTTAGCATCCAATGTTAGCCCGTACTGACACCAGAGATCAAATTACCAGGTTACGAGTTGCGAGTGCATACGCAAGGGGCTGGGAAGAGGAACTGGGCCTGGGAGCCGTGAGACCAGTTGGGAGACACGGAGACGGAGGCGTGAGAGACAGAGCGAAGAAAGAGGTCATGTGCCTTTGAAAGAAAAGAGCATCATCATCAGGTGCTCCCTGCTTTGGCGCATGCTGTTCTTTCCCAACTGGGTATTACGGGCGGCTCTCTCTATGCCAGCAGTTTTCGAGTTTTCTCAGTTTCAGTCCAACCGATTTGCCGCAACAGGCCAACAGGCGCAATGTGTTTTTCTTTGCTTCAACCCCAGTGTCATCCCCGCGATCGACAACGTCTTTTTATTTTATTTTATTTATTTGTTTGTATACATACATTACTGTATTTATTGATTTATCAATAATAAACGTATCAATTGCGGATGGCGGCCCACATACCAACATGTCGGAGCCGATGTTGAGTAGAATAACAGAAAGAACCTGCAACCAGGACCAATTACAGCGCAGACAGAGGCCAGTGGGATAAAGTCCAATGACAAGTCAGTCCAAGAGAATATCAAACCACACAAAGCTGCTAAAACTGACGACTGGTTGGTCACCCCGGGGGCTGACGTCGAGTCCGTAGGTTAGTCGGGGCATGCATCATGCGGTGGGCAATATGCCACTAAAGCACCATACATGTGGAAGTAACATATTGCTGCTACATACATACTATTGGTGCCCTGCATACGCCGCACCTTATACCCAGTCTTTTACTCAGTAAGATAGCAGTGCGGCTGTCTGCACGCCCGGAAGATGGCGGGCCACGCCGGACAATGTCAATGCGAGGAAGGCGCAAGCGGCGTCCTGCCTCTGCTGGCAAGGCACTTTGCGGAAAATGGCAAACTGCGTACAGAGGCATGGCAGGCGCGACCGGTTTGAACCTCTCTTTCGAGTACGGGAAAATAATTTCGTCATGGGAATGTACCACGCGACCTGGGGAAAGCCAAGCTTGGCACATGGCACGCAAAAAGTACGCCGGCGCGCTTTCCTTCCGCGATTTTCATCCTCTCAACTTTCCTCTTTATGTCATCAGCCTCTCTCCTCCTTTTTTCATTTCACATCACACTGCATCGTCGATCTCTCATTTCTCACTGCCCTACCCCTCTTCACGATGATTTGCTGCTTTGGAGATTCACAGGTTGCAACCGATTCAATACAGTGTCTTGCTCGCCCTCGCCGCGCCGGAGAGAGTCAGCCCCTCAATACTGACAACTCCCTCCTCCCTGCCTTTTTGCTCCTTCCTTCCCAACACTTCGAGGTCGAGTCTCGAGTCCGGGATTGCCCCACACTAAAATGCCCGTACTCTGGGGGAGGAGTAGGAATACGCCCATACTCTGTCCTCATAGTGCTCAAACACGTTGCGGTTCCGCACCCGCATTTTAGTGCTTTAGTGCTTTAGCGTTAGTGTTTTATGTTTTAGTGCGTCAGCGCCCCATACTCCCTGCCAAAACGACACTATCCCCACATCTTCCGCTTGTGGAATACGGAGAAGCTGCCTGTATTGCGACGTTCTTCTTCGACTCTTTTTTGGTAAAGATTCAACTTTGGAGGTTCTTTTGTCTTTTGCCTTTTGTCTCTGTCTTGTTGGATACTTTAAATCCTGGAAACAAGACAAACGACAAGCCAGAAGACTACATCGCAGACAAAACGCAGTGAGGGACTGTACCACAACTGGCCAGAATTCAGCCGGTCACATATCGGCATATGAATTATGTACATAGTATCTTACCAGTATCTGATTGATAGATCCCGCCCATCTGGCGGGGAAGCGGGTCTAGCTAGGCCTGGTCTGCTCTATTCTGTAGATAGTATTTCTCTGCACAAGTGCCAGTACCACAGAATGCTCTATTCTCTATTCTCTAATCTCTAGTATTTTATATGACTAGAAATGCAAAGGAGGGGAACCCGCACAAATCTGCCCACACCGAGCAGATCGATATTCCTGCTCAGTGTCGCTATCTGAGAAGCCTTTGGAAGGATCATCAAGAGCAAAACAAGTTAGCAGTTCGCCCGCTGCCCCGTTTCGATTCCACTGCGGGATTCCAAATTTCTGCCCCAAGTCTAATGCTACCCCAGACTATGAATCCCCAGGTTTTACTCCTTACTCCTTACTCTTTAACAGTAAAAGGCTGGCCAGAATATAAGCCCATAGTTGCTTTATTCCGCAGATGAGGGACCAGCAGACTAGACATCACGACGTTCACCTGCCACCTCGCTTACTATGTACAAGTCCGGGCCCAGGCGCCAGAGCTGCACAATCCCATACCCCAGACACGTCCATTCTGGCACTACTCTGTATTCCTCCATGCACATCATCGAGATTTGAAAACTGAGGATGCATCTTTCTTTACCCCAGGTTTGGCCAAGGTGGCGGAGTCTACCTCGTCAATGGTCATCCAAGGGTCGAAAGCATCATCTCCATGAAAAAGGACTCGGACCCAGGATTCAGCCGAGTGGAATTCATTCTGCAAGAGTGTGATAGTATGCCGTCTTTGAGTGTCTTTGTCGATCGGATGTGTTCTTAACGCACCGTGGCCATTATTACTACAACGAACATATTTGCCGAATAGACTCGGCTATCATGGCTGCTCGTCAACTTTGCAAGTCAACAGGCCAACAAGCCAAAAAAAAAAGCTGGGGCGGATCGAGGATTATCACAGTCATCGACATTATAAACGGCATTTCAACCACCACCAGCACTAACACCACCACCTCTCGTGACAGCGTCGCATACCAAGCCTGCCAAACACGCCCCAAGACTGTTTTCATTGGCGCCACAGCCATACGATGTACACGAGCCACCCAGTATGCAGAATGCAAGCTATGCAAGCTATACAAGCTATACAAGCTATACAAGCTATACAAGCTATGCAAAAGAAAGACAATGCTGCCGGAGACTAGGAAGACGACCACGAATAGAAAACGGAACAAAATCCGGGGTAGCCATTTTTGGTTCTCACTCTTTATACTTTGTAAAGGGGGATGTTGCGGGGTGCCGACTGAATCCTGGATGCTTTTTTTGTACAACGTATGTAAATATGTCCATCCATTGCAGACGTGCGGCTCGCGGCCGCTGATCTCCAAACTGAACGGAGCCGTGTTTGGAAATACGAATATATCCCGGAGTTTCACTAGTATAGGTAAGATACCATAGGAAGTCTACCCCATACTCCACGATTCCAGTGTATTTTGCATTTGTTTTTGCAATTTGCGGGGAGAAGAAAGTAGAATATTGTTCATATGGTAAGAAAACTCTTTAAAGTCTGCAAGGGTGCCTGGCAGTGCTCGATACATACATACCTACTATGTAATACCGCCTTCAGTGCTCAGACGATGGCTGTCCTGCCGGGCTACGCGCGTCATCTGGGTAAACTTGGGAGAGGGGGGGGGGGGGGGGGCGGCTGCCCGTCTAATGGTCGGTATGAATCCGATAATAACACTGGAAACATGCCGCCTGCTCTGGGACGGCTTGGCTGAGTCCTAGTTGGAGTATTGAGTAGTCTGTATTGGCTCTACTATCTGCCGTGCCTTGTCAGATATCATATAGCTGCAGTATATTGTACTGCCTTTCACTTCACGTGGCGATGCAGATAATAAATATATGGTATATAGCTGCTATGCTGCCAGTCGGAAAGACGGGATCGCACAAGAACGCCGAGATGAGATGATGAATGATCACGGTTCAAGAATAAGTGCTGGTATGCGAGCTTGGTCGCGTGTTGTTGCAGTGTCGTTTCTTTTTTTCTTAGTCATATATAATCATACATCGTTAACTTGAATAGAAGTCGGCATTCGGAGTGACTAGTATGCAGTGCATACATAGTAATCCAAAGGCTGCATCACACACTTTCGCATACTTTGCTCTTGAAATCAACTAAAGTCGTCGTCCGCACCCTCATTCATGGGCTCATCGTCCTGTCCCTGATAGGATGCCTGGTCGTGGGCTAGGATGTTTTCGGAACCATCCGCCAACCCGAGATAAGAGACCACTGTTGCATTGGAGAGCAACTCCGACCGCTGTGCAGGTAGATGTCAGCATTATTTTTGGAAAGCAAGGTTTCGCACGGGAATTTGTCGGGGTTGACGGCTGGACTGCCAAAGTCTCGACTACTAGACGAGCCCGCCTGGAGATCTGGCACAATGAAAACCCCCTTGCCCATGGACCCCAAACTCCGACACTCTGCTACTCCAAGATCGCATTTCTCTGCTCTGAAATGTTTTCACAAAATTCAAAATCCCACTGGGGACGTGTGCCGATGTGATGCTGTGTGCTTCCGCCACTCACTATTCGTCGAGCAAGTCTCAAAGTCTCATCCTAATACAACACTAGCCGTACATGTCTGCCCCCAACATCGAACGATGTACTGAGACGCTGGGGAGTGGCAACAAGGATGCAGAAAGATGTGAGAGAGGATGTACATAGTAGGGAGACGCAAGAGTGGATGTGAAATATGTAAGAAAGTGCCCTGCATGCATTGCTCTCCATGCACGCCTGAGAGCGGCTCACGCAGGTGAAGCTAAACGCCAGAGTACGGGGTAACGGGGTAACGGCGTGCGGAGGCGAGAGAGGCGAGAAAACAAACCGGAAGGCGACCACATGGCCAGCCATGTTCGGCTGCTTCTTAACCGCACACGACACTGGGAGCCGAAAAGGCGCGACCGCATGTAGTAGGATTGAACACCAGCATCTCCAAGATAATGGTCATGGAGATGAGAGATAGGTTGGGGTGCGTTGGGGGTTGGAGAAGGGAGAGACGCAGGGGAAGGCATGGACATAGACTGGGAATGAGACAAAAGGGTAGAATGGAAAAGAGCAAAAAAGAAAACTAAAAACAAAAAAAAGGAAATGTTGAAAAATAAACATACCTCTGCTTCGAGTGCCTCGATGGCACAGCTAAGAATTTGCGACTCGACATCTCTGAGGATGGCCGCCTGATCAGCCACAGAGCTGCGAACGTTGTCATCTTCAGCGCCATTCTCTTCTTGGCCGTCGGCCATTTCGTCGTCGTCTCCGTCGCCGTCTTCTTCGTCTTCATCGTCGTCTACGCCTGCCTGGCCAGCTGCTGCTTGCATGCGCTCAAGCTGTGCTTCAATACACTCAAGCAGGACGGTGACGACGCGAAGCTGGATGACAGGTGCTAGTGCATGCCCGCTGACAATGGATGGGAATTCTTGTGCCGACTCTGTGACGTCGACGTCTTCCCAGAACATACGCAGCGCTGTAGAGCCGTCGTTCTTTTGCTCCAGACGGAAGTCGAGGCCGTCTTCCTCGTTCACGCACGACAAGTAGGCGAATGGGCATGACCACTTTGTTCTACTTGCCACGGTGTCCTCATTTCTGTCGTCGTTTTCATCAGCAGCGCGTCCGAGCTGCTGAATTTCAAGGCGCTGGTTGGGCCCGCCAGAGACGTGCAGCTTTGCCTTTGCAAGGGGGTCGTCGGGGAGTGGCCGGAACGGCAGCACGAGACTCTGCAGGGCCGACGCGGGGTCGACAAAGCCGTAGCTGAAGAGCATCTCAGAAGCAGGCTTGACGCCCTGTGAGCCCGTGCCGCCAGTGTAGCTGATTGTGATCTCGTCGTTTGCCGCGACCTGCTGGCGCGCGCCTGGCAGAAGCACGACCTGGTTCTCGTCGACAGAGACTGCTCCGGCCGGCGAGATCTCCTCGTAGAACGCACTCGGGGCTGAGCTGTGGTTCACCATGTCAATGCACGGGACCATGGACGGGCCCAACTTGGGAAAATCCAAACAGCGCGACCGGTACCACGCGTCGACCAAGAACCAGTGCCGCAGCTGCGGTCCGTTCTCGCGTTCCCAGAGCGCAGCCTGCCAAAAGGGGAGGTCCGACGACTTGTCGCGCAGCTCGTCGAACTCGTGCTCGAGCGCAACAATCTTTGCCTCGACGGCATTTTCAAGCGATGTGCCCTGCAGGAGAAGACGCTCCGAGTCGGTCCACAGTGTCGGCAGCGGCACGTCGTCGGGCAGGAACTTGACATACTCGGTCCACGGCACGGGCAGGGCGGCCAAGGTCTCGCCGGGCCCGCTCAGGCCAATGGCAAGCTGCACAAGCAGAAACAGGAGGATGTCGCCGCGGGCACTCTTGTGGCCAACGGCATCGAGCAGCTCGCGAAAGTTGCGATCCTGCTTGGCGTACTGCTCGACCGCCTCGACGCTCAGGACCAGATCGCTGGGAACGGCGACGAGGGCGCCAGCCGAGCCGCCGCTGTTGTCAATGCCTGCATTGCCGGCCACAAGACCAGAGCCCTTTCCGGAGATGGTCTCGAGGCGTGTGTTGTTGAAAACGACATTGTTCAGCGACTGCCATAACGGGAGCGTCGACAAGGGCAGCTGAGTATGCGCCATTGCAAGAAGGGAGGAAGGGAGAGAAACAGGAAAGAGAGGCGGAAGCGCTTATATAAGACACATAAAATAATTATATATAAGGGACATAAAAAAGGAAAGCTGGAATATCCGAGGTAGCTTGGTGAAACGAGGAGAGAGGAAAGAGGAAAGAGCTGCCGGCAGTGGTTGTATTCGGCTCTTCGCGATTACCAGACTGGGCAAGTAGCTGTTGTAAGACGGAAGGTGCGACTGGTTGTTATTCAGTCTCGTACTTTATCTAGCAAGAACAAAAGGTGCAACTATTGGAAAGAGTGACCGTTGAATACTAATGGAGCTGAGCTTCAGACGATCTCCGGCAAGCTCGTTACAACGAGACAAGACAGCAAGACAGACCGTCACGCATCGAGACCGTTATAAGAGGACCTGACGTCGGGAAGGTGCCCCGCCGCGCATTGGACGGCGCGACTGATAGCGTGCAGAAATAAATAAAACAAAAGTTTAATGCGCCGAAATAAATTTTACAGCGGGGCAGGAGCGGGATGTCATAGAGTATGTAATAGCGAAAATACAAAGTAAAAGAGGAAGGAGCGATAGCGATAGCCGAATTAAACTAATCGAGTTCGAGTTCTAGGCGTCAGACCAGAAGCGAGATGTTGGCTGCATCGACATGCGACATTGACACCAGCGAGCCCAAGCAGTACCTAGAGAGAGAGACAGGAGCCCAAGTCTGTTAGGAATTTGTCAACGAAAACGAAAACCTCTAAAGTCGACAATACACGATGCCCCGCGATCCCCTCATCGGCCTCGTCGGCAAGCCGAGCGCCGGCAAGTCGAGCATGCTCAACTCGCTGACGGATGCCTCGTCCAAAGTTGGTGAGTCTTTCCCTATATGTGAATGGCGGATGGGATGTATATTGGGAATGCTGTGCCCGTGCTGACCGTCAGGAAACTTTCCGTATGTATGACGCCTCGAACGACCCGCAACACTGTCCATTTCTAACAGCACAGATTCACGACAATCGACCCCCAGAGAGCCGTGGGTTACCTCCAGGTAGACTGCGCATGTGCCCGCTACAGCGTGTCCGAGCGCTGCAAACCAAACTACGGCGCTTGTATCAACGGCCGCCGATCCGTGCCCATTGAGCTGCTCGATGTCGCCGGTCTCGTGCCCGGCGCCCACCAGGGCAAGGGCCTCGGCAACAAGTTCCTCGACGACCTGCGCCACGCCGACGCGCTGATCCATGTCGTCGACGCCAGCGGCACCACCGATGCCGAGGGCAAGAACACGCGCGGCTACGACCCCTCGGTCGACATTGCGTGGCTGCGCTCCGAGATTGTGCAGTGGATCAAGGGCAACCTGCAGGAGCGCTGGCCGGCGATCCGGCGGCGCCACATTGCCACGAAGCAGACGGCGGTCGAGACGATGCAGAACCAGCTGTCGGGCTACGGTAGCACGGCCAAGCTGCTGGTGCGCACGCTGGACCGGCTGGCGCTCAAGGAGCCGCTCGAGGCGTGGGACGACGAGATGGTGGACCGCGTCGTGAACGCCTTTATCGACGACAAGTTCCCGACGGTGATCGCGCTCAACAAGATCGACCACCCCGACGCCGACCGCAACATTGCCAAGATCACCAAGATGATCGACCCGAGCCGGATAGTGCTGTGCTCGGCGGTGTCCGAGATTTTCCTGCGCAAGATGGCCAAGCAGGGGTACGTCAAGTACACCGAGGGCAGCGAGATCGTGGATACGCGCGAGGACCTGATCGCCGACGGCGACGTGGCCGGGGGCGAGCAGCTGAAAGAGATTGACGAGAAGAACCTGCGACGCATCAACAACCTGCGCGACATGGTCATCTACCGGTTTGGGTCTACGGGCGTCGTGCAGGCGCTGTCGCGCGCGGCCGATGTGCTCAACCTGATCCCCGTGTTCCCCGTGCGCAGCATTGCCGCTCTGGGTGTGGCAGCGGGCCAGCTGTCTGCGGTCGAGGCATCCAAGCCGCTGTTCCGCGACTGTATCCTTGTCAAGAAGGGCAGCACGGTGATTGAGGTAGCGCGCAAGTGCATGGGCGACGCGCCCATTGCCTATGTCGAGGGTGCATCCGGCACGCGTGTGTCAGACGACGACACTGTTGATATGGGCAAGAATGATGTAAGTTTTGGCTTCTGGACTCTTGTCTTTTTTGTCTTCTTCTTTTTCTTTCTTTACTTTCTTTCTTCTTTTCCTTTGCTGACAGTCATAGATTCTGTGCTTCAAGGTTGGCCGCGCATAAACTGCCAACAAAAAAATATACCAACGAGACGCCGAGAATGATTTACGACATCAGCAAAGCTGAAGCAAAGCTGTTTACCGTTTACTCAGTACAGCCAGCCGGCAGCAGCTGACGAGCCAGTTCGGCTTAAATCCGAGGCCCTAAAGCGGAAAATGCTGTATCGACGAGGATAGGGCTGAATAAAGCACACGTAAAACAACGCAGGGCAAAAGTTAAAGGCATAGCCTGGTCTGGCACAAACACGCAAACACGCAAACACACTCATTGGCTGTTATTCTGCAGCCCAACAACACACACCTGCGGCAGCTGCCGTGGATACGGAGTACAGAGTAATACCTGGCAAGTCCACGAGTGGCAAAGAAGCAAAGACCCATAGATATACGGGGAGTTACACGACCTCGCTCAACGGGTGGCATGGGAAGCCGAGCCGCACTTGAACCCGAACAGGGCAGGTAAGAAAAGAGAAAAGAGAATGCAAGCTGGGCCCTGGCCATATGTACAAGGCCAAACAAATACAGCGGGAATTCCGAAGGCTCCGGCGGGCATTTAAGCAGTAGCGTTTTGTATGTTTTTGAGATTTCGTTTTCTGGATACGCCGGACATGGAGAGAAGGTTGAGAGGATGGTAGCAGCTAGCTGGATTAGCTGAGATTATGCCTGTCGTGTAGATACACATATACATTAACTATATAGCGAGCAATGTCCATTTTGCATTTTTACCAATGATTCACGTTGATTTGTCCACGATGCAGATTGCTCAAATATTTAAAATAGCAGATAGGTTGTATTATGAAATAAGGAAGGGTATCGGGGTGTCATCAGATGAGCAGTGCTCTTCCGGCGAAAGTTGAGCAGGCCACCATGTAAGAGTCCACAAGAGGAAAAATAAAAAGAAAAGGATAAAATATACTAGGGTGAACGAGCAAACGACAACTGGCAAGGCAATGCTGACATCGGACTGTCGACACCGGAAATGCCGGAACCCTGTCTGCAGCCAATGCCAAGAGCCTGGGGTGTTTACTCTGTAGAAACCGGCCATCCCAAAGTATAACGAACAAACAAAAAGGAGTAAATGAGTAAATGAGTAAATGGGTAAACAAACAAAACAAATTAAAACCAACGCTGTTGGATGTGGCGCAAAATATCATCAATCCGGGATGGGAAGACGAGACTGAGCGAGACAAGAAAAGTAGCGGCAGACAGAGACAGAGACAGTCAGAGAGAAGGGCATAATCGAACGGTGAGTTGCCAAGACGGTCTAGAGATGCAGCAGGCGCATCAGGTGGGTGTTGCTGGTTGCTGGCCGCTGATTGCCAGACTGCATTGCAATACTGGCTGCAGCACTAGCGGGCTGTCGGTCGTCGTCATGGTATGTAGACACTATCGACGATCAACTAGCTCTAGTCGATAGTAGCAACTAGCAACTGGTAGATCGTGATCCTCGGTTGTATCGTCCGGTCTTTTTTTTTCTATTTCGCCCTTGATGCTGTCTGTTCACCGAGTTGCAATATACTGTCGTCGCTCGCTCTCGTCGCCGCAATCCCGTTTCCCGTCCCCTCAGTCCATGCGTGGCGCCTAGTACTTGAGGATAATGTACAGGGCGTGGATGATGCCGGGAATGTAACCCAGGATGGTCAGCAGGATGTTGATGAGCAGGTCGGCACCGCAGCCGCGCTCCAGGAAGACACCCAGAGGAGGGAGGATGATGGCAAGGATGATCTTGCAGATGTCGCTGGGTTGTTAGTCATTGTGCAGAGAGGGGTGCGTATCCAAGCCCGTCGACAAGCGGCGAGAGGCCGCATGCCTGCTAGGTGAAAGAAATGTGCAAAAGAGCAAAAGCTTACCTGGTAGTGAAAGCCATTGTAATGATTGGGGCGGTGGATGGTGTTGGGTGATAGGTGGTGATGTCGTTGAAACGAGGACGTAGATGTAGACGTGGAGAGATGAGTGATGTAGGACGAGAGGGGAGAAAGACAAAGGAAGGCACGGAAGGCGAGGGGCGGGCCTTTTAAGCTTTTTTTTTGCTCGACCTCTTTCCTCTCCGGTAGTCTACTTTTCTCTCTTTAATATTATATTATTATTACGAGACAAACACTCCAGACGGAGCATGCGCTATTACGGAGACGGGTGGTACAGGCTGCAGAGACACAGAGATACATGATACATAGGCCGAGCTTCACCTGGATAGGAAAGAAGTTAAGAAGACAAACAGGTTCCTTCCTCGTTCGGTACAGAGAATGCGCAGGAGCGAGAGGGAGCCGGGGGTGTTGACGCAAAAGAGGCAAGTCCCACTACGATGAGCGATCACTCGATGGGCGCGAGACAGGTTGTCTGCATTCATTACGTAGGTACCATTGCCAGAGAAGGTACTTGTTGCACTGGGTGATCTGCTCGAGGAAAGAGCGAGGGAGCACCTCATCCGGGCACCTTCCTCGACTGCCGCAAGTATCTTTTCTGTCAGGCTACTGGGGCAGGGCGGGTCCAGCCTAACGACAAAGCTCGAGCAGTGGCGTCATAGGTAACAGCAGTGCAAAGCAATCGCGAAACAGAAACAGAAGCAGAAATAGAAATAGATCAGAAGACGGAAGAGAGACGAGAGACGAGAAGTGAAGACTCAGACAGTACCATGCAATATCTCATTGCTGCCCCACGTTCCCCAGTCACCCGTCACCAGACGACGCTGGACGGAAATGGAAAGAAGGCATTGACTGGAATGCGCGACTGCCATTCTCGTCATGCTCAGAGCAACCACTGCAGCAGAGCAAATTGATTGGTGCACATATGCGCCGAGATCATTGGTGTCTGGCCGCTCTGGCAGGTGCGACGCGGCGCATCAGATTTCGTGGATGGAGCTTAGTGATGCGCAGGTCAATGGACCTTCACTCGTCCCTCCTCTCTACGTTCTCATTCGCTGTTTTCTTTCTCCTGCCCATTCTCCTCCTCTTTCTGTTTGCAGCTTTGATTACAGACGATAAGACTGAGACACTGACATATGGCTCTTTCCTATTCTCGCAGTTTATCACGAAGCTCCTGTCAAAAAACGCAAAATCAGTCAATCGCTCCTGCCTATAGAGTGCTCAGTATAACGTCGTACAGCGGTGGCTGGGAGCTGCAGCCATTACGTCACTGCAATTGGCGCCAACGGTACTTTCCTAGACTGCAGAAAAGTACAGTACACACACATGTAAACAAATTTAGCACTAAACAATAGCATTCACCCCTGCCGCCCGGTCTAGCCACCCACAGCCAGCCTGTAATAAATAAGTCTAAATGCGGCAGCCTGTAAATACATACGTCACAAGTGTGGCGCATCGGAGCCAGCCACACGCCGTGACCATGTGAGCCTCTACATCATCGATTTGGCAGATTAATATAGACAGACGCAATATAATGTGATAACTCGATACAACCGGGATATCAAGAGGCAATAATATGAATACCACGGAAATAACACACATCAGGACATCATCGACAACAGTGCATTGCTTGGCTAGACATACCAAGAGACGCGCATGAGCTGAAGCTGGGCGTCTGACTCTTCTGTGCCGTTGTGCCGTTGTCCAGCCCACAGTGCTGTCGTGTACTAGGTCTACTTTCTATTTGCTCTAGTGTACTGTTTTGTACACCGTAGTGGCTTTACTGATCTTGATCTGCTGCTGCGGCCATCCAGTGCCGCCGTCATTGAGGCAGCCTTGCCTGCGCCATGATCAACAGTTGCCACCGACTGGGCTGCCCTACTTTGATGTTGATGCTAGCAGACAACTGAGTGGCGAGGCAATACCGAGTAGATGCCATGGAAATGATGCTGCCTGTAGTTGACTGCTCAGCATCCCCATGCCAGCTTCACGATGCTAAGGTGCCGTTGCCAAGCACAAGCCTGGAGATAACACGGACACGCCTCGGCGGACGCGATAGCGAACCAGCAGTGATATTCTGAGAAGTATGATATGAAATAGATAAATACGAAAAGAAAAAAAGAAAAAAAAACGCCGGCGATGGATGGATTGCTGTAGCCTGGCAGGGCTGAGCATGTGGAGCAGCTCAGATGCAAAGATGACTAATCGTCATTGAATATAGTCACGTGCATCGATCGCACAAAACCCTAACTCTTATGATAAGTATTTTTTTACGCTGCAAACTTTTGTCGTTCCAAATTCTCGAATAGTGGGGCACTTTTCGCGATGGCCTACCCGGCGGCTTTCCAGAGTGTCTTTTCCCTTGGGAAGAAGTTTTTCTTCGACATCCATCCACTTTCCGATATATCATCACATTTCCCTGACAGCACGCAGGATTCGACTTCTTTGCGTTTACACGTCTCTATACCTTTCTATTCCCAGAAAATCCACACACAGTCTCTACAATGGCTCCCCAGACCGTAAGTTTTTATTATTATTGATAATCTGAAGATGTCTTGATTCTTGATGTCGATGTCGATGCCGATGTCGACATCGTGACATTCAAAATCTCGACAGATGACGGGCAGGATCGACGACGACGCATGGCACGATACGCCGATGGACAACCCGCATCCGGCTACAAACATCGGCCTCGTTTCCTACGTCCGACTCCTTCTTGACCCCTCGACAGTCAAACAAGACGAACCGCTTTGCTGTTTTGGCTCCCCCTCTCCTCTCCTCCTCCTCCTCCTCCCCTCCCTTCTTTCATTGCCAGCAGTAGGCTAAGTTTTGTTTTTCTTTCTTGTAGAAGAAGACCGGCAAGTCTGCCACCACCACCAAGAAGTTCATCATCAACGCTTCGCAGCCCGCCAGCGACAAGATCTTCGATGTTACTGCCTTTGAGAAGTACCTGAACGAGCGCATCAAGGTCGAGGGCCGCGTCGGCAACCTGGGCAAGACCATTGAGATCTCCCAGATCGGCGACGGCAAGGTCCAGATCGTTGCCCACAACGACCTGTCCGGCCGCTACCTCAAGTACCTGACCAAGAAGTTCCTCAAGAAGATGCAGCTCCGCGACTGGCTGCGCGTCGTCTCCACCTCCAAGGGTGTCTACGAGCTCAAGTTCTTCAACGTTGTCAACGATGAGGATGCTGAGGATGACGAGTAAATGTTTTTCTAAAAAAAAAACATCAACTCTAAATTCAAAAAAATTGGTGGGAAAAAGGGGGAGAGACGGGGAGACGTCTGTGTCGGGGTCGCTGAAAAGCGGACTGCCGACGACGACGGCTGTATGTCTCGAGAATCTCTCGAGATGGCATGCACGGCCTGGTTGAATAGACTGGCCGAGCTGTGTCCCAGCTCTTCTCAAAAATAGAAAGAAAAGTCGACAATAGAACAATGCTGTCTATGCGATCAACCTCAAATCAAATGATGATGAAGTGAACCAAGATGTGATATAACAATGAATCGTATAAAAAGGCTGAAGACGTTGCAACAAAATAAACAAGACAAGAACGACAAATCGAAAAAAACGAGAAGAACGACAGACGACTACGCCCCCAGATCATAATAGATACACGTCCCCGTCCGGAAGTTGTACACAAACGCGTGCTGCGACCGGCTGCCGCCTTCAAACTCGCTGCGCCACCTAGACAGCATGTCCTGAATCTCGCGCGTGTACTTGCGCTCCACCGTGCTCACGCTCTGCTCCAGCTTGCGCCAGCTCTCCGGCTCCGACAGCGATGTGCCCCGGATCAGGTCCAGCACCTGGTCCGACGTCTCCACCGCCGCAATCGGGCCCCCCAGGAACGACCGCACCAGCCGTGATGCGCTGTACTGCGCCTGCTCCACCACCGCCTGCCGGTTGAACTTCTTGCTCTTGGTCTGGCCCACGAGAAACCGCACTTCGGTGTGCTGGCCCTCCGCCGTCGCCCAGTCGCCCACGCCCGTGTGGCTGCCGCTGCCCGGCCCAGACTCCATCGACGACGAGGCTGCTGCCGCCGCTGCCGCTGCCACCACCTTGGCCGCGCCCGTGAGCATGCTGCCGCGCTCGCGTATCTCGCTGCGCAGCCAGCCCACCACCTGCGACATGGGCAGCTCGACATCGGGCGCGTAATTTTTGCTGGAGCTGCCGCTGCTGCCACTACCACTACCAGCGCTCGGCATCGTCTTGATCTTGACGAGCCTCTCCTGCTTCACAATAATGATCCACAAGTGTCCTTCGTCACGGTTCTTGAGCACCAGCTCTTCCGTCGACCGCGCATCCGCTGCAAGCTCGGCGCTAATGTCGTGCGCCCACAACTTACACAGAAGCTCGACACCCGCCGACCGCAGGATGGTCGGGTCGAAGCTGGCCACGAGCACGTCGCACCGCTTGACCGAAAACGCACTGATGGCTTCTTCCTCCGCCTGCTTCTTCAGGAACGCTTTGCCCGTCGACCGCGGCGGCGGCTGTGCCAGCTTCTCCCAGTTGAGACTGAAGCCGACGGCATGCCGCTCCTCGGGGAGGTTGCTGCCAAACCGAGGCCGGTACTCCTTGATCAATCCGTCGTAGCGGCCGCCCGCGGCAAACACGTCCTTGACCTTCTTGTCCAGGAGACACGAGAACATGACGCCGCCCGAGAAGAAGCCCTCGTTCCACGTGTTGAGCGGGCACACGTACACCTTGTTCACAACGCCCATGCGCTTGCAGTACTCGTAGACCTCGCGCATGTGCGCCAGCGTAGACGACGCACGCTCGTATGTGTCTGTGCCCTCAAAGATCGCCTTGAGCTTGGCAAACGCCTTGCTCGGCGTGTCGCGGAAATCAAACTTTTGCAGCTCGTCAATGCTCGTTGTCGACGCGCCCACATGCGGCGACCGCAGCTCGCTCCGCAGCTTCGTCCATGTCACGCTATGAATGTTCAGTCGGCTGAGCAGGTCCGCCACGGCGCGCCGCGCTGGCTTCTCAACGCCGCAGAAATCAAATATGAGCTGCAGCAGGTCCGAGTGGCCCAGCTGGAAGCAGAACACGCTCGTCTTGGTCGTCGGGAATGTCGCCGTGATCTCGTCGACCACCTTGATCACCTCGGCTTCGCGCAGTGCAAGGTCCAGCGTGTGCGATGTCACAAGGTCAAAATCCACCTCGCCGTACATGCTCGGCTGTCCTCCGCCGGGGCGGTCGCGGAAGATGCTACCAAACGTGTACGACTTGGCTACCACATCGCCGCCGCTGGCACAGCGTGCAAGCGCCCGCGCATTGCCCATCGTCAGGTCAAAGGGGAGCTGCAGCAGGTTGCCGTTGCGGTCGAGAAGCTGCACGACATTGGTGCCCCCATACAGCGAGGACCGTGGATACAGTGAGCTCCGAGTCGCCTCCACTGCACCGTGCCGCCGGAAGATAGACACAAGAATCGCCTTAACGACATGCTGACGCATTAGGTCCAGCGAGCTCGGTGGTGTCTGTGTCTGCGTTGACGACATATCCCATGCGTAGTCCTTGGCCTGCTCGACCGGCCGCTCAAACAGCATTGACAGCATCTTTTGGTAGTATGGCGATGCTGGGTCCGACAGCTCAGCAAGAGCATGCCGAATCGTTTCGCTCTCCATCTGCACCGGCAGCTTGCCACTCTTGAGCAGCTCGACGCCAGACGGCCGCTCTTTGGGGTTGTGCGTGAGCAGGGACTGGATAATGTCCACCTGACTCTTGTCCTTGGACTTGAAGTCGGCCGGCAGCACAGGCGGCGATTCACGCAGGTGGCTCAGCACATCCGCCCGCTCCATGCCAATCATCGGCGGGTAGCACATTTCGAAAAAGATGACACCGAGCGAGTACATGTCCACCTTGGATGTGTATGAACCGCTGCCGCCAGACCGCACCTCGGGTGCGACATAGACGGCCGTGCCGATGCTTCGCGTCTCGTCCGTAACGTCCATGTGGCTCGAGGTAAGCATGCGGTCGTTTCCGCCCAGCTGGCCCGTCGTGGCAAGGCCAAAATCTCCAATCTTGACATTGTTGACGCCGTCGGCGCCAGCACCAATAAAGATGTTGTCGGGCTTCAGGTCGCGATGCACAATGCCCAAACTGTGGATGTGGGACAGACCCTCCAGCAGTTGCCGAAACAGCCGCCACACCTCCTGCATGTCCTTGGACAGGTTGCGCGAGATTAGATCACGCAGAGACCGCTTCTCACAGTACTCCATAGAGATGTACATGATGGTTCGGCCAGCCCGCTGGCTGTTGCGGCGCGTGCGTTTCCAGCCGGGCACACCCAGTCGTCCATGGTTCGTCTCTGTGGCTTTGGAGTCTTCGGAGCCAGAGTAGGCGGCCTCGCTACCGCCGTCGTCCTCTTCGTCACTACTCTCGTCGTAGTCGTCGTCGTCGTCATCCTCCTCGTCTGAGTCCTCGTCAGAATCCGACTCAAATGCAATATTGGGGTACCGGCCGGACGAGAGGAAATCCAAACCACCGCTCTTGGTGAACTCAATGGTGAAATCGCCATCATCTGAGCCGCCGCCGCCGGTCTGCTCAGAGTTATAGCCTCCAGTTGTAGTCTCGCCTTCCGATCCGCCAAAATCATACACCTCCTCCAGCCATGCATTGTAGTACCGCACAACTGAAGGGTGGCTCAGTTGAGACAGCAGCCGCACCTCTTTCAAAATGTCGGTAACTGTCAGGCTTTCCTGAGAGCTCTGGTTGATGGTGATTTTCTTGATGGCATAGATCTGGCCGTCCAATTTCTTGCGTGCCTTGACAACCTCGCCAAACCCGCCCTTGCCAAGACGGCCTTCTTCGTAGAAATCCTCGCGGTACCGCGATGCGGCAGGTCCGCGTGTCACGGAGTCGTGGCGCGCGCGTTGTGGGAGGCTCTGCGGCATAGACATTAACGGGCTGCCCACTGCAAATGTATCCTCGGCCAGAATAGGCGCATCCGTGGCCAGGAACTCGCTGGACCCGAGATCGAAAGCCCGCGGTCGCTTCTTTGGGTCAGCCATGAAAAGCTTGGAGACGAGCTCGCCCAGTGCATCAGACAGATTGTGCGACTCGATCATGTCCCGAGGCGAGTGATACTTTTCGGGCACGTCGAGGCCAAAGATCATCTGCAGAAACACCACGCCAAAGTCCCATATGTCCGTCTTTTGCGAGTACTGCGGACGCGAAACACCTGCAATCTCTGGGGGCAGCCAGTAAGCAGACCGGGCGGTGCGTGTTGACGTGACGGTCGGGCCGGAGCGGGATGAGATGTTGTGTATTAGTCGCTGGTAGGATGCGTCGGCCAGTTTCGGTATGATGTCGCCACTTGCGTCACGTATCAGAAGCACATTGCTCGGGTGGATGTCCTCGTGCAGCATGCCGTGGCCGTGCAGGTAGTCCAAAGCGTCCAGCAGATCGCGAGTCCAGGCGCGCACCTTGTTGACATCGAGGTGGCCTGCGAGCTCGAGAACATCTTCTAAAGACCCCTTGTCGCCGAGCAGCGTCAAAATGCTGATGGTCCACGTGGTTTGTTCCTGCGGCCCAGGCGACGGGTTGCGCTGCTGGCTTCCCGTGCGGGACATCTTGGACGGCGGTGACAGATGTGTCTGGCGGTGGGATTGCTTGCTGGACGATCTCTCGTTTTCGAGCAAAGTCGCGCGGTCGATGCGGAAGTCGATGACGTCGAGAATGTTGCGGTGCATCTTCTGCCGTCTCAGCTTCTTAAGCGATTTGAGCTGCGTCTCCAGCGACTGGATCTGCTTGATGGCCTGCACAGAATCCTTGCTTCCCGACTGCAGCTCGGCCTGCTTGAGGGCGAGACTGCGCGGCTCCTGGTCGTCGGGCAGAATCGGCCGCACAACGTACAGTTTGGACACCGGGCCTGTGTGCAGCAAAAAGCGGCCAGTGACAGTGCGGAATTGCACTGGGTTGCCCGCAGAGTCGGTCAGTTCGCACGGCTCGTCAAAGGCCATGGTGTCGCCTTCGTAGTGGCCGGTGCCGCGGTCTGGGGAAATAGCACTGCCACCGCGATTCTTCTTGCGCACCTCCTTGGCCTTGGTCCGCTGCCGTTCGCGCTCCTTCTCGACCAGAGCGCCCAGTGCCCGTTCTTCCTCGCGCTCCTCGTCCAGCCGCTTGCGCTCTTCCTTTTCCTTTTCGTCCCGCGCAGCCTGGGCCTGGGTGGCCTCATGGGCTGCACGCTCTTCTTCGAGCGACGGCAACTCCAGACCCTGCGCCTTTTTCTCGGCCGCATCCTCGAGCACTTCGCGGATGCCCTCGACAATATAGTCAATCATCTCCTTGTCCTCGGCGGCAAACTCGCGCGCCCGTGCCTCCATAATCTTTTGCGCCTTGAACAGTGTCGACTCGCGCAGGCCATCATCGTTCTTGAGAGTCAGTAAGGGCACCGACTTGGGGTATGTCGCGGTCAACACCACGCCGAGCGTAACGGCAAAGTCCTCGTCGTACGAGGCCTTGATGCGAATGTCAAACGAAGGCTCTGACTTTTTCCACGCACTGTGTGCCGCCTTGTGGTGTACAAAATCGTCTCCAAAGATGGCCTCCAGCGCCATCACTTCATCCTGCTGCCGCTCCTCGTACGGCGTCTGTTGTTGGGCCTGGGCTTGCACCTGCACCGGCTGGCTCTTGCCCAGCACGGGAGATGCTGCTGCTGATGCTCCTGCATTCTTCTGCTTGGCGCCAGGGAGCCCGGCGGCGTCGTCTTTCTTATGGTTTGCTTTCGAGGGCTTTTTGCCGGCCATCGTGAGTGGTCTTGTTGGTTCGGTGTCGCACACAGCCTGTCAAGGCTGCAGGAGCTTTAACCGGAGAAGCCCATGTTTGGAAACTCAGAGTATGTATATATGTGGGTAGGGAGGTGATGACTGTTTATTTCTTGCGTATCTGCGTGTCTGCGTATTTTGCTGTCGTGCGTGACGTGTTGATGCTTTCCGCTCCGAGACCAAAGACGATGACTCAAGCCGATACGAGAGGGGGAAGGTGTGCAAAAGCTTTATCAGGAAACTGCGATGGACGTAATTGCGGGGCTAGCCGCCCTGCTGGCAGTGGGGCGAACAGCGCGATGTTCTTGATAGAGATACTTGGAGGTTACAGCGATGCTGGTGGCAGGTGCCAAGGCTGACCTTGATACAGGGGGACAGACCGCGCTTTAGTGGTGGATTACAGCGCCTGCATGGTAGCCCATGTCCATGCCCGACTGGTGCCAGTAGTGGCCACCATGTAGTCACGCTAGTCCCAATTGGAGATCTAAGTAAACAAGACCCAGTATGTTATTATCTGCTAATATTACTCGGTTAAACATGCCGTCTACACTAGAAGACTAAGCTTCGAGATTCTTCACCAAGACCAACGGACCCTGATTTCAGAAGCATCGCTCTATGCCTGACGCCGGCAACTAACACCAAAATCCCAGAAAAGATATTCAGTGTTGCGAGACGCGGTCTTGCTTTTCTGCCACGATGCTCGGCTGGATGATCAAGCGTGGGCTGGACGGCGGACGCGACGCGACGGAGGACGGAGGTGAGCCGCGACGGTGAGGCGGGAGAGCTGTGAGAAAGACGCGGTTGGGCTGACTTTATTTACGCAGATGACACACAGGTGACACAGCCCGACACGCCCGGGCCCGTGTTCGCGGCGCGCGCGTTCAAGAGCGCCCTCTTCGGCACCCCCGCGCGTCCCGATGCCACCACCGACGACGACAGACCACTAGGAGACGACCCAAAACCCAATACTGCAGACACCGCGGCCAGCATGCGCGACCGGGCCACGCCAGGACGACTGCCCGGAATCCTGCTCACACCCGGCACAGCGACATCTCGCCGCAAACGCGTGTCTTTTGGCCACAATGTGGAGTACGACGAGGGCAGCGAGACAAAGCCCGAGTTCAAGATTAACAAGAACGCACGCAAGGGCGGCCTCTTCGGCGACAAGCCCAAGCAGCCACGGACGACACTTGCTCAAGCACTCGAGAACTCGCGTAGCCAAAACAACAAGGCGGCACAGGGAGACGCGGACGACGACAATGCATGGGAGGAGGTTGACGACAATGACAACGAGAACGACAACGAAAACGACTGGGACCCCGACGTCACCGTCGACCTCAACGAGCCACACTCACAGTCGGGGCGGTACTGGAAGTCACAATTCCAGCGCTATCAAGAAGACGCCAAGGTCGAGATGAGCAAGCTGCTCAAGTACAAGCAGCTGGCCAAGTCGTATGCAAAAATGAAGGACTCGGAAGCTGGCGACATGCACGCCAAGCTCCAGGAGGAAAAGGACAAGGTCACCCAAATGGAGACACGCATCAGTCAACTCGCAAGCCAAATTGCCCGCAAGCGTACCAAAGGCTCCGATCAGGACTACCAGGAGCTCATTAGCGACCTTACGCGGCAAACAGCACTCGCAGTTCAGTACCGCAACCAGGTTAAAGAGCTGGAGGCGATGCTCCAAGACACCAACGCCGACGACATCTTCCGCGATGCTGGTGAGGGGAGCGAGGCTTCCTCGGGCGTCTCAGGCCGTCGCCGGGCTCAGAATCTGTTTACGAGCGCTGCATCACCGCGCACGCAAAAGACGCTGCTCGACACACAGCGCGAGCTTCGGCGGGCCCGAGACCAGGCAAAAGAGCTCACCCATGTCAAGGAAGAGGTGCGGCGGCTCAAGTCGGCTCTGCGCGCGGCCGAGCAAAAGGCACTCGTCAGCGAGAACAAAAGCAAGACGCTCGCCGCAGATCTTGCTTCATCTGAAGCAGCTGCCGACGCTTCTGCCTCCAAGGTGCAGGACCTCGAGAAGCGTGCCAAGTTTGCAGAGGACGAGCGCCGGCGGAAAGACGACGAGCTTCGGCTGCTGCAGCGCAAGTATGACTCGCTGAAGGAGGATGCAAAGGCGCGGGTCGGAGAAGCCGAGCAGGTGCTGCGCCGCAAGAATGAGCAGATTGCCGGTCTCAAGCGCCAGCTGAAGCGGAGTTCTGTAAATGGCGCCACAGAGGAGAACCTTATGGATCTTGACGCCGACCTTGTCCCTAAGGTTGGGAAGTCCGCAGCGACACTCACATCCACGTCCGGACTCGCGGCTCTCGAGAAGATTACACGCGACCGCTATGAGACTCTGTCCAGCAGGCGCAGCCTGGAGGAAAAGAAGGCACCGGCAGCACTCAAGCAGCAGCAGAGCACTGTCGGCGGCATTGAGGGTCTTGTCATTGACATCAATGATCTCCATTTCGACGACGAGAACAATGAACACGAAAATGAGCCCGAGCTCCCGCAGCAGAAACTCGGCAAGCTCAACAGCAAGCTCAAGCCAAAGCGCAGCCAAAAGGACGAGCCAATTGTCATTCTGGAGGACGAGACGAGCCACTTTGAGATGCCGCACGCCAAGCCGCAGGCAGGCAGATCAGCCGTTGGTGGCCGGTTGCGGGTGGCTGGTGCCGCCAAGAGAAGGAAGATGGAAAAGATCTCAGACGACGAGGGTGACCAGGATGCAGTCGCGGCTGCCAACATGATCCTCCTGCGGCGGCGCCGTGCTGCAGAGCCTCTGCGCCCGATCGAGCCTCGGCCAAACGGCCACGTTCACGGTCTTCTCGAGAGCATCGACTCGAATCTGAACTTGAGCAACAAGCCTCTGGCCAACGTCGCCGACACCAAGTACCGGCCACTCACCACCAAGAAGAGAGTGGCTCAGCAGGATAAAGGCCACAATGAGAAGCATGCCGACCCGGTGGCGGCGGCCGCGGCCGCCGCTGCCGACGCCTCCAACATGTCCATTTCGTCAACGCGTGCTGCTGCAGCTGTTGCGCGGATAGAGCAGCGCCGTGCAGCGCGGCAGCGCGAGCTGGGTCTGCAGCAGAACAAGGAGAACATGCAGCCTGCATAGATGGTGTTGTTTGTATTTCAGTGTTGAGTGTTGAGTGTTTCTGTTTTGTATCATTTTGTATCATTTTTGGCGCTTCTGGTTTTGATTTCCAATATTTTACTGCTTCTCTGTATTGGTCGTTGGTTTCTTCTCTGCTTTCTTCTCTGCTTTCACTCGTCTCATGGTCACAACGCTGCTGGCTGTGCATACCAATCATATCCCCTGTTTGTCCTTTCTTTTTTTTTCTCTTTATTTTATCTTTTCCGCATACAGCTGCAGAAATGCGCAATCATAATACAATGCCATTGTCAATCAATTGCTATTGAACAATTCAATTACAAGGTCTGCCGGTCTGTGCTGAGCATTGCTGACGGCTGAATCAAAAGGCTTGGCTGTACGTAATGCTGACGCATGCTCGCATGGTAGGTCGGTAATATATATGTAGAACCAGGGGGTCGCAAGAGACAAGACTAAAGTGCACATTGCAAAGTTGAGCGTAAGCACAAGGCTCTGGCTGCAAGGCTGAGAGACGTGCTTCTCCAAAACTTCAACGTCACCTCATCAACCACAATCGTCAATCACAATCACTATTGCTAATCACACGACGCGGTTAAAAACAGCTGTGAAATAAATCCAATTAAGTAAGAGTTTGCCGGAACGACAAAATGGAGACTATTATATCTTGGGCAGACAGTTCAAAACCCGAATGGTAGTATAGTATCGACCAAGAAGAACAAAAGAGAAGAGCAAAAAAAGTAGAAAAGAAGAAAAGATAAAGGAACAAAAGAGCAAAGGCCAGAAAAGAGACCAAAAGACCAATAAAAGGATAAACGCCTGTATCGCCACCTTGAATATCTGAACTCCAAAAGCCAAAAACGGAATAAACAAGACATGATCCGCCTATGCTGGTAATGTAAAGTGTAAATGGTAAATGCCGCAAATATAGAAAAGCGCAAAAAGGCAGAGGCGGTATGCCAAAATAATAGACGCGTGCCCAAAAGTAAAGGCAAGGAAAGAAGAAATATACTCAAGAGTAAAAACGTCAAGAGAAGAAATATAGACAGTGAAGAAAAGGCATGAGTAGGGCGTTAGAGAATAGTGTGTCGTTAAGTGAGACAACAGCCTAGTTAAAAATCTCATCGAGACTCTCAAACTTGATGGGGTGGACGAGAACACTGCGCATGCACATGCGGCCAGAGTGTGTCAGCTCCTCGCCTGCACCACCAGCAAGGCCGGCCAGGATATCGTCTGTAGAGTTGACGGGCTTGGGAGCGGCCGGGTCATCCATGGGCTGGATGTAGCCGAGCCAGCGGCGCCACAAACGGCCGGCAAAGTTGGAATTGTAGTACCAAGACATGCCGCGGTGGTAATGCTCGTTGTGAGGGTGGAAGGGCGAAGTCTGGGCAGCACCCGAGGAGTGGTCAGGGCCAGAGTTGAAGGCCTTCTCGGCAGCAACCAGAGGCCAGTGGCGGTCGGCGTAGACCGGGTGAGGAGCGTAGACGGCCTTGAAACCACGGTGCAGGGCAATGCTGGGCGGGAACATCTCGGCAAACATGCCGTGGTGCAGGCGCCAAGTCTCCTCATGCATGGCAAATAGAAGACGGCGAGACAGACGCGAAGCAGTGATGATAGCAGTGCGACGCGGTGGGGCAGCAAAGGCAAGGTCGTAGCCGGTAATGTCGTCGGAGAAAACCCAGCCGGAGTCCTCAGAGTCGAACATGGGGTTCAGGGTGATCAGATCGGCACCCTCGCCGACACCGCACTGCGCGGGGATGTTGGTATAGTTGTTGTTGCGGTCGGCAAAGAAATGGCGGCCAGGCAGGCCAGCTGTGCTGTTATCGGCAGGGGAAGTGCGGTTGTAGGTGCTGAGGACGGCACCCTCGCAGCCGCTGGGAAGAGGAGACACGCCACGCTCCTCGTCACGGGTCTGCGAGCGTCCACCGAACATGACCTCGCCTAGGATGGAAGGGCGGCCAGCCTCGTGGGCCTCGGCATCGACACGGGCAGTGAAGTTCTCCCACGAGCCGTGCAGGGCGGGGAAGTAGTACTTGGCAGAGCGGTCCCAAAGACGGCGGCGAGGCTGCTTGTCGGCCCAGCTGCCAAGACGGTTGAAGAACTCGTAGTAGCTGCCGAGGAAACGCATATCCATCTCCCAGTTCCAGTAGTAGTCGTACTCGGGGTGCTGCTGAGCAAAGTGCTGGAGGGGGAGGTGGGGAGAGCGGTAGACACCGTGGATATCGGCGTTAGAGGGGTTGGCAAAGACGGGCTGGTCGCGCATGCCGGGGTACAGGAGGCGCATCTGGCCCTCGGCCCACAGAGAAGTGAGGCCACGGAACTCGCGGGGGATGTTGTCGGCAATGAACTGGTCGGCAGTCTCCTTGTCGGCCCAGACAGGGATGTTCTCGTCACGGGCGTGCAGAAGAATGTGGATGTCGTATTCACCACCGGACTGCAGAGACAGCTCGTTGACGAGTGCACGCATGTTCAGGATGGAGTGGGGCGACCACTTGAAGCCGGCGTAGCAGCGCATGACGATTGCGGTACGCTCCGTCTTCTTCAGAGCTGGCGTCTTGGCCGCGGCGTCTCTCTTCTCGGTCTTGCTCATGCCCAGCAAGTTGCCCTCGGGGGCAAGCTCGGTAGGGCGGGAGCTCTCGCTGTCGGCGGCCATGCCAAAGCGCTCCTTGTTGGACTCGAAGCAGCGACGCTGAGCATCGGCCCAGTCGATGTTGGTGTAGTCGATCTTGCCAGTAGTCTCTTTCTTGGACCAGACAGCCTCGGAGCCTTCGCGCTCAGTGTCGAAAGCGAGGCCCGTGCCGCCCTCCTCCTTGCTGTAGCCCATGCCGTAGGGGCCGTAGCGACCAAAGCGTTCGAAGCAAACATCCTCGTTCATGCCGAGCAGGGAGTGAGAGCCCATGAGCGGCTTGGGCTGGCCCTGGGGAACACCAGCGTAAGCCCACAGGCTAGGGGCGGGGATGGTGTTGGCGGAGTCGAGGAAGCACTTCTGAACGGGGTAGTGCTTGGCGCGGTACTCGGTCGAGTTGTAGTCAGGCTGGGGGCTGTAGGGGATGGGAGTGGCCGAGGGCGAGGGCGAGGAGCTGTCCGGAGCGTCCTTTGCGAGAGCAGCTGGGGCCTCGGTGTCGGCGCGCTTGGCCAGGACGTCCTTGGGTGCCTGAGCAGCGGCAGTCTTGTTGGCGGCCTCGGCGATCTCCTGGAGACGGGCTACCTCGGAATCGTCGGCTGTGGGGAACTCGGCGTGGTACTTGCTGATGGGCACGATGGAGCGGACACCGTTGTAGTAACCATCAAGGCTGCTTTGTTAGCAAGTCATTGCAGGCTGGTTTTTCAGAATTTAATTAGAGTCGATATCAACATACCGAGGGTAGGCAACCCAGATGGACTCTGCAGAGGGGCCCATAAATGGTGCGGGCTTGTCCTTGTGGAAGCGCAGATTTGATGGACCGTGGTTCTGGACAAGAAGCATGATGAAGACGGTGCTGAGGATAGCGGCCATCCACATGAAGACGCGACGGTAGAGACAGTGGCCAAAGATGGACCGCAGTCTAGTCGGAGCACCAGCGGGCGACCTCAGGGGGGCGTAGGAGGGCAGCTCGATGCGGTGGTTAGGGAGCCATTTGAAGGTGGACTTGGCGTAGTCGATGGCGGTGTTTGCCGTGTTCATGACGGGCATGGGGAGGAGAGAGACGCGGGAGGAGTTGAGGCTGTGGAGGCCGGTCAGGTTGGCAAAGCTAGAGAGGCCGGACGAGTTGCCCGAGGGCTTCTCAAGGCCGATGGAGAAGCTGTTGCGGCGGCTGGCCGAGGCGCTGGAGGCGGAGCTGGGACTGGTGGAGTAGCTGGCCGTGCCGTTTTGGCTGTGGAAGCTGTTTGTCCGCTCCATTGTGAGTGAAGGCTGAGACTTGTGGGAATTATTGGATGCGAGTGAACATTAGGTTGTGGCGGTCCTGATGAGTCGAGCGTCAAGCGTCGAGCAGGGCTGTGTTGTTGTGTTGTGATTGTTTGTATAACGCAGGGGCAGAAAAAGAAGCCGCAGATAGAAAGACGTCGGGTATTAGGTGCAGAATAAACAACAGCGAGAAAGCCAGATGCCAAATGTGAAAGAACGATGGACACGTAGAGGAGATGTCGTCGTAAACGGAGACCGCGAGAGAGATTAAACGAGTGTGTGCGGAAGTCGTTTGTTGGCGAGGAAGGCGTTATCTCAACATGGACAGTCGCGCTTGAGGTGGGAGGTGTGAGGTGCGTGATGAGAGGTGTGCAAGGCGCTCAGTACAGTTGTAAAGAGAAGGTGAGAGAAGGAAATGAAGAGGTGAGTGAGGAAGGGTGTAGTTCGAGAAGAAGAAGGAGTAATAAGAAGGAGAAACAATGGTTCAGAGAAGGCTTGTCCTATCTAAGAAAAGGTCCAGAGGTCCAACCGGCGGGGGGGGTCTGGGCTTTGATAGAAGAAGGGTTTCTTTTTTCTTTCTTGTATATTTCTTTTCTTTTTTCCTCTTTACTTCTTTATTCCTGTTAAGCGTGACTTTTTCCTGTTCTGTTTCCTCTATTGGGAACGGAGAATGATACAGAGCACACTTGGTTATGAGAGACGATCTAGCAGTGGATCTTCTTGGTTGGTGAGACAGGAGACAGAGGGGCCGTTGTTCTCGGGCGAGTGATGGACAGGGGTGGGAGGGAAGACCAGGGAGGCTGAGGTGTGGTGGGAGAGATGGAGATAACGAAGAGGATCACGGCAGAAACGAGTGGAAAGCGCAATAGCGAAAACGAAGGAAGGTTGCAGAGCCAAACCAAAAGAAGAAGCGAGCGTGGTGTTGCAAGTGGCCGTTCAGAGACCCGTCGAGGGCCGAGTGTCGACGTCGTGGTGAAGTGGAGGATGGAGATGGGGGATGAGGATCAGTAGGATGAGGATGCGGATGAAGATGAGGATGAAGATATGGGGAGAAAAGAGTAGAGGGTGGATGATGGGTTGATAGGGGAGGAAGGATAATGGTATTAAATTAGATTAAATTTGGTAAAACATAAATTATAATAAACCAAAAGAGGCAAGAGGCAAGTGGTGGAAGAGAGAAAGAGAGAAAGAGAGAAAGAGGCAAGAGCAGGAGGCAAGAGGCAAAGGGGGGTGTCCAAAATCGGGTATTCACAAGCGCACAGGGAAGGGACGGGCGGAAAAGAGGGTCGTTCTGTCTCTTTCCTACCATACATAGTAATAGTTTGTACCGGCAAGGGGACGAGCAAAGGGTTGTGTCAGGAAAGGGCGACGGGAACAATGGCAGAAGGAAAGAGCAAGACCACTCTACTATACACGCTACTATGTATTATCGTCTCGTCTGTCTCTCTAGTACAGGTGCACGCTACGAGGGCGTGTCTCTAGACCTCGCTAGGATAGGGGCATATCGAAAGTATCGGAAGACATTAATGACTCTACTCTATTGATTAGCTCCATCAGATTTCACTTTTACCTGTACATACATAGCACATAGTACCCGTCTTTTGTCTGCTTGTTTTTTCCACATCCATGCAGAGTGGTGGGCTAGAGTTAATTTAGTGTGTCGGTAGGCTTGAAGAGTACTATGGTACATACTACAGTACTATGTATGGTACAGCACCTGTGTCAGTAGTAGCGTATCTGGCTCTTTCCCAAATAGACAAAGTGTAGAGACAGGCAGGCCTGCTGCTTGAAAGAAGGCAGGAGCAGCCCGTTATCTTGATTTTTGTCGTTTCTCGTTGGTCGCGCTTTCCTTGTTTTTCCCTGCTGCTGTTTGAGAGATTGTAGCATCTCTTGTCTCTTTCCATTCTTGTCTCTCTTTCTATTCCCATATATATCGCAGTTACATAATCGACGCTTCGTATCAACCCGATCCCTCGTATATCCCGTCGTGCTGCAACTCTACTCTGTCTTCCACCGAGCCTTGTGACCTGTCGTGGGGAGACCTACTGTGTATACTATGTAATCGCCGTGCAGGGATAAGAAGTCGATTAATAATACTAATTCTCTGGCAATGCTGCTTGCGCGTATTTGCTCGATGGTGGAAGACTGGAGGCGCCGGCGCGCGCGAACTAGAAGCTTTGAGAGCGTGAAAATACTGCAGAGAAGAAAACGAGAAATAAAAATGAGAATTATTATGTAGAAGAGAGGGAAAAGAATAAAGAAGGAAAAACTAGCACGCCGTACTTGCATAGTACTATGGTACATCAAAGACTAGGCCTGGCCAGGCACGCCACGCTCAGATTGGGCAGGTGTCCGTGGCTCCACTCTTCTTGTTAGACAATCCCTGACAGAAGCTTGTATTCAGTGCTTATATAAGCGCATATTTTATAACTTAGGTTTATTTTTACTTGTGATGCTATGGTTTGCATAAATCAAAGAAACGCCCAAATCGTTCAATATCCTCGAGTCAAACGCATGGCTACGCAAGCTGTGTGAGATGCACACGACTAACGAAGCATTTTATTGCCAGGATTTTCTAAAGTGAAAACAGAATGCATCGTATGTAGAAAGACGGCCGCGTACAACGTGTGCCATCTTATTTCCCGCAGATGGAACATGTTGTATCAACCCCCCCTCCCATGTTGCCACCCTACTGTAGTCTTCATGCAACAGCATGCAGTATATGTACATAGTATGCACGGCAAGCCGAAAATAGAATAGATACTGATACTGATACTACAGACAGAAAGGCCCTGGGTTTTTGTCGCAGACATGGTCAGCCTATGCCTGGTGGCCACGAGCTTTGAGCAAAGCAGACAGTTTTGCACCAGATGCATCCCGCCTTTTGCGCAGCCTTTCCATCAGCTATGTAGTCAGTAGCTATTCTCATCATAGCCCAGTGCTTGTGCAAAGACAAAACCCATTACCAGATGTTGGAAAGGCTTGGCACCAGGTCTGTCTGTGCAATGTCTGTGAGTGCAAGCAGGCGCATGTCAGATGAGATACTCGCAAAGGCTGCGGTCTGGGCCGCGTCTCGCACAGCTCCTACTACTGTATGTATGTACAGCCGCCCTTCGCAGCAGGCTTCGTGCAGCAATCTTCAGCCTCTCGGCGGCTTGAGGTGATGAAGTATTCTCCTCGAGGACATCAACAACCCCGCCTATGATGTAAACAGTTGAATGATTCATTAAATGATTAATGGGAATAAGCAGGGCAATAGTACATAGTATTTGGTATACTATATGTCCAACAGTTTCTAGCCTCTTACTATGTACTGTGGTCTTGCTGTGGCTGCCCCCCCCCCCCCCCCCCACGGGTGATGTCGATGCCGCGATGGCTGAGAGAGAACGTGCAACCAGATGAGTTGCTTGGCTGCCGCTATTCTTCCATCCTGGTCTTGCATCTACACAGCAGGCTACTGGGTGTTGTTGATGAGTTAAATCTTCAGCATTGCAGAGCAGAGCACAAATATCGAATATCGAATAATGTCCACATTACGCGTCGACTTTATGCCAAATGCCATTAAGCTTTGCAGATATCTCCTCATCTCCTTACCCTGTACATAGTACTCCATAGCTCAGTACAGCTCCTCTTTTTAACTCTCTTTACGGTGTGGCAACTGTAGAAATAATGAATAATGTCCGTCTATGGATCAATCAATAATGCGCTTCATGCTTTATTCCCTTGTTTTGTGGCATATCTCGCCAAATACATATCACAGCTCTCGTCAGTAATGAGGGTTGTAACGCAGTGTAGATTAAAGCCCATGAACACCGAGCAAAAGAAAGAGTCGATAAACCCGAGAAAGCAGAGTCAGAATGCAATGCTCAGAGGACTATGATCTGTAGGAGTAGAAGACAGTGAAGAATAAAACTGATTTATTTAGTTTACTTTATTATTCAATAACATTGATCTTGCCTAAATAGGAGATGGGCCATTCTTCGAGGCGCAGCACAGCCCCCATTGCCAGGATAAGAACGAATCAGAGGTCGGGTTTTACTCTGGGATGGGGGTCACTGTACAGAGTACATTCTATGTAGTACTGTAGAGACTAGGATTCTGTTGCAAAGCTTGTACATGGTAGCAGCGTCTCGTCTCTCCCTCTTCCTGCATGGAGCGGGTCCTGGCAGTTGTTAATCTCTTCTTTTAATCTCTTCTATTTATTTCACTTTTTAGTCTTAATTCTTTTGATTAATCTGTGCAATCTCAACTCTATGTACGGAGTAATAGTACTCTAATCTGCTTTGATTGATCTGTTCATTTCCGTAAGTCGAATAATAGCAGTCTGCTGGGAAGAAGAGCATACATATGTAGTATGTAGAAATCTCAGAAAAGGAGAGAGCCTTCACGTGTAAATAGATACTGTTTATAGAATGAACAGACGCGAAGACTACAGAGTACAAGAGCTCACGACGCGCCGGTAGATTGATTTTGTGCTCTAATGGCAGTCGTGTGAGAGTACCGATTTGCACTCGACATCCACGCATCTTGGGAGTCTTGGCACTCGATCGTGATGAGAACTCTATTGAGGGGGACTGCAGACTGGAAAATGTTGGAGAAAGGACAAGGAGAATACTGGAGATCACTGGGGACTCTATCAAGTGAGATCAGGTACAGTGCATGCTACTATGTATGTACTACATGTATGTATCTTACATACGTGGACCCTGATGTACATTGTATCTTACATCGTAGATGCTGACGGTTAAGAAACGGCTTGGCATCGTCATTGCTTGGCTCTTGTCTGTTCTCTCCAAACATACTATGTAGCATGCGTTTTCAAAACATATTCACATCTGCATCTGCATCTGCATCAAACTAATCGGCAGTTTCACTTGTCCGTTTACCAAGTTTCTCTCGGCCGCTCGTTTGATAGAAACAAGATCGTTCGAGTCGCGTTTGATGTAAGCAGGCATCGTGGTTTGGGTTTTTTATAGATTCGGTGTTGCTGGGTGATGATCATGTCGACCCATTTCACATCGCAGATTACTTGGGCTCTCCTCACAATAAGCGGTCATGGAGACAAAAAGGCAAAAAGGCAAGAATAATGATCATCAGGCATACATGCAGTCATCTAAAAGGCAAATGGTATTAGATTAGTCTATCGTCATAACGTCATAAGAGTAGCTACTACAAAAATATCACCAAAGATCACCATAAATTACGGCTTCTGTCCGTCCGGGCGTCCGTGCGTCCGCGAGTTCATCAGTCTATCAGCCAGCCGGGCCTCCGGCCCGCCTATACATGCCCCTGCCCTACCCCTGCGGACCGTGCTCCTTCTCGTACGCCGCCTTGCGCTTCGCATTCCGGTACCGGTCCGTCTTCTCGCGCCACTCCTGGCCCCAGCGGATCGCACACGCAACGCCAATCGCGCTCGCCACCAGGAACAGCGCGCTGATCGTGCTGTACCACCCCACGCCGATGTGCTCGACCGCCGGCAGTACCGTCGCCGTGCTCAGACACCCAAACAGGTACCGGATAAAATAGTTGGCCGCAATCACCTCACTGCCCCGCCCCTGCATCACGTCCAGGCAGTACGTGTTGATGCTCGGGAAGCAGAACAGCTGCGCCACGCCCTGCAGAAACAGCACAATCACCGCCAACGGGATGCCGCCGACGCCGTACTCAATCGTCCAGCCGTACACCAGCATGCACGCCGGGATCACAATGCCGAAAAACGGCAGCGCCGACCGCAGCCGGTCCTCGGGCACGCGCACGCCGCCGCGCTTGACCACCCAGCGCTTCAGCATGTAGTCGGCATAGCGGCCGCCGAAAAATGTGCCAATGACATAGCCGGCGCCGGGCGCGAGGTAGAAGAGGCCCGACTGCATGGGCGTCGTGAGGTTGAAGCGCGGGTTGAGCACGTAGCGGATGGGCGTCAGAACGGCGTACATGTTGAACAGCAGCGCCGACGACGCGGCGCCCGTCATGATGAGGTTGGGGTAGATGAAGAGCCGCACGACGCGCGTCGGGTTGACCATGGGCGCCAGCACGCGCACCTTGTCGCGCAGCGCCATGCCCGCGAGGCTGTCGATTTTTTTCGTGTAGATGGTCTCGGGCATCAGCAGCACAATGCCGCCAAAGGCAAACGCAGCCAGCGCCGACTGCAGCCAAAAGATGACGCGCCACGAGCGGTAGGTCACGATAATGCCGCCCAAAAACGGGCCCAGCGCCGGCCCCACGAGCGTGCCCGACAGGAACCAGCCCATGGCCGTGGCGCGCTCCGACGGGCGGTAGATGTCGCCGACCGCCGCCGAGCCCACCAAAATAAATGCAGTGCCCTCAAAGGCTGTCATGATGCGGAACGCAAAGTAGGCCGCCAGGTTCGGCGCCAGCGCCGTACCCAGACTGCAGCAGAAAAAGAGCGAGGCCGTCACAATGGTAATGTTGCGCCGGCCGTACACCTCGCTCAGCGGGCTCCAGACGATGGGCGACAGGCCCATAGAGAACAGGAAAAGGGCGTTGCTAATATTAATAACAGAGCCCGTGGTGCCAAACTCAGTGGCCACGTTGGGCACGGCCGGCAGCACGGTGGTGCTGGAGATGGGCGCCAGCAGCGAGCAAAACGACATGAGGGCGACAATGGCGACCTTGCGGCGCGGCTTGACGCGGTCGTAGAACTCGTCGGGGATCTCGACGTACGAGGACCACGGCTGGGCCGGCGTGTCGGGGCCGAGCGACGACGTGTGCGTCAGGGCACACATGAGCTCGGCATTGGCGGCGACGGTGGCGGCTGATTTTGTGCGGACAATGTTGGTGTTGTCGTGGCGGTTGGCCTCGATGTCGATGTCGTCGTCGTTGCCCGAGTGGGAGTGGACTGAAGCAGAGGACGACGACGACGAGGCAACAGAGTGCGGGCCGTGTCGGGGTCGGTCTGGGGATTTTGATTCTTCTGGCCCGTCGGGTATATTTGGTACACCAGCAACTTCAGGCGCGGGCTTGCTCTCAGGCTGTCGTTCTTTTTCCTCGGCCATGATGTATCTGCTTCAACGGGGTTAGGAAGGGTGTGCGTCGGTGGTGAAGGTGGACCTCGTTTGATATGGGGTGCATTAGATTTGGTAAAGATTGGGACGTCAAGATAAGCTATGTCTAATAGTAGTTCGGGAATGGTCTGAAGTGACGTGCGGTATAGATCGTGGGAGTAAATCTGGGGAAGATGTGTCATGGATGACGTGAAAATATGAGAAATGCCGTTTTCTAGTAGAGAGCCCGGTAGTAGTGGTTAGTAAGAGGGAGTGCCGTGGTATAAGAACTAGAATAGGAAGTAGCCTGTAGTTACTTTTGACTATAAGGAAGGAGCAAAAATGAATGGGCAGAATTGGCAAAAAGGATAAGCCAACAAGGAAGGAGCATGGAAGGAAATGCACCGAAGCGATTCCGAAATAGGTCCCGAAGAGGCAAGAGGCAAAAGGCGAAAGGCAAGAGGAATGGCCAAGTATTTGCAGGAAGAGTCATTCCGTGTTCGAGTTGTTTGGTACAGGGTTGTATTTGGATTTAGTATTCTATTTTTTTCTATGTCTATTTCTTTGTTTTAACGAGTCTAATTCTCTATTTACTCGGGGTTTGTTTTAATTCCAAGAGTGATATTAATTTTAACGATGCCCAACGAGTCCAGGCCTAGATATTAAAGTAGGCAGATAGAATACATCGTAAAGAAAATACGAAAAACAATAGCAAAAGAACAAGTCTGCAGAGTACAAACTACAAAATCACAAATTTACAAGCTTACATCAAAACCAAACAAAGTTTGCAAATATCCCTGCCAATGCTACAGATCGACGGGCTGGCCGCATCCCCGTTTCTCGTCCGGTGGGCGGCCGCTATGCGACTCGGCCCCACTTTACTACTCTCTTTTCACCTTTCCCTGTGTCCCTTTTGCTTGTCTCCCTACTGTATTAGTCGACTAATAAGACCGCCGCTAAGACTAAGCAACAAACCGGGCATTTGACTCGCTCTGTCCTGTTAGCAGCAGTGTGACTCCTTCCCTCTCCGTATGCGCCCCGATAGCAGGAGAAATGAGGAGTAATTGTGGGCGCAGACGGCCGGCGGACCACCATATGCCGCAGTCGCGATAAGTAACTCGGCTCAATAGCCGAAATGCTCGCATCAAGTCGGCGTCAATCACGATTACCTCTATTTGGACGATGCTGATTGGGCTGATTAGAGAATGAATGCAGCGATGTTGGGCAGCCTTGTGTTATCGATTATTCCCATTATTTCCAGAGAGAACTACGAGTATTAACCTTGGATAATTGCAAAATAAATGTGTATAACTGTATTAGAAGTATTTAGTATATAATAAATAGATATAAAATAAAATAAATTAGATACAAAACTACAAAACAACAAACAAACTCGATGGCAAAGGGTGGCAACGCTCAGATCCTTTTATTATTGCTGTTTAATTGGCCCACTTTGGGCACCTTTAATCAAACAGTCCTACAATAGTCAAAATACTCTTCTCGCTTCCGGAGCCCTTCGCCGGGCCGAGCATCGGTGGCCGACAGTCCAGAAGCGTCAACGTCGGCTTATTCCGATAAGCTCTGCAGATGTCGGCCGATGCATCTTGACGTGGGACCCACCCGGAACAATCCGCTCCTTCTGTAAACGGCTTTTAACACGACTGGGTGAGAGTTGTGATGATGGCACTCAAGTTTAGTATGAAGAAACACTCTCGCAGGAGTCAACCACATCCTGAAAGACATGCATTCTCCAATCTCATAATAACCGCCAGTAACTTTGTGCAGAATAGCCCAGGCATGACTCGATACAAAGAAGACTAATCTCTGCCATCAAACTCATCACCTTGGCAGTGGGTTTGGAGATAGCAAGCGGAGAATGGCCGATATCCACTGACTACTACTATGTAGGCACTACAGCAGTAATATGTAAGTTAACTATATACCATAGACTGTTTAATGTATAATAAACAAAGATTGGGCATCTAGAACATCATGACACCGAGATACTCCGTGTCATTGGCGTGGCCTGCCACCCAACCTACTGGATATCAGGCACATCCCGGCTTGGCGGCAAGGCAGGTTGCATCTCGAGACTTACCGAAAGGTTTGTTTTCTCTATTCTGAAAATAAAACGAGCTTGTCGAGTCATGCATCTGATGCTGTCTTGTGGCGGTGGCAACACTCTTGACTCCCCCGCTCTAATAATAGCACAAGATAGCATTCAATGTGCGATACTACAAGGCACCCTATATGGCAGGCACGGCTATACTTATGTAATACACACGTCCGACAGATGGTTGTTATATGCCATATATACATAGTATCTGATAACAATAACACAAGGAAAAAAGCAAAAGCAGAAAGCACATACTTAATGCAAAGAGAACCTACGACAGGACCACCTCGCCCGTGTAGATCCGGCACGACTGCGACTTGGAGTCCACCGTCCAGGAAATCGGAATCACGCTGCCCGTCGCATCCGCCATGTTCGGGTACGCATGGAATGCATAGCTGAACCCGTCCGGCGCCCGGTCGATCTGAAACACCGATACCGCCTTGGACCAGCCCCCCGTCAGCGACGTGCTGTAGCTCAGATACACCGAGCTGTCAATCGCCGCCGCCGCGCTCTGGAACAGCATCACATACGCCTGGTGCGCCGAGCTCCACCAGATGTCCCCCGACCCGGGCCCGTACTCCTTGCCAAACGCATCGCTCGACCAGTGAAACACATTCGCGCGCCCGTCGTCCAGCTTCGCCGGCATCTGCCGCGTCCACTGCTGCCCGTCCCAGAACTCGTAGTTGCCACGCCGCGCCCACGCCTGGTCGCCCCCCTGCGGCCGCACGCGCGCCAGCTTAAGGCCGTTGCTCTTGGGGTGCTTGGTGTCGCTGATGCGCCCAAACAGGTACAGGTACCCGCTGCCGCCGCCGGTCGTCGCCGACGAGCTGTCGGCGGCGTCCGAGTAGACGCAAAACGAGCCAAACGTCACCTCGTCTTTGAGAAACAGACTCTTTTGCGGGCGCGACACCACGGGCCGCTGCTGCTCGTCCACGCGGATGGCCAGGGGCGTGTTGTACAGCAGCGCCTCCTTCTGCGCGCGGAACGCATTGCGGTCAATCACCTCGGGAAACGTGACGCCGTAGACGTCGCGCTTGGTGGCGTCCGCGTCGACCACCGTGGCAATGTTGCAGTTGGGCCACACGGCCGTGTCGTGCGGCGTCTCGCCCTGGTCCAGCAAGAAGGGAATTGCCTCGGCCGGCCCGCGATCGCTGCTGCCCACATCCGTGACGCGCGCAATGTGCGTCGCCGCCGCCGTGCGCGCGCCCAGCACACCAATGGAGTTCGACACGAAGTTGACCATGCGGCTCGGGTCGGTCGGCGGTAGCCCACGCGTGTACGTGCCGTCAGCAAAGATGATAATGTGCTGGCCGTTGACCGTGCCGCCGCCGCCGCCGTCGCGGTAGATGTGCGGGAAATTGGACACCTGCATGCCAAACGAGCGGCCGCGCACGCTAGGGAACTTGCTGTCGACGTGCACGCTGCTGCTCAAGGCAGAGGCCGTGGGCTTGTCGGGTGCCCCGGGCACAGCCGACGGTTGGGGCGGTGCGGGAGTGCCCGATGTGCGAGAAGGGGGTGCACTCGATGCACCAGCGCCCGAGCCCTGGTGCTGCTCATGCACCATATCCTTGGCCTTTTTAGATGCTTTCTTGATCCAGTCCATGGTAACGAAATGCACTTTTTCGTACAATTTGTATAAAAATATGAAACTCAAATATTCAAAGAGTCCTACTGGTGTGTGTTGTCGGGCTGAGATGCATCTTCAACTCGCATGTCGCTGTGTAATGCTGCGCCGAGCGATGACGTCAGGTGGACGGTGCTTGCAGATACTGACGTACTGTGCTATTTGCACTGTCCTATGACCAGCTGGACGGTTTGGAAAGACGCGAAAATCTACGATGAGCGTCCTTTTGCTTTGTGCAGCTAGTTAGCTGCAAATCGGCGCATCTTGGATCCCTTTGAGATGCGTGACTAATTGAACAGCTCTATAGTATGTATGTATTCACAAATGAAACGTAGCGTGGAACAGTAGCTGCATACATTGTACAGTGTGGCATCCAAGGTCGCGATGTACGGCTAAACGTCAACACTGGACATCAACATATCAACATAACCACACCGACACATGGTAAAGGGCAAACGGCAAATTTGAATAAGGCATTCACTGCCCAAGGAAATGAATCTGGTACAGGAGTAGACACCGCTGCCTAATCAAACAGAACACATTTCTCCAGAGCCCGACAACGCGGTTTGTGTCGTCATAACCCGACCTTTTTCCACATCAATGTCAATAAGCTTAAAGCATGTGTCATTGGTCTGGACGCTTGAAGTGCACAGGTCATCCGGGTCAGGGTCAAAGCAATATATTATTCAAAAATGAAACCATAATAAAATAAAACATAGCGACGCCCAAGTCACAATGGTATAATAGAGCAAAATTCGAGAAGAAGAATAGGAAACATAGGAAAAATTCAAAAAATAAAACACAAAAAGTACAAAAATAAGAGACAAGAGGCAGAACAAATCGGTATCGTGTGCGCTGAGTTGGTAGAAGATAATGATGAAAGAAACGTAAAAGAAGAGGAAAGATGAAAACAGAAACAACGTGTAGAGAAGAATGAGTAGAAAAAAACTAAATAGGACTCTGGGGAGTGCTTCGCACACCACCGAGATCACCACTGGCCGTGCGGCGCAGCGCCTGCGCCATGGTTTCCACTTGAATGTCGCTGCCAGACAGCAGCGTGCTGCTGCTGGTCGTAACGGAAGCAGTGCCGGCGGCGGCAAGCTTGGGCGACCGCGTCGGCGACCCCAGCGTCTTGCGCGGCGGCGACAGCTCCAGGCCCTTGACCGAGCCGCTCTTGCTCGTTGGCGGGCTCGTGCCCAGACGGTCGGTCGTCGTCGGCGAGCGCATCGGCGACGGCGAGCGGTTTAAATTTAGGTTCAGGCTGAGGCTGGCTAGACCGGCCAAGCTTCCATGGCCGGCCGTAGCCTGTTGATATTGCTGCTGCTGCTGCTGCTGCTGCTGCTCGGCCTGCACGACGTCGGCAAACGAGATGAAGCTCAGCCGGCGCACATCTGCATTGTCGAATGCGCCATAGTTGGATGCGCCGTCGCCTCTGTCGGCGATTTTGTCTTTGTCGTTTGTTTTGTCCGTTTTGTCGGTGGCAAAACTGCTCACCAGATCCTCCACCCATGCACCCGTGCCGCTGGCTCCAGAGGTGCTTACGCCGCTGGCAGCAGGAGGAGCAGAAGCAGCAGAAGAAGCAGGAAGGGCAGTCCCACTGCCGGCGACAGTGAGGTGGTTCGCGTGCGTGATAATCTCTACCGTGTCTGGGTCCAGATGGCCGTCGGTAATGGCCTCGGACGATGCGTCCAGCACGGGCGGGATCAGATTCTCCGTTGCAATATGCGCCGGGATGGCGGGTGAGTTGGGCATGGGCACGCTGCTGCTTTCCTGCACATCGCGCTCAAAGATCTGCGACCCGGCAGGCGAGGATATGGGGGGCGACGATGAAAGTGCAGCCACGCTGCGGCCTGGCGACGAGGGGGGCAGCACATGGTAGCCGCTGTAGCCAGACCCGGCCGCGCTGACGCCGCTGAAGCTGTTTGTCTGGATGGGCGACGTCGACTTTCGCGAGGATCCTGAAGCTGGAGCTGGAGCTGAAGCGGAAGCTTTTTTGACGAGAGGCTTTGAAACAGTCGATGTTGGTGTCGATGAAGTTGATGACGTCGTTGCCGCTGGGACCAGAGTGGGTGCTGGCTTAAGCGGGCTTGTGTTGGCGCTTACAGCATTTGCATCTTTTGCATCTTTTACATCTCTTTCGTCTGCCGCATCTGCACCTTTCTTTTTGCTGAGCCCGAATAGGCTGCGCAGTTTCTGCTTCTTGTTATCGTTGGCGTGCCCCTCCTTTGTTGTTGCGGGCGCAGGCTCGAACGGAGAGGCCAGGCTGTCGGTCGGCCCGGTCGGCGCCGGCGCAGACTGTGGAAGACTCATTGTGTGTGTTATCGTCGATGCCAATAGTATAGATGGAAAGATAGAATGACGAGGAGACGCCTGAGTAGACTGTCAGTGGAAGAACGAAAGAGACGACAAGATGTACAAAGACACGGACAGACAGAAGAAAAAGGTAAAAGACACGACGAAAGACAAAAGGGGGGTAATGCGCGTGAGAAACAAGGGGCAGAGGCAAAGGAGGGTGACGACTGGACAGGATTGAATATGCAGCTGTGCCTCATTAATGCTGCCTTCAAACTATAAGAGCAAGCAAGGTCCAGATGAAACAAGAGTCCGGAGTCAAGGTACAAACAAGAACAACAAGGAACCAGCAAGAGCAATTTACAGCAATCAAGAATCAATCAAAAAGCGATCAAGAAGCAATCTAAGTGAGACTGACCTGGTTGACACAGCTGGGTGTCTTTTTTTTTTCTTTCTCTCTTCCTTTCTCTCTTTCTTTCTCTCCTTCTTTCTTTCTTTATTTCTTTCTTTCTTTACTTCTTTTTTCTCTTCTTGCCTGTCGTGATTGTCGAGGTATGTTGAATGTTTCGTTGTCTTGTTTCGATGTGCTGTTTAAATCTGCTCTCGTTCTTCGTCGTGTTGTTGATGCTCGCTTTCTCTTCTTTTCCTCCCGGCCAGCTTGTTTCGTCTTTGTCTTTGTCTTTCTTTTCAATCTCCTGTCGATTGTCTCCGACGAATCCGACGGCTGCGTGTTTCTTATAAACTGCAATCACCTGTTTTGTTTCTACCCTTACCTCTGTGTTCTACTTTCTCCTCTTCTCCAATGTGTCCCCTGTTTTCTTCGTTTTCTTCCGCCTTGGTAGCGCCTCTTATTACGTAGGTGCCCACCACATCAGATGACGCAGCTCAGCCCGAGGCGAGACCGTTTCCCGTTCATCGTTTCCTCCAAAGACCAGACGAGCCTAGGAAAACCAATGAACGTCGAGATCGGCGTGGGTATTAGGGGAGCGATACAAGAGTAGCGGTTTCAAGTCAGGAACACTATTCGCGTTTGCCTCTCTGCCTCTATTTTCTTTTATTTTTCAAACACGTCTGCAAATTTAGAGCGTGTACTATGTATGTACAGTAGGAACAGATCCCACTAATGGAGCCGTTCCAGGGTCTCGCTAGCCTGTATTGCGGGACACCAGCTGTCAGGCTGGAAGGAATGAAGATGGGCAAGGAACGGCGTGACAGGTATGTGCTGAAGCAAGGAAATACTGCCGGGGTGCCACGAATCGCAGAATCTCCGAATCGCAGAGTCTTGCGATCAGGATAATATAGTCGATAGTCGACTGTGAGTTCGGGAAAACCCGCATCAAAGGCAAGAATGGCCGGTCGTGCCTTCCCCAAATGATTGACAGATATCTACTCTGTCCGGCAGGTGCACACCAATACAACGATACAACAAGGAAGCCGGCACGTGTAGCACAGGCCCGCTTACCTTTTCGGGTAGATGTCATAATTAACTATGAGCAGGGTGTGATGGATCTTCTGCACAGACGGTGTTAGTAGGGTATTGTGCTGTTTCTTGCGGGAAAGAACCTATTCGCACTGGCAGATGTAAGTGATGTATATGCATGTACACTCTGTATTATATAAAGTACAAAGGTACTTATGGGTACAATCAACTCACCATACAGCCGTGAGAGTCGTCCTATTATAGCTTGACCACAACACATCAGCGATTATGAATAGCAAACGACTTGAACTGCCAGATGGACCGAGATGGCTAGGGACACTTGTAAGTACCCCGAGCTCCTTCTCCAATTACCCATTCCAGACAATTTCTTGCTAGCCGCAGTATGCGACAAAGCAGCCAAGGAGGTGGCCAGCCTCGTTTCGTTTCGGTGTTTGTCGAGACTGGAATCTGAGGTGTGACGGCCGATCAGGTCCAAGATGGGCATACTCGCTCTGCAATATTAGTGTGTGCCGTTTCGGCATGTTTGTGGAAGAGTTCTTGCTTGACTTGCGGGAATGTGAGACTGTAAGGATGTGAGATCACGGCGAACACGAGATGCCGATTCTGCTAGTCCGGCTGAATGATCCAGGAACAGAGAAATGTATAGACTGCAGTCAGGGGCTGGCTGCCAGAGTGCCCAGCAGCTATGGAGAAGAAACCCTATTATTTTATTAAAGAAAATAATAAGGCACTCAGGGCAAGCCGTTGGGCATCAAAATGTAAAGCCGGCATATGGAGGGAATCATCTAGAAGGGACAACTTTCGGCACTCATCAGCAACGTGCAGGTAAAATCAAGTAAATCGACAGACAACACAAGCAGCTAAACCGGGTGGCCTTTTTGCACTTGAACTTGAGGTATGTCCGTCTCTATGCGCCGAGGCAACACTGAACATCTCACACCGGCTTAGACAGTTGCATCGATTTGGACGGGAGATTATAGGCCGTCGAGTACTATGCACTGAATGGTGTGTTAAACGAGGCTGGATCAGCGCTATCTACTGGATAACATTCTGTGCCTCGAACGCGGTTCGGCGACTGAAAATATGGACAAGGCTAAGGGCACATCAAGCGATAGTCTCGGCGGTTAGATCTTTGTTTTGCGAAAGAAGAGGAAAATAACGGAGCCCTGATTTGTTAAAGACAAGATTATTCCTTTGTTCATAACTCCGTGAGTCCATCTTAAGATTGTAATCGTGCAGTGCAGAGCGAGGTTGTGCTGAGATTAAGCTGACGCAAATCTATACTTAATTTGAAAAGTAGGGCGCCGTGTCTCCCAGGATGGATGGTACCATTGACGCTCAGAGCCACAGCCTTACTTTGCTTGTATATTATAATCTCTTATTATAGCTCTAGGTTCGGAAATGCTGCATCGCAGGTTGTCGATCAACGTTGCAAACAGTTTCACAGGAATGGCGAGTTGATAGACTTGAATCTACAGATGTAAATTCGAACTCGGCAGCTGGACTTTTGTAGCACTCGTTTTCTCTTCTAATAAAGGTACCTTTTAATAAAAAAAACTTCTTTTTCTTGTAGCTAACATACTGTACCTTCACCTCGACCTAATGTGGAACACGCTACACCTGTCCAGGGCCACTTGCAAAGATACTCTGTGCTCGGTACGATGCAAGACAGCAAGACGGCAATACAGGGTATTACACCTACAGACGTGCGTACTATGTATATGCGACCCCGTATTAGACCTTGTTTACTCCGTAGGCTGGTCTGGACGGACTCCATACCGTCGTGTCTGCTGGCGATTGTCCGATCACGTACAGTTTGTCAGATATCAGCATGCGTCTATGTGCTATTATGGCATTGCTTATATTCGATAGCTGATAGCTGATAGCTGATAGCTGATTTATGGCAGATCTATGTATGTACATATGCTTTGAGGAAATTGGCTACCAAATACAGAGACAACCCAAATACTTTCTCTATACCCTGCTGATTGGGCTCGGTGTGCAGACCTAATGTTTCGGGGATCCACAAAGTCATTGTCTTGTACATAGTATGGCTCAACATATCGACTGATCGGTGGCATCAGCCGTACGGGGTAATACTGAGCAAATCATGGACATGTTTGGTAGTCTCGCCAAGTGGGCAATTTGACAGCCTGACGGGTTGATACTCAGGGCGAATTAGCTAGTCCTGGATAGAGCAAAGAGTACCATAGTAGGCTCAGTAATAGTAGTCTCTGCTCCGCTCTGATCGTCAACTCGCCAGCTGGGCCTCGATCCATTGGCACCTTGTAGGAACGCATGGTACTTTAGCATTGCGAGTTGGGCTGGCTGGCACTCCGTAATAGTCGTGATCTGGCTGCAGTTGCAGCAGACCGAGAATCAGAAACACAACTATAGTTATATTTTCATATATACACATATATATTAATTATATTGAAAATAGGTGCTCGCTGGGCCACCTATGGCGTGCAGCGACTCCCCACACTCTAGAGTCTAGACAGACCTCATTTCTTGTTTTCTTGTTTTTCTGGGCTTTTGATATACCAGTGGTATCTTTGCCGGGAGCCCAATGGTCGAGTCGCCCAACCAGTGCCCAATAGTGCTTGGGCCTCGGCGTGTTTTGTTTGAACGTATGTTTCCCCTTTTTGAAATTGTCTCCTATTTTCTTTTTTGTTCTCGCGCAGTCTCATTTGATTATTCGTACTACGGAATTCAAAACTACAGAGTACATACCGCACTCACCTCGGGCACCCACAGCCTACCTCTCTTGATTTGCATTGCACCCCGGAGCAGACAACATCCAGTGTGGGGGTAGTCGGAATAAGAAATAAAATATGGCAGCGATCGGAGTGTAATATTTTTAATGAGACGGACAACGAAAAAAAAACAAATCAAAGTCAAGGCACAACCAGAATCAAAACAAAACAAAACAAAATCAAACAAAACCAAAACAGATAGACTGCTCAAAGGGAGAGACTTTTACATACCGTGTAGCTGATTAAATAGATGCGGCCAACCTTAAGACTGCCACACCTTACTCCCGAAAGCCTCTACCTCTATCATGCCCAGTTGAGCTCATAACAATGACGTACAACGGACACCATTGGGCGGCTGGCTGCCCGGCTCACTCTCTAGCTGGACCCTGCAGGTCATACTCCCGCTTCTCCATTCTGCTTATGTAGCTGTATTCCACCGACTGCGCAGTCCCATATGCTGCCGTCCACCGGTTCATCCTCGACTCGACCATGCCTCGTCCTGTTTACTCCGTACATGGTTCTGCGCAAAGTCCTTGGGCACGAACGACCAAATATAATTTTGTGAGCCAGGGCAAGCTAGAATAAATTATAACATCCAGACTTAATGGAAGCTTGAGGAAGCACAACCCAAATCCCGTGCCTGCAACCACCTGTTGGTCATGGGGCCCAAGTCATGGAGATGGACGGTAGACGCAAGACATACATCTCAAAGGGAGGAGTCGACCAAAGCAGCACTCGGGAGGCAACGGTGCCGGGGCGGCCCTGTCTTGTCACCCGCATTGCCCTGCCTAGTCCTCCTCGATCTTTCTTTCCCCTTCTTTCATTCTTACTCCCAGCTCTTGTATTTTGCCCATCCCTCCTTGTAAAAGTTCATATTCCTGCATTAAATTCCATACGCATGTGGCTGAATGCACCAGCCTCATATATCTGATGCCTTTGAATATATAAACCCAAGGCATCCCCTTCTCCTCGGCATTCCTTATTTTTACACTCTATCCCACTCCACCTTCTCCGTTGCTTCTCTGTTGCTTCTCTGTTGCTTCTCTGTTAATCTGTGACACTGCCCTGCCCGTTTACCTCCACCTTACTACACTACCATCCGAATCAACATCCGGCCCTCTCGGATATTATGGCTTCTGGCTACAAGTCTTCCTCTTCCATGGGAGAGAACAAGTACTGGATCACCGGCAAGGACATCCACAAGAAGATCATCACCGCTATGCTCCAGGACTTTCTAGGCCCGGAGGCAACTGTCCGTTCATATACAAATAATGTCAGCCTCCCTCTGCCCTTTGAAGTCCAGTGCTTGCTGTATAATATCAACACCTGCTAACACTGACAACAGGGCGAGGACGGCTTCCTCATCTCGACGCCCGGTGACTGCCTCTCAGATGTAGGATATTTTCTCTATAAAAATATAACCGATACGCCGGTAAAGCACCAGCCTTCTAACAGTGTAGGAACAAATCGACGAAATCTGCAGACAGTCCAAGCACCTCTGGGAGCGTCAGGCGGCTGACAGACGTCCCTCTCTCGGCGGCCCTACCACTGGCCTCAAGCGTCCCCTCCACAAACCCGTCATCATCTCCAGAGCCCGGCCCCGGTCCTCCTCTGGCAACAACAGCAACAGCACTGCCAACACACAGAGCAGCAGCGGCGGCAGCAGCACCAGCAGCAGACGCCCCTTCGGCCACCGCGGCTCGTTCCACGCCCACTCATCCCCCTTCCAGCCGCCGCAGCAGCGTGCTCGGCACCCGTACTCACAGCAGCAGCCGCCACCGCGGCCGTACTCTGCAATGAACCACTACGACCAATACCATCCCCCGCCCCCCCCTCCACCGCCGCCGCCAGCACCATCATCACACTATGCCCAGCAGTTGGCATATCCGTCGTATGACACGCCCCGGGACGCAGGCGACGACCGCTACTCGCCCTACCACCAGCCGTCCCATCGGCGAGGCCAGCGCAGCTTCTCCGGCTCGGGGTCCGTCAGCAGCCCTCTGGGTAATTCACAGTGCGACTACGGCTATGATGCCTGGGGCGAGCTGCCCACGCCGATTGGGCCGCCGTCGTCTGCACAGTCCAGCGAGAAGCGCGAGTCCATCCAGTCCTGAGTCGAGAACTGTCGACTTGACAGACTGTTTTTGGTTGGCAGACGTGTCAAAGGCAGTGGTAAGCTGCATTTGCATCTGCATCTGCACCGCACCTGCAAGCTGCACACTAAAAGCTGCAAGCAATAAAAAGGACAACAGACAGCAGACAAAAAAAAAGAGCGGGTGTTTGTACAAGACGCAACTGGAGAGTTAAGGCATGATCAGGAAGAGCAGCCCTGTTCTGGTCTGGTATGATATGATTTGTATTTATCTTATTGCAGGGGGCTGTCTTTGTTTTCTCTAACTATTATTTTCTGTTGATTTATCCCTTCCCCTTCCTTTCCTTGATTCTTTCCAATTTTCTCTTTCCAGTTTTCTTTCTATTCTGGCTACCTTTTCTTTCCTTTCGGTCTGGGCCTATTCTCTTCATTGTTGTCCTTTTCTTGTACCAAGATTGTAACTCTAGGCTGGGCCTTTATCTTTTTTGTAATCTTTGTTTTATGATTTGACGAATGGTATAGAGTACTTGACTTGTTTTAAGCAATAATTAAATAATATCACTTCTCCTATAAATTGTTTTGTCTTCGTCATGGTTGCCAACCATAGACTGTGTCTTTTGTACCGGTTCTCCCCCAAGCTTTCCCAAGCATTAAAGCCACCGGACAGTCATCACCGACGACCTGCCGGACATTCGCCCCCTATATCACGTTGTTTTCACTTGGTTGAATGTACTTGCTGGCTGGCCTGCTCGACTTGCTTGACCTTACATGCCGTCACTTTTCACTCACATCCTCCTCATTCACCGCTGTTTGCTTAAACACGTCAACGCTCCAGTCTAATGTCACTGCTACCTGCATGCCATTTACTTGCATATGTATTAGTTCGTGTTGTATTCGTTATTTCTTTTATTCTTCATTACTGATTTAATCCTTCTTCCATGTTCCTTGTTATTTTTGATACACTACTCAAAGAGGCAAGAAACCGACAGGAACAATGAGACAAACAGACGAACAGACGAACCAGACAGCCAGACAGCCAGACAATCCAGACAAAACAGGATCTTCACCGTCAAGCAGAACAAGCTGCACTAGCCCATAGGAGCTGTATGCATCAAGTGTCTCCTGAGTTCGAGGCACTAGCTAGATGCGCCCTGATTATGGTCTTAATTCGATGTCAATCGTCCTCAAGAATAAAATAAAATAAAAACCAACCACGGTGAGATGGGTTAGTGTCGAGGAGCGGCCCCCACGGATGCCTTGAACGCCTTGCTGCCCATGCATCGAGGCGCAAGGAACAGCAAAAGGGCAGCCTGGGAGGATGGCTTTCGAGGAAAGATTTTTAAAGGAAGAAAGACGAAGATGCATGAATAACGATACAACAATAGATATAGAAGTAAAAATGCAAGAGAGTCGTTATCGTACATGATTCGTGTTGAACAAAGCAACTCTGTTCGCTGTGCAACAATCAACAGAACAGAAGTCTATTATCATTATTTTTTATTCAGGTGAAAAGCAAGGCTGCTCGCCGCACCGTCGTCCCGCGCTATACGCCCGTTCCTGGGAAAGCCTCGGCTTTGCTGAGCACGACAATGCCGCGCTCGTGGTGGATGTACCCCTTCATCAGACTCTTGTATATCATGTTGGCCAGGAAACACTCGACCTCGTCGATGTCGAGGCTGTCCTCGCTGCCCATGGCCATGCCGGCCGCAAAGTGCGCCACCGGCACGCGCGTCTTGCGCACTGGCGCCTTGCCCGGCTCGGTGCTCTCTTCAAAGCCGCCCGCCATAAACACCTTACGCAGCAGGTTGCGCAGCGCAATGTCGCGGCCGCGCTCCAGTGTCAGGTAGATGCGGCGCTGCACAAACGCATCCTCGTTGTCCTGAAGTGCGCGGTCGAATCCGTGCAGGTCACCCTGCTTGATGCAGCGGGCCAACGGCGAGAAGAGCGTCTGCAGGGACGGGTATGGGTCCAGCAGCTGCTTGCTCGGGAGCTCGTGTGTCGTTATCAGGTGGCAGGGGATCAGGTATGTGAGGATGCGCTCCTTGTTGCGCAGTGCGCGCTTGTGGCAGAGGCTAAGCGCTTCCGCCAGGTGCTTCTCGGCCTCGACATAGTTCTCCTCCAAGAAGTAGACGACGCCCTCGTAGTACTTGAAGGTCACGCGCTGCGACTTGGGGAACTGGTCGAGGCCGGGCATGTCGCCCTTGTAGGCCGCGAGCGCTCGTAGGATGTTGCGCGACAGGCTGGCCGAGTTGAGCTTGAAGTACGTCTTGAACAGCAGATTAATCAAGCCGTAGATGCCCCATTTCCGGGAGTTGGTGATGTCTTGCGTGCGGTCGCTCAGGCACAGCTGGAACAGGCGGTTGAGCTGCCGCGCACAGTCCTCGAGCTGCTGGTTCTTTTCGCTGTCGGCATCGAAATCGTCCTGGAAGCTGGCCTCGCCGACATAGTTGGCCGCGCTCGTCCGCTCCTCGTCGGCGCGCACAGCAAATATCCGCAAGTGGTTACCAACGACATAGAGACACGGCACCGTCCAGGCCTCGAAGCCGTGGTTTGTATAGCCGCGGTGAACGGCGTTGATGACGTCTTTCCACGCCTCGTACACCCGTGTCCAAGTTGACTGTTTGTTAGCTAGCTGGATTTTCTATGGATTTTCTTTCTCAGTAAAAAAGAATCACAAAACTCACCACGGGCCCGTTTGTTTGCGGCCCATCTTGGACCAAGAGGACCTGCCCTATTGCTTTCCACAAGGTATAGTAAACTTCGACCCATCCCTGCACTTCACTGTGTGGGAGGCCTGTTGTGTTGCTTTGAATCTTGCGCTTGATGACTGCCTTTGCATCATGGTGGCCAGCACCGTTCCAGACGTTTCGTAGCCGGTAGGGCTCGCCGGGCGGGCTCACTGGCGCCAGCGTGGCAGCAAGGGCGTTGCCGTTCCCCTCTGTGATGGCACGCCCAAACTCTCTAAAAAGCTGGTCCATGGCGAGGCGCGGCGTGGTCGACGAGCTAGCGGCCCACGATGTTATCTAGTTTATTATCTAGAGTTGACGCGATGTAGCGTCACCTCAAACAGGGCTGACGCTTGCCGTTGGCACTGGTGTTGGCGGCGATGTTGGTGATGCGATGTTGGCGATGCTGGATGAATATATTGGATGCCCTGTCACAAGTCTGGCGTCGTTTTATGCAATGATATGCTGCATCAGGTTTTAGAGCTAGATAGAGAAAAAGAAAATACAAATGGGTAGGGCGGGATACAACTACTGAAGAGCTGCATTTCCCTTTTATTTACATCGCCCTGTTCGCCTCATCATGGCGGCATCCCTCCCGCAAGGGACGCATTGGATCCACTTTTTGGCGGGACGTTCCTGGGGGAGCTAGGTAGGAAGCTTGGTCGGCTCCCATTGGTTAGCTGTTTTGCTCTCAGGTGACTAGTCATTAGGTCGGTGCTGTTGACTAAGATCTGACTAAGCTATACCATTGCGACTTACATAAGACGTCTCCACGGATAATTCATAGTCCGACGCACAATTTTCTACTCCACTACAGCCCCAGGTAGTGAGAAAAAAGGCCAGCGGCTCCACCCACCACGGAAAAAGGAGGGCTTCTGGCGCTCCGCTCCTGCCCAGGCGTGACCTTTGGCAGCGGAAAAAAAAATTGCACGCCCGCAAAAGAGCAAAAAAGAGAGTACAGACCAGTGGCTACCAAATTTTCGACGTCCACCCACCCCGACACACCCAACGCCCGTATCCAAACGCAAAATAATTTTCTTAGGTGAGCTTGACTTCTTCCCACGGATACTCTGCCAATCCATCAACGACGTCGACGACAACCAACCATACTAACATCACCAGTATATCACGATGGGTAAGCGACAACGCCTTTTCTATTCACAAGAGAATTCAATTGCATCGGCATCGGCATCAGCGTCTTTTCATTGCATCGCTTGCGTCCTCGATCACGACAGCGCCGCCAACTTTTGCACAGACGACGACGAGAAGATTTGGACAGACATCAGGAGGACAGAGATTATTGGAGAGAGCATGCCACCAGGAGATCCGACAAGAGAACCGACAGAGCGCAGCGACAACAGCCATAATGGACTGCCGACTTGAAAGACGAAGAACGATGGTTTCGACATCAAATAAGACGGCAGATTGACTCGACACCGGCCCACGCGACGGAACCAGTCGACACATCATCAAATCCTTAATGCACTGAGCGACTGGAAATCCCTGCATCATCTGCAGACTGGAAGTCAAATGCTGCCGGGACCCGATTCTGCGAAGACGATCGATGAAATTTCACCCCGCACACGACCCATCACCAAGGGCAAAACAGAACCCACGCCTCCAGACTGGGCTTCATCTTCTCGATATGTCTTGCTTCTGTCAGCAACTGTACCGGCATCTTTCTCGCACATTCGCACAACCGTCTCTCTCTGCGGCCGTCATCTCACTCTCTGGGATCTCTATCGATGTACCCAATCTCTGTCGAAATCTTGCCTTTTTCTCTTTTTCTCGTCGGCTCTAGTCATCTCGCTCAAGAACGCGGCAGTGTCGGGACAAGCAGCAATTATGAAACGCAGATGCAGATGCAGATGCATCTCCATCTCTCCAGACAACACAAAACAGCATGCTAACATTCACCAGGCCGTCTCCAGGAATACCAGGTCATTGGCCGGCATCAGCCGACCGAGGCTAACCCCTCTCCCGCTCTGTACCGCATGCGGATCTTTGCTCCCAACACCGTTGTTGCCAAGTCCCGGTACTGGTACTTCCTTCGCGGCCTGAAGAAGGTCAAGAAGGCCACCGGTGAGATCGTTGCCGTCAACGAGGTATGTTTTTGTTCACGATTTCCCATTCCCAAGGCAATCAAGGCATATTCTAACAGCACAGATCTCCGAGAAGCACCCCCAGAAGGTCAAGAACTTTGGCATCTGGATCCGCTACGACTCCCGCTCCGGCACTCACAACATGTACAAGGAGTACCGTGAGCTGTCCAGAACCGCTGCCGTCGAGGCCCTGTACTCTGACATGGCCGCCCGCCACCGTGCCCGTTTCCGGTCGATCCACATCCTGCGCGTCGTCGAGATTGAGAAGAACGAGGATGTCAAGCGCCCATACCTGAAGCAGCTCATCACCAAGAACCTGACCTTCCCCCTGCCTCACCGCGTTCCCAAGATCCCTACCGCCAAGATCTTCAGCGCGAAGCGTCCCGCCACTTTTGCTTAAGTTTTTCGCCTTCTTGTGTGTCATCTTCCATAGAGAGAGCAAAAGTTCAAGTCAAAAAACCAAATTTAAAAACAAAAATCGTGCCGTTGTTTTCCATCCATCATCTTTTTCATCATTTTTTTGTTTCTGTCTTTCTGTCTGGGAGGAGGGTAAAAAGAGTGTTCTGTTCGGCTAACAGCACTTTGCGCAAACAAATAACGGTTTTTTTTAAAGCACGATGGGTCATTAAAAAAATCAAAATTTTATAAAAAATATATCATGCTCGTGCGGATGTTGATGTTGAAACAAGCATCACGGCATCGTCCAAGCCTGCAGTGGGAAAGAAGTCGTGATAAACAGCACACGAAAAAAAAGAATATATCTCCAACAGCTGTCCGCAACTTTTGTCGCGTGGGTGAAATACGCCATCTTGATAGAGATGATTCCTCATGATGCTCGGGATGCTACTGCAGATATTCACATATGCGGCTGACGTAAGATGTGACTGCTACTGCAACTGCAACTGCAACTACATACATACTAGCCTGCAGCAGCTCAACTACCCTCAGAGTAAGAAAATCGGGGCTCGCGTAAGAGTCATTCCGTTTCATTCTCTGAGTGTGACACGGCAATCTATCTATATCTACTTGACCTGAATAGCAGTTTTGGTTTCTTGGGCCCAAGACTATATGAGTATCTTGATGGACAACTGACGAATATTGGTCTACAGGTCTACACATCACAGCCATCGCCAGCATCAAATATCACCAGCCTCAGACAACACCAGCCTCAGACATCACCAGCCTCAGCCGTCATGACTACACCGGACGAAGAAAAGGACTGGGTCACAGTCTTGACCACTCTGCCCAAACTGCCGCCCAATACGCACCGGCCCCGTGTCGAGACCGAACGGCTCGTCCTGCGTCCGCTCACCCACGATGATCTGCTCGACATACACGCCCTCCGCAGCCGGCCGGCCGTCATGGTAAACACCAAGCGCGGCACTGTCGACGACGATCTCGACTTTACGCGTGAACGCCTCGCACCGTTCCTGCCCCCCAACGACACGTCGGCCTTCAACTATGCCATCTGCCTGCGCGCCGCCGGCGACAACAAGCTCATCGGCATAGGCGGCGTGCACGCCTTCCGTAGCAACTTTGGCTGGCCCGAGGTAGGCTACATGCTCCACGACGACCACTGGGGCAAGGGCTATGCCACCGAGTTTCTGCGCGCCTTTGTCAAGGCGTACTCGGCCCTGCCGCGGCCGGCCGAACCGGCGCCGCTGCGTGTCGATCCGGCCACTCTGGCGGCCGACGCCAAGGCCATCATTGCAGCCGACGCCAGCGCCATGCCCGTGGTGGACGAGATGCTGGCGGCGACGGTGGCGGACCGCAACCTGCCGAGCCGAAAGGTGATCACCAAGGGCGGCTTTGTCGAGTACATGACGCGCGTCGAGCCGGAATGGACCAAACCCGAGGTGGATATCCTACTGCGCCACTACAAGTACCTCCCCGGCCGGTCGGCAGCAGAGTAGATGGGGCTTTGGTGTCGGGGATGTCGGGCTGTTTTTGTTTCTTTTTATGCCATGCAGCACAATGTGGCTTTTGTGACTGATGTGGCTGCTGTGGCAGTGTCACCAGTCGAGTCCTGTGAACTGTTGCACCCTTATATCATTCTATAGCATCTTTGTGTTGTATTTTTGTCCTCTGGGTAGCCCCATGTCTAATAGCAGTGTTGGTCTGTCTGTCACTTGGAGAAATTGAGAACAACCCAAAGACAGCTAGATGCCACTGGCTGGCATCTTACCGCGTATCATGTACGCCGCCGCCGTGGCCTTTGTTCTGTCGAGTCTGACTGCTTTTCCACGATGGGTCGAGACGGTGTCGACTTGCAGCACTTTGCCAGTATCTGGCCATGTATCCTAGACAACGAGTATTTCGTGTAAGCTGGCATGGCTCGCATGTCGTTGCACGGCAGTGGTGTGATCGAGTCTTTGTTGTGTGTCTGTGTTTTGTGCTGTTGTTGCAGCTGTGATAGGCACATGGACGCCGCTGTTTTTATTTTATATTTTTCTTTGCTAATTTATTTTTGGATGTATAAATAAATGAGGATTTTAACAGACCTATTTAGTATTTGGGTTTCTTTTCTTTTTCATCTTTCAGCATGCAGTTATCAAATTTGGTTCGTGCTGTCTCTTTGCAAAAATCGAGAAAAATACCAGTAAATTTCGTTTCGTTTTGCACATCAATAGAGACCACCAAAAACCACAGCGTTTATAGCATATAATCAAAAGCTCCTATGACAATATGTTGTGGTGACGCACTGATTTTCTATTTATATTTACCTGAAAGGGCATGTACAATACGGAATATCAGTACTACATGTGAGCAGTACAGCCACAACGCCATGCCTCGAGGTGGAGCCTAACATGTCATCCCACCTTTCTGCCTTCCCAGTGTTGACAGTCTTGCACTTACCCATATTGTGATGCCAGCCACCCCTCTTTCCTCTTGCCTACTGTGTACTGCCTACTGCCTACCGTCACCGCAGACGGCCTATGATATGGAGTCCATCTGGCCGCTCTCCCGCTTCCCCAGAGTTGCAATCATTCTTCAATGAAAGTGGTTGCCCACTGCCTGCCAGGCGCTCTTTCCTGTCTCATTCTCTCTCTCTCGGTAGCCCCTCTGCCCCACCTGCCCGCTTCTTCCCGTTTGCTTGCTGCGTGCCTTGCCATCTGCTGGCGCACGCTCCAGTTCCATCCGCTTCCTTGCTTGTCGCCTCGATGGGCTTGACTTATGTCATTTCTGCATGTAGTGTTCAGCGTAGTTAATATATGGCATCTGTACAAACACTCTCACTGCTGCATGCCGTGTATTAGTTAGAAGTCGGTCGTGCCTCCTGCCTCCTGCCTCCTGCCTCCTGCCTCAGCTGTTTTTTGTCGCACTGCGTTGTCTCGATACCTGCTTCGCTCCTTCCCTTTGTAATATTTTGTCTTCTTGCCCTTCCTGGCCGTCTCATCTCTTTTCCCTCCCTATTCCCTCTTTCTTCTTTTGCTTTTCGAGCCACCCACACCTCCCACGCCTGCTGCAACTGCCTGCCTACAAAGGCACACCTGCGTGCCGTCTGACCAGTAGCACAATAGTATTAAAACAGAAACAGAATGCGCAGTCGCATCCTGCTGTCCCGCGCCTGCCCGTTTCGTTTGACCCGATCTTGGTCATATAATGAGCTGACACCCTCACTATACGCCTCTACTGCTTAATGCTTTTCTGACTTTTCTCATCAACATCATATAACTGCCTCCTCACGACGCCAGTATCGCCCCTCTGACACTATGGCGACCGCCGCGCCGCCCCAAGCCGACGCACCGCCAGATCCCAAATCTTACTACGGCTACCTCATCAATGTCGATAAAACACCGACGCCGCTCTTTGCGGCATTTCTCCGGGCCTTGGCCCAGCACATTGTAAGAGTCGCATACCGCAGTCATCTCTGGACAGACTAGTAGTAGATTCGGACCTAGAATCAGATCAGGCGGCCCCGCGCGGTCTTAGTCTCCCGAACCCGCTCTAACAAAGCCGCGCAGATCGACAACGTGGGCGACACAACTGTCAAACAACTCTCGCCGCCAAAGCTAGCCGCTTTTTACAAGCTGGCCGGCGCCAACTACGATGGTAAGCCCTCTTTCTTCTTCTTCTTCTTGTTACCCTGAGAAAACAAAGTGACAAGTGTAACGACTGACTAGCAGCCCTCTTCCTCGAGCAGCCAGATCCATCCATATCGTTTACTTGGCAAAACACCGGCTGCCAACACTCCCTCCAGCCCACAGACGACGCCTTCAAGCCTCCGTCAATCCCCGTCTTAACCACCAAGGGATTTGTCAGCTGGCAGGTGCTACAGACACTGCTCTGCCCCGAAATCCATGTGCCTGTGCTGCAGTTTGCCGCAAAGAACTGGCATCTTAAGCACCCAGAAACCGGCGAAGCCTTTCCGCCCGACTTGCCAAAGGAAGCCCTACCGACCGTTGCAGACCCGAAAATCGAAGAGTGGCACCTAGAGTGTGGACGAAGGTTGCAGCGCGAAGCTGCCGAAGCCGAACGGGCCAAGGAGGCCAAGGAGGCCCAGCAGGCCAAGCAGGCCCGGCAGACCCAGCAGGCACATCAAGCTCAACCTGGCTCGCCAAGGGGTACATCTGTACCTCGCACAAAGACAAGGCCAGTCTTCAAACAGGGCGACTACTTTTACTCTCCTCGCATGCCCGCGGAGGAACGGTCAGATTCACCTCGTGCACCCCGCACCCGGGGCTCAAGCCCGCGGCCGGGAATGGGCGGCATGGACGGAGCTGATGGTCGTGCATTTTCCTATCACCATGTGCCGCCGCAATTTACTGTCCCAAACCCGGCGGCGGCAGCAGCAGCAGCAGGCGTCTTTGTTGCCACCACCGCTGCCGCTAAATTCACGCGCAAAGTTCGTCTTTCACCGCCGCCCGACGAACGCCGCGCAGGGCGTCGCCGCAGCTTTTCGGACTACCCGCCCTCGCCTACACCCGCCGAGCCTCGCGTCCGCGTGCACTCGCCGCACTTTCATACAGAGCCGCACAACTCCACACCACGCCGACACAGCCACCCACACCACCGTGTCTCATCCAGCGACTCGTGCGGTTCGGATGACGAAGAGCCGCCACACGCTCCTCCTAGGCCGATGCCGTCTGTCCGCCGAGTTTACCCACAAGGTCCCACTGTGCTGCCGGACCCATACCCACCAGGACTCGCACCCGGACCCATACCAGCGGGCAAGCGTGAGAGCTCATCGAGTGGGGGCGATAGACGGCGGCGGGAAGAGCGCATCCCGTTCCCCCCTGTGCCGCGATCACCGCGTCGGTCTCCCCACCGGTCACCGCACCGAACAGAAGAGCCACGGCGGAGAAGCCGGGGCGTATCAGGCAATCTGCAGGATAAGTTATCATCTATTCTACCAAATGGTGTGGTCGGCGTTATCAGTAATATGACCAAGACAGAGCGGCCACGCAGCTCGTCGCGCACGCACTCTCATTCAAGCGAGCAGGGCAGTGGAGCGCCGCGGTACTCCAAAGAAAGTCTGCAGAGCTCCAAGCTGGGCCGCGGGTGGTCGTATGACTCGGACGAGGGGAACAACGGGTCTGCCAACGGCGACCGGCATCGGCACCGAGACCGCGAGTTCGAGAGGGAGAGGGAGCGGGAGCGGGAGCGTGATAGACCACGGCGGGACTATGCCGACCCTCGAGATCCTCGAGATCCTCGGGATCCTCGCGATCCTCGTGATCCTCGTGACCCAAGAGATCTTCGCGACCGTGACCCCAGGGACTATTCGAGCCGCCGGGACCGGGAAATTCCATTCCGGCCCCGTGAGAAGGATGCCGAGCACGACAGTCACACTCGGGACAGGCACCAAGACCGAGACCGCGAACGGGAGAGAGAACGCGGGCGCGATTCTGATCGCCGCGAGCGGGAGCGAGAGCGAGAGCGTGAACGGGATGCGTATATGCTGGACCGCGGCCGGCGCGACTCGCTGCGCGAAAAGAAGAAGAATAGGAGCCTCGACCGGAGCCGCGAGGGCAGCCGGGAGCCTCGGGAGGAGCCAGAGCGGGCTGACGACGAAAGGGAGTACCGGAGCCGGCGCGAGCGTGAGAGGGAGCGAGAGCGGGAACGGTATCCTCTGCGGCCTGACGCACTGAAGCGGCCTGTTGTCAGCCCCGAAGTCGAGCGGTAGTTCTTTTTATTTTCCTTTTATATCTATTTGGTTATTGGTTTTTTGGTTATCTGGGATGGTCTAGACACGACTTACGATACAGCAACATCAGGATCTAGCGGACATATGCGGCCTTTGCTGGAATTTTGATACGACGACACGATCTGGAAATAGTGTTTTTCTTCTTCTTTTGTTTGTTTCTTCTAAAGGATAAAGTTGCCTTTACTCTTTTAATATTGATAGCCCCTGCAATCTCAGGCCACTACTTTTTGTTTATGCCAACCTTGAATCAGCGACCACAAAACTACAGGACTACAAACCGAGCCGGTCGGAGGCGAGGCCGGCCGGAGCCATGGCGGGTCGGTTAGGTGTCACTGGACAAGAAGCAGACACGCTCTGACACGTATCCGACCGGGCCTATTCATTATTGATGCGTGATTGGGCTGTCGCAGCCTACGGACGCAATTTCGGGAGGTCTTGCCTAGGCCGGGCCGGCAGATACGGACGTGACTGTCGTTAGAGCCAGAGTCAGTTTGCCTGGCGCCAGTAGGCCGGGGTGAAGAGGTAAGAATGGCGGCCGTCCAATCAGTCGCTATCGAGGTGGCCGGCAAAACGGCCGCCAGATTACGGATTGCGAATTACAGAGTGCACAATTACAAAATTCACGCAGCGACATCGCTATTCTTCTTTTCATTTTAAGTTAATTTAATCCCATTTGATATATCTCAGGAGTGTTTGCGACGCAAGCGGCGGTGAGCAATCGGCGGTCGAGGGTGAGCTGTAGCTACGCAGTAGATGCGTGGCCTAAGCACGAAACAGACCCTTAACCTGTTAGTCCCTTTTTCTTGATTCTTGAATACAAACCTTGAGTCCTAGACAGGAGTAACGAAGATGAAGATGAGGACAAAGGCATGTCCTCGCGTAGGACTGTCTATAGCACCATCAGACCCAGAGCCACTGTCGTTATTCACAGACGCAACCCATCTTTCTTTTCTTTTTTCCTTTCCATTCTTCCCCCCCCCCTTCTTCACCCCTCACGGCCTGGCAGATGGCCGCTTTGCTGCGACACTACACATTGCACCCGGCCGCGCGACCGGGCCGCCGGCCAAGCGCACTTTGCGATGCACCTTTCCTGCCGCCATTGGCCGTCTAGACGACGAGATTGGTCGGCTCTGGTAGTCTGTCTTTCTTGTCTGTCTCGCCCCTTGTTTCTTTTTTTCCCTTTTTCCCTTCTCTCCCTCTTCCCGCTGTATTACTTCAAGTTCCGCATTTACAGATCAGTGATATCTGACACAGCACAGCGGTGAACTCTTGACGAGATGGCACGTCATAGACCTGTCATTGTGACTTCTCTAGTGGAGAGAACCCTACTCGGCTTATAATTATCAGTCCTGCCAGCAATGCCCAATGTGCAATATGAAGGCAATCTTGTGATGACGACGTTTTCGCCCGCCAACCGCCTCGTCGCATGTCGTCCGCTCCTTCCTCCTAATATCACTCCTTCCTTCCTCCTTCCTTTCTTCTGCTTCCTTCCTCTGGCGATATGGCCATATTTGGCGGGCCACCACAATCCCTACTACCAGCTATCAATACCCACCCAAATATCTTAGTCTTACCATACTCTGTAGTATGGCATATGCACATGCACTCCGTCGTCCTTCTTACACCTATGCCCCGGCAAATCACATCCTAGAAAACGACTGTTCCACATGCAAAGGCCGGAAACAGGCCACGAGGCGCATAGTGGTCGAGAGAATAAGAGAATAAAATAAGAGGATAGGAGAGTACATAGACATAGTAGAGGTCAGAAAGTTGGGGTCTACACAGTGAGCCTGAGCTGGATTTGGGGGCAGTTGGCTCCGCGATTAAACTCAATTAGTGAGGTTGGGCTAGTTGCACCTTCCTCGTCGATGGTCAATCGCATCGCCATGCCGACTCGTCACACTTTGTCTACTTTACTTACACGATGCCTGCTTAGTCAGACAGTCATGGCAACGGCCATATCCAATGTACATATCTAATATACAGTACCACTCAGTATGAATTTTTGCGAACGCAGACTTGGTGATGCGCTATGGACTGATGGTCTACATTTTGCCTTTCTCACGCATCCGTTAGTCTGGACGGGCGGTCGCATGGTCGCCGGCCTCCCTTAGCCAATCCACCTCGTGAACCAAGAACAGGAAAGCACCAGAACGTTATGACAACCGAGTGCAGAAGGAGCGATGCGCATAAGCCAAAATATTACAAAATGGACAGGGGCGACAGTCGCGATGGCCAGATTCTATCAGCTTTCCCCCTTCCCTGCTCTTTCATCTCTTCCTTCTCCCTTCTCCCTTCTCCCCTCTCTCCCTCCTCCCTCTCTCCTCTCCTCGCATCAAACTCACCACAGCGACGGCGGTGGCATCGACGTCAACATCAACATCAACACCAACTCCCACACCCACTCTCATTACCGTCATCCAGTTCTTCTGCGCACCCAGGTCTCCTTGCTAAGCCCAATTACAACTCAACTTGACGTCGTCACTCAAAACCACTAAGGCCGCCTCGCGTGCCTCGTCACGTCCATCTATCCCATGTCTAGCTGGATCCCGATCGCCATCCCTCTGTGGCTGTCCATCATCGACGACGACGACGGCGATAAAAAGTCCTCGGCCCTATCTCTTAAAGACAGCCCTGCCTTTCTGGCTGTTTGCTTACTCGCATGCAGCTTTCTCACTCTTCACTCACTCTTCATCCGCCCTTCACCCTCCTGACTCGTCTGACTCGTCAGGCTCATCAGGCCGTCAATAGTCCAGAACAACCAAGCTCTAGCTGCAGTGGCAAACACAAAAGTCTCGCATTTGATTACATCAATTCAGCATCAGGCACACAAACTGCAAACAGTAAACAGCTATTCCCAAAAGAGAGCAAAGACTCAGCTGTTCGACAAATCATTCACAAGTCAATTACAAGTCAATCACAAGCCAGTCACGCCAGTCGCAGGCCAATCGCCAAATTCACTGCCAATCGTCTCCGCGGCACTGTTCTTTGTCATCGGCCATTTGTGGTTTCCTGCTTCTTTTCCCTTTCTTGCATTGGTCTTAGCCTCTTAGTCACATTCTCTTTGAGCTTCCACGCCAGCACGTCTACGTCTTTGGCTTTTCCTCTTTTACTCAATCGAGCTCTAGAGGTTTGCGGTACCTCCGAGCTCGTGTCTATCTTATTTAAGACATAAGACATTTGCATTCCTGCGCTTTCTTATTGCTTTCGTTCTTCCACTTCCACTGCCACCCGCGCAACCTTATATCCCGAGAATCCTCGATATCTTGGTAATCTGGCACTCGCAACTGTTTCGTCAACACAACTTCTTCGCCCTTTTACGCTTTAATTTGCTGTTCTACCCTCTTTTACACTTTACAACAAAACTCTAGAAGCTTAGCATCGCATCAACCAACACACACACAACTAATAGCCTTTACAACTCGCCCGGCATGCGGCGCCCAGCACCCGAGAAGCTTGTTTACGCATACCTCTTTCCCCGACCAAAGCCCGCCGATCCCCAAAACTTCCACGAGTTCCTGGAGCGTAATTTGGTTCTCGAGGTTCGGCAAGAGGTCCATTCGTTTTACGGGCATCTCGATACCCAGGAAGCCAAGTACCCCGGCCTGGACTACAGCCACCCGGGGCACCGCGTGCGGCTAAGCCGGTGGCAGTGGCATCGCCGCCTCTTTAGGGCATTCGACTATCTCGGGCTGACCCCATACGAGATTGCCAACCTGACGAAATGGGAGGGCACAAGATGGGCCAAAGAGCGCTATGAAAAGGAGCAGAACATTACCATCCGAGACTCGGCGGCAGACGGTATGCCCGACTACAGGGCTAGCAGAAGCCCGCCTACTGTGCAGGAACGCGTCCAAGATTTCTCAGTCGAGCACAAGCCGAGCTGGCAAGCACGTTGCCAGCCAGAACAGGAGCACTCCCAGAACAGCTCGATTACACTGAGAACGACACTGCTGCCCTCACGGCCAGCACTGCGCACCACAATCTCCGATCTACTCTACAGTTCCCGGTCGACGACCCCCCGGCCACAACTACCACCCCTGCCATCTCTGCAGCCCCTGCTACAAGACTCTATCAGCATGGCTTCACAAATGGCCGCGGCTGATCCTGAACCAGATATTCGCGGCGGACACATGCCGACTACGGACTTTACACAGGATACTAGCATGGCCCAAGAAAACGAGTGCGACGACAGCATTGATAGTATCAGAAGTGCTGGCAGTGCTGGCAGTGCTGGCAGTGCTGACAGTGCTGACAGTGCTGACAGTGCTGGCAATACAGACAGCGTCGACCCCAGCGTTTACATGCAGCTTGTCGAGCAGCCTAGGGAGCACGCTGTGAGTCCCGACATGGTCAACAGCTTGACGTTGATGGGCATCGAATCGGACGAATGGTATAAGTCTGCCATGGAGTCTCGGCAGATCATGGCCATTCCCGAGCTGCGGTTCGTGCACTCGTCGTTTTCCTCAGAGTTTCCGGCACTATCCCAATTTCCGGGCGAGTCCCAGTTACGGCCACAAGAGCAATCGCAATCGCAATCACAGCCGTCATTACAGAATATGCTAGGCACAGGCTTGATTGATGTCACGCCGTCTGGTAGTGCCTCTGCGCATATTCTGGAGTCGGCGCGGCAAGGAAACTGGGACAATGTGCCTCCGTTTCTGCATGATGTGCTGAACGACGCCAACCGCATGACAGAGGGCACTTGATTTGTCTTTACCCAGTGAAATACATTGCCTGTCGGTGTTTGGTTAATCCATTTTGTTTTACTGTTCTTTCACTTGTGCATTTGTTTTACCCTCTTTTCGGCGTTCTTGAGCAGGTTCTTTCTCACTACCAGGCCGGTACGTGACTCCAGCATTATTACCACTTCTTATGCGCTTATTTATTCACCATTACTCGTTGTTCTCTTGGTTTATCGTTTTGAGTCGTCTCTAAAATAGTCAGCATGCGATGGGCTGCCTTCAGAATACCATTTTGTCTACTCTTTTGCATTTCGAAGATTAGGGGCGGTGCCCAGTTAGCTAGACGAGAAACAGTATTCTATCAACCACTTCTCACATACACGTTATCGTAAAGATGATTAATTCCCTGGCGCAGCGAGCCTAATGTTTCGGGTATGCAAAGCTCATAAAGCCACCAACACATAATACATAACACAGAACGCCCCTGCCGTATTCTCTCCGGAACAAACCTGGTAGACCGAAAGTGATATCAAAAACGCCCGAGAAGAAAAGAAGAAGCTAAGAAAAAAAGCAAGAAAAAAAGCAAGAAGAATACAAGAAGAATACAAGAAGAATGAAGAACACCGAAGAGTATCAAAGAACGACATACACAACGTCCAGGACTACTCCAAGTAGGACCACTCGGGAATGGCCCTGATCTGCTGCCACATGAACTTCTCCAGCTTGTTGGCCGACTTTGTGTACGGCGTGCCCTCGCTGTTGTACTGGCGACAGTTGTTGAAGATGAGCTTGGCGTCATAGATAAAGTCCTCGGGGTTCGGATACTGGTCCGCCTCCAGCTTCTGCTCCATGGTGCTGAGATCCATGGGCTCCTGGATGACTTCGTAGTAGTCGGCCACGTCGTCCTTGCTGACCGGCACCACGAACGGCCACGCACTCTGGTGGTTCTGCATGTCGTTGAGCAGGTGCATCAGCTGGCTGTAGTTGGGGCCGTGCCGCGGCTGGCGCGCCAGCTCGTCCATGTCCGGCGACCAGCCCGACGCCTTGATGGCCTCGATGCTCATCGGGTCGATCGGCTGCACGCCCCCCGCGCCCGTCCTCCACTCCTTGGGCGGCTCGTGCACAATGTGCGATTTTGAATACGCGCGCAGCTTGGCCTGCACGCACTCTTTCTGCTTCAGCAGCATGCGGCCCATCTCCAGGTACCGCACGCGCGGCACCATGGTGCACTGCATGATCGTGCCGCCCTCGTAGTCTTTGATATAGCCCATCCAGAGCGCCCTGTCCAGCGTGATCTCCTTGGTGAAGCCCTGCTTCTTGAAATAGCCAATCGCGTGGTTGTCCGCATACGTCAGGAAGTGCATCACCGGGCTCGACGCCTTGACAAAGTCCTTGAGGTGCGACATCAGGTGCGCGCCGTAGCCCTTGACCTGCTGGTCCGACGATATGGCGCAGAACACAATCTCGGCGAAGCGGCGGTCGCGAAAGGGCCGGTATGTGATGCCGCCGACTACCTCGAGCGGGCTCTTGACAATTGCAATCGATATGTGCGTGCGGTCGTAGACGAGGCGCGCAATGTAGTCCTTGGGCATGTTGGGCAGCTGTTTCTGGAAAATGTTCTTGAGGCCCGTCATGATGACAAAACTGTCCTTGTCGCCGTCGTTGTTCACGACGCGGAACTGTATCACGCCCGTGCGCTCTTCTATCACGGCAGGCTTCTCTGGGAAGGGGATCCGCTTCATGCCGTTGATCAAGTCGGCGGCGTCGTCGTCGTCCTTTTTGTCGGCCTCGCCATCTTTGGTAGTTTCGTTTGCTTCGTTTTCGATCGGCTCGTTTTCGGTTGCTTCTTTCTTGGTACCTGCTACTGCACTGGCTTCGGCTTCTCTATCGGCCTCGGCCGCCTCAGCAGAAGGGCTTCGCTTGATACGCTTGGCCTGTGATGGCGAGGCCGGCTCGTTGCTGGCCTTTCTCTTCCCGTCTATTCGTTAGTTAGAGTCTGAAGTGTGCGAGTATGATTAGCAGTAAGAGTGAAAACCTACTCTCGTCGACATCCGGGATTGCTGCCGGTTCGGTCTCCATGGCTGTGGTGGTGTGTGCTGGCCCAAACACAGGTGATTTGTGGACTGCGGAACTTGTGAGGGCGCGACGAGGTGCACGATGATGTCGTTCTGGGAGATTCCCATGTGGAGAAAGATGGGAAGTGGAGCTGTCGCCGCAACTGGACTGGCAGGAACAGAGGCAGTAGAGCCGGGAGCTGAGCTACGAGTACTAACTATGTATGTACACATGCAGAGTGACTAATCACACAGTCACGTGAAGCGTTTGGACAACGTAAGCTATTGAGAGCCACGCTAGCCTCTTCTGGAAATACAGTTCAGGGCCGCGCGCCGCGTCCATTGAAGCTACCGTTGCTCTTACTCTCTCTGTACTGACGGATTGGCCAGGCCCACCTTTGTTCTGGACAGCTCTCCTCGAACCATCACCAACTACCTGCGTCTCGCATATTACCACCGTCCACGTCTACGCATACCTCTACGTCTACCACGACCTCTACACTCCCTCTACTCCTCTCTCAACCTTGACTACAAATCAATTACATGGATTCCTCTCTGCACCAGGTCTGGCAAACTGCGTCTGGCAGTCCCTTTGCACCCACGATCGGCAAGGACAACCAGTTCTTTGTCGGCTTCTCTCTGCTCGTGCTCAGCATCGGCCTGACAGGAGCCTTCCTCTTGAGTAGGCCGTCTCCCATCTCCCATCTCCCATCTCCCATCTCCCATCTCCCATCTCCCATCTTCTATCTGTTTCATAGTCGGAGCCATGCACTAACAAACAGACCGCACACTCGCGAGCCTGCCTCTCTACGGCCTGCCAGCATCGGCAGCTTTTGCGTAGGTCATCTTTCTTTCATCTCTGCGTTTCGAGCAATTCCGAGCCTATAGCCGATGTGAATAGCATACTAACCGCCTAGTTTCGGCGTCGTGTACATGTTCTGTGCTGTCGGCGTCTACGTTTAGGTTCATTGCAGTACACCGCGTTGACAAGACGAGATTCGTGTCGCGAAAAGAAGAGACGAAAAGACGAAAAGACGAGACGAGGCGACACGCGCGGAGAAGATATACCACGAGAGGTGATTTGATTTGACAAAAAAGGGATCTACACCTGTATCATTGTTTGATATAGAGAGGGCGTTTGTTGCTTTACTGCTACTGCATTCTGCATTCTGCTATTCCGACTGTGTCGGCGCATAACTACTACATTTCCAGCCTGCTTTCTGCTCTTTGCCTTCTTTCTGCCTTTGCTTTTACGTTTTGCTTGCTTTGCTGCTTCTGCTTCTGCTTCTGCTTCTGCTTACTCTTGTTCCAAACACCACAATGGAAGCATCTCCAGCCCTGTTCCGGGCGATGGCGACATCGACTCGGCCAATCTACCAGCTACTCCGGTGTGTTAGCTTCTCCAACAAGGTGCACGTCGAGATCTCGGAGGACGGCATCAAGTTTATCGCAGACCACACACGCGTGATGCAGGGCATGGCATCGCTGAGCAAGTCCATGTTTGCCACCTACAACCTGAACCTGCCGCGTGGAGGAGGTGACAAGGACGACGACGACGACGACGACGAAGATAACAACGTCGATGACGACGACGAAGTTCTACCGGCTACATTTCAAATCTCACTCCCAGCATTTCTCGAAGCACTGCAAATATTTGGCGTCACGGACGCACCGTCGCGGCAGCTGAAGCAAGACCTGGACTACCGCCGCAGCGACAAGACTGGCAACGCTAATGGCGACGCTTTCAGCCACCATATCCTCGGGATGCCCGGCACCTGCAGCATTTCGTACGTGGAAGACGGTGCGCCGTTTGGCATTATCCTGGAAGAGTCGTCGGTCAAGACGACATGCAACCTCGCCACCTACGTGCCCGAAGCCCTCGAGGCCATCCCCTTTGACCGCGACAACCTGGTCTTCAAAATGATCATGCAGCCGCGCTGGCTGCTCGACGCGCTCGTCGAGCTGGCACCGTCGTCGCCCAACCTGCTGGCCCTGACGGTGACGTCGCGCGAACCGTACCTGCGGCTGACGTGCAACGGCAACCTGGGCAGCGCGAGTGTCGACTTCTCGCGCGGCCGCAATCTGTTCGAGTCCATCACAGTGAGCGAGCGGTGGACGCAGAGTTTCAAGTTTGACCTGATCAAGTCGGCAACCGAGGCGATGCGGATCGCGAGCAAAGTGAGCATCCGGGGCGACCGGCAGGGCGTGCTGAGTCTGCAGTTTATGGTGGAAATGGACGGAGCCAGCGGAGGAGGGGGTGGTGGTGATGGTGGTGGAAGTGGAGGAAGCGGAGGCGCGGGCGGGATGCAGTGGCTGCACTTTACGTTTGTGCCGTTTATGTCTGACGAAGAAGACGACAGCGAGGAGGGCGAGGAGGAGGAGGGCGAGGGCGGCGACAACAGGGAGCAGGACACGGTGGCCCCGAGAGCACGGGGCGGAGGCGGCGATGACAGCGAGGACGAAGACTTATTTGTGACGCAGCAAGTCTGAGTCTGTCCATGTTTATGTTTGCTTGTACCTGGTTTTAATATGTTTTCTGTTGAATTTCTGTCGACTTTACAGGTTTCCTTGCCATTCGTCTGAGATGCCTGATACAGTCTGATAGTCCGATGTCTGGAAGTCTGGTCTGATGTCTCTTCCGAGGTGTGATCGTCAGAACTGAAAGTCGACTGATAGTCGTTGGTAGTCGACTGAGATGTCTAAGATATTCACCGTCTTTTTCTGTGTTTGATAGCTGTATATTTTGCTTCCTTCTTTGACTCGTTCCGGCTTCCGTCGAATTGTTCTGCCTGCCTGTGCTTCTGCCTATATTCTTGCCTTGACTTTGAGTCTCAGTGTCTACCCAGACATGCATCAACGCCGCCGTCTTCAGTCTACAGGCCATAGCTGCAGACCATGTCACAAATCACAACGGTGAAGCGAGTGGCAAATAGTGCGGCTGCATCAGAAGCGAGCAGATCAATATATCACTTGTCAGCTACGGACAGCGTACGCCAGTGGGTAACATAAGGTAATAGGGAGCGATGGCAATATTGTGTAGCAGCTGTTCCGATTTCTCTATACAGTGGCGAGAAGAAAAGGAGAAGAGTAAGAGTAGAGAATGGCTTCGGCGATGGAATGAGACCGCGTAAAACCGCGTAGAGAGTTTCACCACAGGTTCTTTGACGAGCATGATATCCATTTTGCATTTGCGTCTTCTTTGAAAGACAGGGACGTCTCCTCTTCTTCGTCTTTATGCCTTGTATTATTCCACTCGACGGCATATTTGTCTGGGGATAGCAACAAAGAATGTATACAAGGGAGGCTGCGAGAGAGGAGACAAGCGCCGGCAAGAATCAGAGATGACGAAGAAACAAGGGGCACTGGAATGTGGCAGACAGAAATACACTCAAAACTCTGCTGGTGGCCAGCGCTGGAATGCGCCGCCACTGTAAAAAGTGCTTGAAGTACTGGACAGGCTACCAAGCCATCCTCTCCAAGACATGCGTTACATATCAGGTGTCACCCGCTCCGATGGCGTGGATCGTGCGCGATCTTCGGTCCTTTGAGCTTGATCGACTGAATAGTTTGAGGGGGCAAGTCATGGCTCGAGGGGGTTAGAGAGAGCCAGAGGGTGGAAACGTGAGAAAAAGGTTGAAAGACGCAGAATGGCCCGCAAGGTGAGGAATGTGTACTATAGCTGAGTGCTGTAGAAGAGAGAAGACGTGTCGCGCCGTGATATAAAGTCAAGGCCATCTCTTCCAGATGGTCGTGATAGTTTCGTCCATCACTCATCGTGCTGTCTCTTTATTCACATACTCCTACATCCATATTTATATTCACCGTCTACATCACATCACCACATCAGGCACAATGAAGTTCTCTACCAAGGCCAAGTCGATCAAGCGTGACGGCTGTGGCGCCTCGGTCGTATCGCTATCCTCGCAGGTCTCGCTCTCCTCCAAGCTGTCCGAGTCCTCCAAGTCGTCCATGGCGTCGTCGCTCGCCCAGGCCAAGCTCGCCACCACTGCGGCCTGGACCAGCATAAAGAAAACCACCTCGGCCCTCAAGAAGACGTGCAAGAAGACGTGCAAGACGCCTCTGTCGCCGCGGCCCCGGTCGTCGGTCGACAACCCGTTCAACGACTTCACCTACCGCATGGACGAGCCTACCCGCGTTAGCCGCCTCGTCAACCGCCTCAGCAGACAGTCCAGACAGTCCCGCTACTCGTCCATTGACGGCAACGAGCACCCACCGATAAGCTCGCTGTCGTACGAGGACAGCGACTTCGACGACGACCGTGACATCTTTTCCGGCCAGCCGTTCTGGGCCGGAAAAGAGCAGTCGTACAGCGCTGCCACCTACAACGAAAAGATGACCGTCGTCGTGACCACCGAGGCACACGCCCACGGCGCGCGCTATGCCAACGCAGCGCCATACGAGCGCATCGACGACGAGTGGTACCTGTAGACGTGTGGCGTCCTTTTTGGGTTCTGCAGTCTGTAACAGTGGCGTCTGCAGGTTGCCGGTTCTTTTCTCTCTCTCCTCGCGCGTTTACGACTTATGATATCACGACTTTCTTTATATGTTTATCTCTACCGCCAATCGTGGTCTCCAGTGGTGGCCAACACATCACTTGCTATACACAGCATATGCGGGCTTACAGGCTCTTCATTATCTCTTTTATTGTCTCTTTTCTATTCTTTCTTGTCGTTTCTGTTTTTTTTGTGTCGACCAATACATCTTAAAAGCCGTTGATGGCGTTGCGGAATTCGGGCTTGGAGCTTGGCGTTACGGACAACAGGGCGTCTCTGGCTTAATATTTTTTTATTCAGTCGCTCATGGGTTTCTTTCTTGTCTCTTTTCGCTCTTATCCCTTTCTTGCCGGTATCAACAACATCATTCTATTTTTACTACTCTCTTTGTCCCGTCTCGCCCCGATGTGCCCTGTACGTAATATCTACAATATACGTAAAATCTACAATAACTTCAACAGCTCTTGGCTATCATTAGAAACAACCTAGTTATTCAGACGGCCAAGTAATATCCTAAGGCCATGAACATACATAGTACTCGTGATCGGCCGTCTCGGTTTCAGCCTCGTGCAAGGGCCATGCACAGCTGCCAACATCTCGTATCTCTCTCTTTTACAGATACCAAGTACGCTCTCGATGTGCAAAAACAGACCCCTGCCTGGCGTATCTGATTATCTTCCGTCTACTATGTATTGTGATACGGCATGAACAACTAGAGCTGCAGGCCGTAGCAGCGTGCATGATGAGCTAGAGTCCAACGAACGATATGCAGTTGCAGGGGCACACGTGTCGAGTATTCTGATGAGGTGCAATAATAGATCGTGTTCTTTTTTGTAAAGCCTAGGTTCCTGGGCACATCAAACACCCAGCCAGTTGGTCATCCGTCTTGCAGACGCGACAGAGGCATAGAAGCAGAGAACAGAGAGGCAACTGTCGCCAAATTGGCCCAAACAACAAGTACACACAGATACCTGATATCGCTACAAGACACATCAACTACAAGACACTGTTACACACACTCGCTTAAGAGCACAACTACTGCGTCAATATATTAACCAGTTGAGACACCATGGCCACCGAGGCGTTTGTGCAACAGTCATACGGCCTTAGCTGGAGTACACACTAGGTAGCAATAGCGTTTAGCATTGCTATTATGCATGGTATCTGCTATGATCAGCGTCCATGTAACAGCGGCACGGCTCGATCGAGTATCCGGCTGTCCTCTCCTTCTGGCCTCTACAGAGGACTACTTAAACTGCTCACTCTCACTCTCCCTCCCAATGCCAAAGTTCAATGTCACCCTTCAAGTCTTTGTAACAGAGGACAACACCACAGACGTGCGCTCGAATTTGTACAGACCAGCTGTCAGTTGGCGGACGCAATCGGGCAGCGGTATGACAAGTCTGTTGTCTGTATGCATGCATGTAGGATATTTGTATTCCTCTACTCTCTGGTTTTTCAGCACCACCTGGTCTGGCCATACCATGAAGTCTGCTCCCGTTCTCTCGTCTGGAGCACATCTTTCCACATTGATGGATTCATCATTTCCCGTTTAAAGCATACTTCATTTCATTTTTCATTTCATATAAATGCATGCTGTGACACCTCACAAGACGCCGCGAGATCAAGTGGCCGTCAACTGCCAATCATAAGCATTACGACAACGACATTTCAATGCGTTTATAGTTGGAGCTCTGCAATGGCAAAAAAGAGAACACACGAACAGGTTACATAGTGTCCAACAGCAACAGACATTTACGGTAGAACACAAGCAACCCATCAACCAGCAACACAGGCAGAGGCAGCAATGATCACTACCCTCTTTACAAAACTGAAAAAGAATACAGAAACTATTAAAACTACAGAAACTACAAATCCACACGGTGGCTGGCGTCTGTGTTTGGACCTGGCCGCTATCCCCATCCAAGCTTCCCCTCCTCCAGGATCGAGCTAAGCCATCTGCAACGGCTGCATCGTTAGAACCTTCTTTTCTTCTTCTCTTCTTTTAGCCCTTCTTCTTGATTGTTTGTACGTCCTTGTCTTCTATCTTTCATCTTCTCTCTTCTCCTTTTCCTCTTTCGAATCGACTCTACTCCTCATCTACCCTCTTACTTACATGCGTTGGCTTGTCACACTTATTTATATCCATCACCTGCATACGCATATATTGGCTCTTCCCTGTCCGGTGCATCGTGTAACTTGTAGCTCGTGTAGCTCCTATTCTCTCTAATCTTTACGATACGCCATCCCGAATTTATCTTGCGGGCGGGTTTCTGTATTTTATTCTTCTAGCGTAATACTCTTGCAGCACGCTGATGTAAAGCTACAGTACTGTACATTGGATACTACACCACAACCTGGGCTTGGCCGTTGGCTCGGGCTGGCCGCCGGAGTGTGTATGTGCAAATGTGCTCTGGACATTTTGCATTGTCTGCATGGCCTGCATAAATTATAAAAGTTTCCAAGCTTGGTGGTTCATAACTCACTTGGCAACTGTCGTTCCTTCCCAACTAGATAAGAGTTATCAACTCAACCACCGCTCCTTCCCAAACTGCCAGCTGCTATCAACTCGAGTTGCTAACCCCGCTCCTTCTCAAGCTGTTTATTGTTATCAACTCGTATTAAGCCATCCTCTGCTCCTTCTACTCGGGGATATCGAAGGGTACAATACTGAGCCAAGCCAAGGACCCTACTTACACCGCTCTGCCAGGTCTTCCCTGCCTGTTTGCCTCTTTTGCCTCTTCCGTCCTCTCTCTTTGAGATGTCTCTCTTGTCTCTCCTTGGACTCGTTGGTGACGCTTTCCCAGCAGGGAATCGCTTTCCCAGCCTCCGGTTTATTAGTCATCTTCCGAACTTAGAACACGTTTATATCCCGTTTTAGCTCGACTGTTGGTAGATTTTGTCTTTTGTCTTCTGTCTTGTTTTTAATTTTGTTTTCCTCTGAATCTTCGTGCTTTCCTATAAAATACATTTTCATCCGTGCTTTCTCTACTTCCACCCTTGCTTCTCCTTGCTTGGATCCTTCAGCTGCTGTCACACAAGCCCATATGGCCTGGCCATCGTTGAATAATCACTGCGAATCAAGAAGAAAAGGAAAAGAAACAGAATGGCAAGATATAGTAGATAATATATTGCAAGCTGTACTGTGTACTACCACACCGGGCGTTCTTCACCATCACTCGCGCACCCCACGAACCCTACAAATAACTTACCCTACACCAACAGACGTGCACCAACAGCTGTTGCAGAGGCAAGGGTCGGCCGCGCACTCCCGCTTCGACAGTTTTTGTTTTTGGGGGGACCGCTGTTGCTTGCTGTCCTGTTGTTTTGCTGTCCTGCTGTCTTGCTGTCTTTCTCTTTCCCCATCGCCGTCTCACCAGTTTCTCAACTTCCTCGCACTCTTCAATCCTCCTCGATCCTCTTCGGATCCTCTCATCCCTCCCGCCCACCTCGGCGCTGGCCAGCATCTGCACTGTTTTCACCTCATCCTTCCAGCCACTCCTTTGAAAATAGCTTGTCATCTCCTCTGCTTTCGTCTCTGCAAGCAGCTAGTTTTTCAGAATACAGTTTCCATCTCATGCTTCATGACTCCTGATCCTGCATCCCACCCTGTGCTCCGTACTCACCGCTGCCAAGAGCTACAGCCAGCTCTCCTTTGACATAGCGATGTCTTCTTCTCCAAAAGTAGCAAGAGTAACCACTCCTATACAAGCTCGTAGTCCAACCTCAGCCACTCGGTTGCTCCCATGTCCTGTAACCATCCATTACTGTACACTATGTATTTTGTTGCTGATTACTCATTGCTCCTTGCTCAGAGTTCAATATTCAATATCGCATATCAATATCCAATATCCAGATCAGTCTGACTGATGTGCTGATTCTTGAGTTTGATTTCGTTTGACAATTGGCCCTATCTGCATACACATCTGCATTCACATCTCTGAAGCATCACCACCGTCATCACCACATCTATACTATCACATACATCGAACTCACAGTCTGTTTGCAACACCGTTGCTGTCTCAAACAACAAGAGACACTACTCGCCGACTTCCTTCAACTGGCTGTTTCGTTCAACAGACTGTCCAATCTGTCGCAGTGCAGTTTCGCAGTGTTTGTCAGGCTGTCAGGCTGTCATCCTCTGACAAGTCCTCTCGTCTCTGTTGTCTGCTCTATTCTTTTAATCAGTGTCCCCCGTTTTCATTTTTGCTTCTCTCTATTTTCGCCTCTTAATTTCCATTTCTCTCCGTCTTTATCCCTCTTCCCTGTCGATTATTTATCTCCAGGCCCTGAGCCTCAGACCTCTGTCTCGTCAGAAACAACAATGTAACTTGCCTCCCTGTCGACTATTTGTTCTGTTTACTGTCTACTGTCTACTGTTTACTGTTTACTGTTTACTGTTTACCGCCAATTTCAGCTGCCAACGCCAGCAGTCCGCCAGAATGCCTTCCAGAAATAGCTTCAGCATTCGCAAGCTCTTCTCTTCACCCCGTCGCCTCTCTCATGTGATCAACGAGCCAGCCTCGAGATTGACTGTCACTCATGCGGCCCGGAGATCATCCAACAGTGTCGACGGCAAGGACAAGGACAAGGAAAAGGACGGCAACCGACACAGCCAGAGCTCGCTCCACCCCGACAGCAGCATCACTACACCCCAGGCCGAGCGCGGCCTAGTCGACAATGTCGCCCACGAGCTCAGCCAAGATGAAATCGACCGCATCAAAGCCGTCGTTGCCGCCGCCGCCGCTGCCGCCGCCAACAGTCTCCGGTTGCGAATGCAGGAGGAGGATGTCCGAGAAGAAGGGTTTTTGACTTCTTCCTCGACTTCTGCCTCGCCGCCCTCGCCGTCGGCCTCTGCCCCGATACGGCGCAAAAGTCGCCGCGTTCCTTTGCCGATTGTCGTGCCACCACGGTCGTCGTCTAGCCGGTGTTGCTGCCGATCGGGCGATGAAGAGAGAATGGAATGCGAAAAGGTCATGTCTAAATCGGACAACTTGCAGGACGACTCGAAAGATGAATCAAATGCAGCACTGCCCTCTTTGTCTATGCGAGAATTTCCTACTTTGCCTACTATGCCTATTCTCCCCTCTTTGTCTATGGGTGGGTGTTGTGATTCGGGTCAGATGGATCAGACGCAGCCGCAGCCGCAGCCGCTCCTAGTGGTGGCCGGAAACAGCGTTAGCAAAGCCAACAGCAGCACCAGCATTTGTGCATCAAGACAAAGGGAGCAGGGTGCGAATGCGAATGCGCAAGCAAGACAGCACGAGGATGGCGAAAGTGAGCAGAAAGAGCAGAAAGAGCAAAAAGAGCAGAAAGAACGGAAAGAAAACGACAAAAAGGATGACAAAGACGGGAAAAAAGAAAACGAAGCAGACAAAGACAAATACGTCCAAAACGGCTGCAACGACCAAAATGAAAACGACAAGAACGACTGCCATGGCCAAGCTGCACCTCTGCTATCCTTTGCATACATCACGCCTCCGCATTCGCCGGCAGTGTCCAACGTCTCTGCCTCTGCCTCTCTTGACTCTTTTTCAAAAACTCTCTCACAATCCGCCAGGACGGCCTGCATCGACTCGACTCTCCTCAGCTCGTTTTCTCCGCAGCCCATCAACTCTGTCATTTCTCTTCCGCCTCTCTCTCCCCTCTCGTCTCTCTCCCCCATCTCCCTATATTCTCTGCAGCATCACCAACGCCGCTCCGTCTCCGTCTTTGACCCTCCTCCAACCCTGCACCACAAGAAACCAGTCACCCGCACTTCTCTGCCCTTGACATCGGCACAGCCGAACATCTCGTCACCACTCGCTGCTACATTCCACTCTCCTCCCTCTGCCTTTTCTGTCTCATATGTTGCAACACCCCGCCTCTCGTCCATCTTCTCTGCCCGGCGCAGAGACACCTCCGAGCCCGTCAAATTCGTCACGAGGTCAAAATCGAGAACAAGGCTCCGGGCCAAGAAGAGCCGGTCTTTAAAAAAAGCAAAGCCTTTGCACTCTCAATCTCAGCCTGCACATGCGCCTGCATTTCAGCCTCAACCACAACCTCAACCTCAACCTCAACCTAGCCAACTGCAGCTGCAGCCACAGCCTCTCTCATCGCTCGAGATCGACCCAGAGTCGCTCATCCACCCCGTCTACCGCGGCCAATACACCAAGTCGGACGGCAAAAAAAACAGCGGCATCTCCCTCAATAAAAGCCAGCCCAGTTTTGTCTTGTCCAGCCTAGAGAAGGAAACTCTCTACAAGCCCGAGAACGACGACAGCGCCTCGGAATTCTCCCACTCCGGGTCCCCCGACTCCGCTTCGGATTCCAGCTCGTGTCTTGACCTGCTGCAGGCCCTCGCCATCCAGCCCGAAGAGGCCGACCAGCTTCACCAAAACGAGCTCCAAGCTTTCAAATCATCAGACCCAAATCACAACCCAACCACGTCCACCACCACCGCCACAATGCCATCGTTTGATAGCATACGAAATGACATTCGCATTGGAAAGGTCGATACCAGAGCCGTCTCGGCTATGCCCGCACCACTCTTTGACGGCGCCACCACGCCGACCTTTACCCGGCCACGGCAAGCACCGTCTCCGGCTATGCCGTCCGTGTCATCAGTGTCTTCACCCCCGCTGCCTCTCAAGTCGCCGGCCATGCCCATGAATCCGCCATACTCTCCCCCTGCAACCACAAAGATTGTAACTCTTCCTTCTGCTTCTCCATCGGCCTCTGCATCTGCCTCTGTATCTGCCTCTGCCTCTACAAAAAAACAGACCCGGTTTCTACCAGCTCTGCGTCTCACCAAGGGCGGTTCATCGTCAGCTGCCTCAGTCGCTCGCAAGCGGTCAAAAAAGGTGTCAACAAGGAAATGGGCAGCGCTCGCACAGGCTGCTAGCAAGAAGGCGCCTCTGCCAACTAGTAGTCATTTCGACCTCGGCGGCAACACCACCACCAGCTCGCGCTGGGCACTGCCAGACAATGTCACCGAGCTGTTCAATGGCCGTCTCTTCAACCGCATGGAAGTCACAGAGACCCTCTCTTTTGAGAAGCTGCAGGCCATCCGCGAGAGCCGCGCGCAGGCAGAGACTCAGAAGCGGGAGCGCGATCTGAAAGAGAAGATACAGCGCGAAGCCAAGGCAGACGAAGAGCGACAGAAGCAGGAGAACCAAGAGAGGCAGGAGAAGCAGGAGAAGCAGGAGGAACAGGAGGAGCGTGAGGAGCATAAGGAGCAGCAGGGGCTGGCGCAACAACAACGACAATTGAAAGAGCAAGAAGAAGCAGAGCAGGCTTTGCTAAGAGAACTCCCAAGTCCCATGTCTACCAGCCCCGTCTCAGAGAAACCGGCCCCTGGCCTCGTGCCGCTCAAAGTATTCTCTGAAGAAGACGATGACCAGACCAAGAAGAGGAAGAACGTCATTGATACCCAGAGTAGTGTCAAGAAGACGAAGAAGGAAGAGGTCAAAGAGGTGGACGCGTGCGAGGTCAGCCCGCTCGAGCCCGATGCGTCCTCGCTCAATGGCGATCCGTTCTCCGCGCATGCCTCACAAGAGCAGCTTCGTGAGATCACCGTATCGCCGACATCTCCAACGTCTCCGCCCCAGTCGCAGCGCTCGTCCTTGAGCAACTCCATCAACTCGGTCCGTACGTCTGCATCGACGACACCGACGGCAGCCAATCATCCGCCGCTGTCTCCTCTGCCACCGCCGCCACACATTGCTTCGCTTCTGGTTTGGGACGACGACGGCATGTCTGATGGCAGCTCGCCGGCCCCGCCACCCGTGCCCGGTCGCAGAAAGGTCATCAACACCAAGCTGCTCTTGTCCGACGCAGTTGAGCCCGATGGTAGCGTGACCCCGCTCGAGCCGTTCCACATGCAGGATCTGCCAAGCCGTATCGATGCCGCCAGTGTCCGTGTATCGATTCTTCTTCCTGTGGAAGAGGAGGAGGCCTATTTTGCATCGTCGGTCGCCGAGCACAAAGAGCGTCGTCGGCGCCAGCACGAGGCCGAGGCGGCCAAGGCGGCCGAGGCATCTGTGGAAGCAGCAGCCGAGCCTGCACCAGTGGAAGCAGTGGCACAGAGCAGCGATAAGAGCGAGCATGCCCCAGCACCGCCCTCTAAGAGTCATCTTCGGTTCAGTGCGCAAGAACACAAGACGACGCGGGCGCCGCCGCCTGCACAGCTCCCGCTCAGCAAGCCGCCTTCAGCCGCCATTCCCAAGGTCACCGTCACGGATGTCGACAACCACGGCCAGCACTCGGTCATCTTTGCCCTTCCGGATCCCCGTCCAAACAAAGCCTTTCGTTCTCCCCGATCTCCACGGTCGCCACGAACACCTCGCTCTCCATACTCGCCGAAGAGAACAAAGTCTGGCAGAGAGATCCGCCCACGCTCTTCCCACAGCATCCCATCGTCGTCCATCGTCACCACTCCCCAGCGCGACGAAGAGACCTATGTCTACCTCCCGGCCACCCCGTTTTCGCTCGTGATGCCCTCGTTCCGCCACGGCCCGGTCCGTCTGCTGCGGCCGGAACAGGACTCTCTCTTCTTTTCCAACGGCTTCTCCAACAGCAACATAGGCAGCAAGTCTGTGACCTCACCCATGTCGCCGCGCCACAAGCACATGGTCGCTGTCGATGACACGCTCGACTGGACGGCTTTCCAAATGGCCATCCTCGGAGGTGCAGGTGACTTTTTCCAGGACAGTGTCGACTTTGGCCGCACTTCGGCTACCGAAGAGGAGGAGGCCGGCAGCTTGTCCGAGTGGTACTTGTCTATGCGCATCTGCCATGAGCGTCTCCTTACAAGCGAGCATGAGGACAGCACGCCAGCAGCAAGACCTGCTCCCCAGCCACTGAAGAAGGCGTATACAAGAAAGGCATACAAGCCAGCTGTTGCTTCGACTGCAGCCCCGGCCCCGGCCCCTGCTCCTGCTCGGACCAACAACTACCAGCACGCCCACTGGGCATCGTTTGGCAGTGCCAGCGACAGCAATAGCAACTACCAAGACCACAATGCTCGGCACAGCGGCCAGAGCAACCAGAGCAACCAAAGCAACAAGAGCAGCAACAGCAGCAATAGCAACCACACCAACCACACCACACACACCGCGCAAACAACCCAGAGCAGCCAGATGGGTGTCCCCAGCAACTTCATCGACAATGTCGGTGCCTTTTACGGCATGCACGGCTCGCACACCCAGACTAACACCAGCCTGCCCGTGCGGTACAGTGGCCACTTTTCCATTGATGCCGGCAGTGTCGGCAGTGCCAACAACAGCACTACCAATCTCAATCTCAATATGAATCTGGCGCCCCCGGCTGCAGCTGCAACTGTTCGTGCTGAGATGCCGGCATCGCGCACGCCGTCGCCGTCTCTTTACAGCCGCCACAGTGCTCGCCCCGTCGAGATCCTCGGCACAGAAATCCCGGGCGAGCTCCAAGGGTGTACGCCCGAGACAAGCCCGTCGAAGCACTCCGGCCACCGCAAGAATGTGGCCAGCTGTGCCAGCTTTGACAGCTACGAGAGCATGCCGCAGAGTCCCATGGCGGATCTCGTGATGACGCGCGGTGCCGACGGCAAGGAGTATGTGGCGCCCATGGGCTACAACCTGGGCCACGATCTGGGCGACTTTTTGCGCTGGGAGACGGAGAATGTCTACGCCATGGGGGAGTAGGAGCAGTTGTCTTTCTGCAGGTGTTTTTTTTCTTTGATTGTTTTCCCTTTTTTTTATATCAACTCATGCTGGTATGAGTGCGTCATCGTGCCAGCATAGATTCCCACTTTCGGTCTTTTATTTTTGTTTTGTTTGTGTGTCTCGTTTTTCTCTCTTTCTCGTTCTTTTCTTTTTTCGCTGTCATCTCGTCTTAAAATGGGCCAACATTTCCTTTGTCCGCCGAGTCTTGCATATACCAGGCTTTGCCAATTCACTCCTTCAATATACCCTTGCATATTTGCCTTATTGCCTCAAGTCGTATTGAGATTGTGACTCATCACACAATATGTCGTATCTGCAATCGCATCGAATCGCATTGTATCGCATCGGTGTATTGGTAGCCCGTCTTATTGGCGATGTCGGCGATCGTCTCCGCACCAGCAACAAAAGACCGGCTTATCGGCACTGGTACATTGGCTGTTGGATAATGTAGAACGAGGGGCAACTGTCGGCACTTAAATCGACAGCGCCTTAACTGAAGAAGTGAAAAGAGAACAATTAATATGCTGACCAACAAACATCAATTGGCAACATACAATGAGCATTGAACTGGATAGAATCCGCTCGCCGGAGCCGGCTGCCGGTCAAGACAACCTCGTTCACCGGCCGAGCAGAGCCACGCCCAACCGTCAGCGTGTGTCGGAGGATCAGGCACAGGATCGGCCACAGGCTTCAGAGCAACAGCAGCAGCAGCAGCAATTCACCGCGGACGGCCAGCCTATTCCACCGCCAGACCGCGGCCGCGCCGCCTACCTCGTGCTCGCTGCCTGCTCCCTCGTCCAGGCGCCCGTCTGGGGCTACTCACTCGCGTTTGGCGTCTTTCGCGAGTACTATGCCACCCACAGCCTGGCCGAGGCGTCGCCCGGCAGCATCACGTCCATCGGCACCACCCAGACCGGCATCATGTACCTCGCCGTGCCCGTCGTCATGTCCTTGCTGACTCGCTTTCCGGGGCTGCAGCCGTGGTGCGGTCCCCTGGGAGTGGTTATCTCGGTGGCCAGCCTCGCCGGCTCGTCGGCCCCGGGCGCGTCTCTCAACTCAACCTCGGCCGCCCCGCTGATTGCCACCCAGGGCGTGCTCTATGCCCTGGGATGCGCGCTCTTGTTCGGCGCGGCGTCGCTGTGCCTCGACGACTGGTTTGTGCACCGCAAAGGGTTCGCGTACGGCGTCATGTGGGCGGCCAAGAGCACGGTGGGCGGCGGCATGCCCTTGCTGGTGGCTGTGCTGCTGGCGCGCTACGGCGTCGAGGCGACGCTGCAGGCGTGGGCGGTGGCGTCGGCGCTGCTGTCGCTGCCCGTGCTGTTCCTCCTGCGGCCGCGCGTGCCCCCGTCTCAGACGACAAGTCCAAATTCAAACTCCGACTCAAATCCGGATGCGACAGCGACAGCAACAGCGACAGCAACAGCAACGTCGCTCGTCTTTTTTCGGCGCCCGCTGTTTTGGATGCTCATGGTCGGCAATATCATCCAGTCGCTCGGCTACCAGATGCCCAACACGTACCTGTCGTCGTACGCCGTGTCGCTGGGCCTCGAGCAGTCGACAGCGCTGTCGTCGTATGCCGGCCCGCTGCTGATTGCCCTCTTCTCGGTCGCGTCGGTGCCGGGCACCATGGTCATGGGCATGCTCGGCGACCGCATGCCCGCCACGACGGTCGTGCTCATCTCGTCGCTGGGGTCGGCCGTGTCCGTGTTTGCCCTATGGTACGTCAGCGACCTTGCTGCGTTGGACAGCACGCACAACCCGCTGGCAATCCTGATTGCCTTTGCGCTGGCCTACGGGTTCTTTGCGGGCGGGTTTTCGTCGACGTGGTCGGCGGTGCTGCACGACATGAAGAAGCGCGACGAGACGGCCAACACGGGCCTGGTGTTTGGCATGCTCATGGGCGGCCGCGGGCTGGGCTTTGTGCTGAGCGGCCCCGTCAGCGGAGCGCTGCTCGCCCAAGGCCAGGCGTCGACGTCGACGAGTGCTGTCGTCGGCGAGTATGCGCCGCTGATTCTGTGCACGGGCATGACGGCCATTTTGGGCGCATGGGGATCGCTGTGGTCGCTGGGGAAGCCGTGCCGTCTGCTGGCACGGCGGCTGGTTTCGGTGTATCAGCGGCGGTAGTGGTATTGCTAGTTAGTAGGGTACTCAAGGTAGTGAAAACGGTTCACAAGAACAATTTGGATTGAGTGGTAATAAAAGCAACTTTGATGTCGGATTAATGCAACCGTAAAGCGAAACAATGGGTGATAGAGGCTTCCAACGTCAGCAAACTAAAAAATGAAATGAAATGAAAAAGAAAGCAAAGAAAGCAAGAAACGCAACACAAAGACTCCCCATACGCCAATCATGCGCTGTGCCATGCGAACACCGGCCAAGAACAACCAAATACCAAATACCAAAGGAACCAACTCCAAAACCAGAATCAAAAGAAATCAAACAATATCAGACAAGGTCAAAAACGAGACAACAAACTCTAAGGCACCACCTATGCCTCGAGAATCCGGGTAATCGTGACATCAATCTCCTCGCGCGTCATATCCTGGCCTGCCGCCCGCTGGCCCTCCAGCACGTCGTCCAGCCGGTTGAGCTGCTCCACCTTGAGCACGTACGAGTTCCACAGCTCTTCGGCCTCGCGCAGTGCCCGCCGCGGCCGCCGCTGGTCGTTCAGCGCCTCCTCGGCCTCGCCCGTCTTGCGCATGGCCTGGATCTGCATCCACAGATGGCGGCGTTCGTCGTCCAGCAGCTTCATCACGTACGCCAGCGCGCTGCCGGGGTCCATGTCCTTGGCCTGGCTCTGTGCCTTTTGCACCTCCTCCAGGCGGTCGGCTCCTTCTTGCGAAGAGATGGGCCGCGGCACGGCCACGGTGACCTTTTCGTTTTCGCCGACGTGGCCGACCTTTTGGAAGCAGATGACGCAGTTGACGCGGTTGTGCTTGCAGACAGACGTGGCAGTGGTCGTGGCCGACGTCTTTGATTGTGTAGTCTGGAACGAAACAGTCTTGTGCTGTGCCGTCTTTGACTTTGACTTTGACGCGGTCGAGTTTCTGGCGGCAATGCGATGAGCCTCGGCCAGCTCCTGAGCAAGCTCGCGCTCGTTGTCTGCTGCAGCAGCCTCTTCAGCATCGGCGTCGTTCTCATCAAGATCGTTCTCGAGGTCGTCCTGCTCCTGCTCATCTTCGTCTGCATGAATGTCGATATCGGGAATGATAAATGCCGATGTCATATTCTCATCCACCGAATGGTCAATGGCAGACTGGCCCGAGTCAGAGTCGGCGTCGCTATCTTGGAAATCATCCTGTTGCTGCTGCTGCTGCTGATTCTCCTTGTCCTCGTCAAACTCGAAATCGCGCGTGTCGACGTCAAAGTCTTCGGTCGGCTCGGTGTCCAAAGCGCCGCGGTGCTGCTGCGGCAGACCGCCAGGCCACTGGCCCAGGATTTCGTTCATGCGCAGGAGCGTCTCGTCCTTGGATGACCACGACTCGCGCAGCTTGCGAAAGTTCTCATCGAGCTGGTGCACGCTCTTCTCCTTCTCGCGCAGCAGGGTCTGCAGCTTGGTGATTTGCGTTCGCTGGCGCTCGACAACGGTGTACGTGGTGGACTCGCGCTCTTTGGCGTGCGTGCGCACTGCCTGCACCTTTTGCTTCAGAGCCGTGTTCTTGAGCGCGAGCGCATCCTTGGCGGTGTTGAGGGCATATCTCTCGTCGCCACACTTGGCGTGGTCGCTGCTCAGCATCTTCTTCTCGGCTTCCAGGCGGGCAATGCGCTCGCGGTACAGCCGGCACTCCTCGCGGTGGCTGCTGGTTGCTGCTTCGCGTTCGTCCTTGAGGGCCTTGATGACGCGCTCGCGCTCGGAAACCATCTGCTCCAGCTGCTGGATCCGCCGCTGTGCCTCCTGGCTTGGGCGCTGTGCAGATGCAGCCAGACGTTCGCGGGCAGCTTCAAGATCAGCCGACAGCTTGTGTGCTTTTTCGGTGGCCGAGCTAGCACGGGCCAGTGCCGCATCACGCTCGGCTGCCACGTCATGGGAGGCCTGGGCCTGCTCCTCGTACTGCGTGTGAATGACATCGAGGTCCAGCTCAAGCTCCTGGATCTTGTTGTGCAGCATGTCGTTCTCCTCCTGACTCTCCTTGAGGGGCTCGTCAAAGTTGGACGCAATGGCGCTATCAGACTTGTGAGCCAGGCCGTAGAAGCGGTCGAGCAGAGACTTGTACTTGAGCTCGCCCTGGACAATCTCGTTTTGGAGCATCTCGTCGTGTTCCTGCAGGCGGATCACCTCCTCGCGAATGTTGTCAATGTCCACAAAGATCTCCTTTTCGTCTTCGGGGATGTTGCCTGCCGGCAGCTGGTACTTGCGCTGAGCATCGGCGGTCTTGCCATAAAAGTAAGTGCCAGGTGTGAATTTGAGAGTGCCAGTGACAAGGTTGTGCAGCAGAGGGAACGACTTTGAAGGGACAATGAAGGACTGGTTAGTAGCGCCGTCAACATAGTCCGAGCGGGCCATGGCCGTTGCTCTCGGTGTGGGCGGCGATACCGGCCGGGGGGTGGATGCTACGACTGTGCGCACGCCAAGGTCGACATCCTCACGCGAGCCGGCAGATGTCTCGGGAGACGTCAGCTCGTCCATCAGAGGGGAGTGCTCGACAACCGACACGCGCTGCTGCTTCTTTGCGTGTTCAGTTTCTCTCATAGAGCCTACAGTAGCAGACTTCTTGAGGATCGGGGCAGGGAGAGTGGTCGAGGCTTTGCGGAGAGGCGACGGTTGTGTGGTGGGCTTGGCCGGCTTCTGCTTTTGGGCGGTGGCTGTCATGACAATGGACAGGTCGGATTCGTTCTGCACAGTCGGTTGAAGAATGTTGCGGCTCCGCCGAGCAGGCATGTCGGCAAGAGCGTTCTTTGGCTTGGGGGCCGAGGCAAAAGCTGCAGCAGGCACTGGGGACGAAGGGATGGGGCCGCAGTTCTCCTGGTTCTCCTGGCCGTAGCGCGACAGCTTGTTGACGACGCCAAAGTTTGTCGTGGACGGCGCGTCGTCTTCAAAGATGCTGGGGTCGGTAAGATCCTCAGGCTTCCACTCCTTGAATGTGCGGAAGAGTGCTGATGTGTTGACGATGCCGCTGAGCATGTCGGTGGTGGCCTTCTTGTCTTCGCGTGCGCTCTTGCCGAAGCGGCCTGTGGTGCGCTGGACGCGGTGGCTGCCGCGCTGATAGTGCATGGAAGCACGCGTCGACTCGGCGTCGGGAGGAGCAGAAAAGGTCGAGGTGGCTGCCGAGTCGCCAGTCAGGTCGTTGCCACGGCCCAGGTGTATCGAGTCTGTGGTGATGGTGCCGTGGGAGCCGGTGGAGGAGGGGGGCTCGCGGAACTGTGGTGGCATCTGGGCGCGCGCGCTCTTGGCCGCAAACAGGATGTCGTCCTGACGCGCACGGGTCGGGCGCTGGCTGAAGGCCATGAGGTCCTTGAGGCTGTCGAGAGTGGTAGACCGGTCAGAGTCGAAGTTGAGGAAGCCCGGCGCGTTTTCGGTGTCGTTGGACGGCGCGCGCTGGTGTGTCTTCCGCGCGGCCGGCGTGCGGCCGGCGTGGCTCACCCTTGGAGCGCTGCGGTAGTCCATGCTGCGGACTTGTGGTTTGTTTAGATGTGTGCTGTGATGCGATGTTGTTGTGTTTCTGTTGTTGCTGTAATGCTGGTACTGGTGCTGCTCAAAGCAAAGCACGGTGGATGACGCGTTCTGTCGTGGACGAGGTGATTGGGATGAAAGTAAACAAAGCTGGCGGATAAAAGATGCAGTAAGAGAGAAACGGATATGCTGAGTTTAGTGTGCTTGCAAGACAGAAGAGATGGGACAAAAGACAAGACAAGGACGGCCGGCACCGTTTGGTTGAAGAGAAGAGTTGTCAAAGTGAAGCACAAGAGGGAAAGACGTGTCTGCGTACTACTGGTAGTGCTTGAGGAACACGGAAAACAAAACAGCAGGCGTCAGAGGGTGCTGGGTGGGGAGTGGGGCGTCAGTGCCAAAAGAGGAAAGAACAAAACAAGACGGACACAATGAAATCTCGCTCAAAAGAATGCGATCAGAGGGTAATGAGAATGCATTTATGCTCTTTTGCCATTGTTGCCGAATTGTGATTGAATTCGCTTTGATTTCTCATGAACTCGTTAAAGAGTGTATGCTTGCGGGGATTTGAGGCAGAAGTGCTGATGTAGGGCGCTGTCGGTTTGTTTTGATGGATTGGCCAATCAAAATGCAGGAATGATATAAGTGGTGCTTATGTAATCATTGCGGTTTATATGGGCTCTCAGACTCAGACGACCCGGCTTTACATGAACGCTGATTTTGATATTCCCTTTGTATTTCCTTGTCCCGAGTACATAGTAATTAGTTCGGTGGCTCTACCCTATCAAATTATATTTTATAGAGCACCTCTGCGTGTCTACTGGATGTCGTCAACGTCTACCAATCTTCCACATGGCAAGGCTGTGTTCAGGCGCCGGCAAACACAGCCTCTCGGCAGATTAGCATATTATAACATCGGCTCTGTGCTAGTATTTGTTATTCAAATCTCCGTGATAATCTTCCTAGAGTGTGGCTGGTCTCTTGCTACGGCCTGTGAATCTCGCAAGCTCTATCCCGATCCGTCCAGTCTTGAAGGTGCCCAATAGGAACGAGCGATTCGTATTTAGACCCACTCCTGCTCGACAGCGACGTCCTCGCGCTATGATTCCCAAAAGGGTAACTCTTGGCACAGCCTCAACGCTGACAGAGCCGCCGGTCGAATATATGCTTAGATTTGGAGCCAACGAGACACAGAAATACGGTCACATCAACGCACACTAGTATGAAGCTTGCATGCGATTGGGTTTCTAGCGGTGGTGTCAGACAAGCAATGCAGAAAACCCTTCTGCCTGGTCGGTCTGGCAGCACAGCCCGCTGGAGGAGGGATGGAGATGGCATGGGCCCTCACGGAGGTTTCGTGGTAGATTATGGGAAGACTCGACTTATATAAGGCAGGTGTTTTCCTTCCTCTGGATCACCTTGGACGGTCTTCATCTTGCATCGTCACCTTCCATTCATAAGTCTCGGACCTCTCCTCCTTGATCACCATCCCTCGAAACATCTCGGATATCATCATCCTTTTTCCTGTCCTGAATATATTAGTAGCATCTATCTAAATCTCCGTCACATCAAACCCGCAATGACTATCATCGGCCGCATCGTGGACGCCGTCCTGCACGACCCCCATCAGCCCGGCTACGGCTACGGCTCCAACAGCCCGGGCATGGCCAACCCCAACGGCGCACCCGTCTACTACACCACGAGCAGCTGCGACATGTGTGCCAACTCCATCCACGGCTGCCGTCACTGCCGCCGCACAACCCGCCGTAATGGCCGGTGTATGCGCCGAGACATGCGCGACATGCGCCGTGCCGCCCGCTGGGATACTCTGTTGAGCCCGGTCACTGGCCGTCAACAGCCTCAACCCCAGCAAGCACAGTACACCCCCGTGCAGTACTCACAGCAGGGGCCAGCCTACATTCCCCAAGCATATGGCTCTGCCCCGCCACAACAAAGCCGTGATGCTCTCCGCGAGACACCGCGCCAAGCACCCCCGCCAGTCAGGCAGAGCAGTGCATATGATGTGCCGCCGCCTTTTGGTCCCCCGCCTCCATATGTCTTGGAGGAGGCTGTCAAGAAAAACCAGAAGGGATATTGATTTTTGGTAGTTAATATGGGTGGGTTGTAACTTATTTGTATATATTACTTTCTTTGAGGTTTTTTGTTTTATTACTTTCTTCTAAGGTTTTTTGTCTTTTTTTTCCGTTTCCTTTTCTTTTCTTTATTCTTTTCTTATTATTCCTTGCTTTACTTTGTAATTATTATGTCGACCTTGATCATTTTATCATCTAAAAAAATAGTATCTACTCAAATCTCGTGAACACACCACTATCATTTCGTTTTGCATCATTGAAATAATTACTGAAATACCCGAGATTTTTCTCTGAATATTTACAGGCATTTCCGGAAAATACAGAAAATACAGAATGGCAGATACACATAAAAGTGGACCCAGAGCTACCCCTACCAAACGCAAGATGTGTTCGTTTCGGAGCTTCACTCTTGGACCGTTCTCCACCCAGCGACCGACGACAGCCGACCGACGACAGGCACCTCTACCAACAACTACGGTGACGCAGTACACACACGCCGGCTCTCTCCCATCGGAACTAGAAATAGTAACCCCCATTCTCGGCAGTTACTACAAACACCTGGGCGGCGCATCCCATCCCTCCTCCTCGACACCAACCGTCCCCCAGTCGCCTCGCTTGCTCGCTCGACAGCGACATCCCATAGCCACCATGCACTCCTCCGTCGTCCGCATCCAGAGCGTCTTTGGCATCTTTACAACTGTCATGACTGTCATTGCCTGCTTGATTGCCGCTACCGATCTGCTGCACGTGCGCAACCCCAGCGCGAGCGTGTCGCCGGCCGGACTCCAAGTGTGAGTATCTCTCTCTCTACGTTCTTTATTCCCTAAAAGGCATCTAACACCACAGCGTCCGCGGCCGCCCGCACTACTACAGCAAGAAGAAGGAGGAGTATGCCGCCGTGCGCTTCAACCTAGAGGCCGACCTGTCGTCTCTCTTCACCTGGAACACCAAGGAGGTCTTTGTCTACGTCACGGCCGAGTGGGACGACGACAGCACGAGCAGCAAGAGCAACACCACCGAGCCCGACAACACGGCCGTCATCTGGGACCTCATGATCACCAGCCCGAGCTCCGACTACCTGTCCAACATTGGCCCCATTGCCATGCGCAAGCTCAAGAAGAGCGCCGAGGGCAAGAGTATCGACCCGACGAGGTGCGCTCACCCCTATATTCTCTTTTTTCTCTATTTCTATTATAATTTGCATGCTAACAGCCTAGAGGACTTCTGCGCCTGAAGAACCAGAAGCCTAAGTACCAGATCACCCACCCCAGCGGCAAGATCGCCGAGACGCCCAACGTGCGCCTGCGCGTCAACTACAACGTGCAGCCGTGGGTCGGCATGCTGACATGGGCACCGCACGCAGCCGAAGGCAACCTGTTGAGCTTCATCCTGCCGACGCGCGGCGGTGCCGGTTCGCCGCTGTGGAAGCCGACGGCCGGTGCTGTCAGCAAAGCGTTTGATCTGCCCGCCATAGGCAGTGGTAGCAGCGGCAAGGGCACCAAGAGCGGCACCAAGAAGGCGGCTGGCTCGTCATAGGCGCTGTGCTGTAGAGCGACTGCATTTTGACTGTTTGCGACGATAGATTGTTTGAATAATAATACTCTGTAGAACTCGCTCAGACTGTGATCCATTACAGTGTAATTAGTGATTGATCACTACTGTGCCCACACTGCAGCACTATACAGTGTGAGTAGCTATTGCACACACAGTAGGTACTAAGTAAACAACACTGTACTACAACGCGGATGACATAATCCGCGCTAAACTGTCTCGGACACCAGTAAACAATCCACAACAAAACACCGGCCCACCCTTGCCCATGCTACCCCTTCTCCTCCTTCCCCCGTTGCTGTGGAATATCTCGACGACATATCAAACATATTGATCATCTTGACGACGATAGCCTCGTTACCGACTGAGGGGCTTGTAGATGCTCAACTAAGCATTACTTATCTGGGGTTTTCGCTTTTTACATCGACACGCTCATTTATATCATTTCACATTCCCGTTCCCATTGCCAGGCGGCATTGTCGCGACGTCAACACGACAACACGATCAACGAATAGACGACGACGCACGACGAATCGACGCGTTTTACACCGAGCATGGCGAATATGGACATTGATCAGGTACGGAAGCTTTTGTTTTTAATGTAGAGGAAAAGAGACAGAAATCTACAAAAATCCAGTTGGCTAACAAACACAGAGATCCGAAGCAAGCCATGAGCTCGGCCTCAGGTACACACGGCTGCAGCATCGGGGCGCCCTGGTCGCAAAGGATGAAGAGGTTCGGCGACAGAAGGTGCAGGTCGCCCTGTTGACCGACGACAACGACCGCTTGAAAAGCCAGGCGGCAGACCTACACAGCCGCATCCAGCAGCTGTCGCGACAGTATGCAGACGCACAGGCCGACGCTGCCGACTTGCAGCAGCGAGTCGATGGCCAGGAGAAACAGCTGCGCAGCCAGGCCCGCGAACACGAGTCGCTCCGCAGCCAGGTCAGCTCGATCGAATCGGCCACGACCGACACTACAAAACTCCTCACAGAAAAGCTGGCGCTGTCCCGCGAACTCGCCATGCTCAAGCCCGAGGTCGATCACCTGCGGTCGCAGCTGGCTCACCAAAAGGATGTGCTGGCGGAAAAGCTGGCGCTCGAGCGGCAGCTCAACAGCGTCGAAGTCGAGCTCGCCAATGAGAAGCGCGCTGTCCAGAACGCTGCCCAGCGTCAGAACAGCACCGACAACGAAGCAGAAGCGGCGCTGAAGCAGCAGGTCCAGGAGCTGGAGAAGAAGCTGGCTGCTGAGAAGCGCGCGCGGGAAAAGACGACCAAAGACCTCGAAAAGGCGCTCGAGGACGAGAAGCGCGAGAGCCAGCGCTCCAAGAAGATGCTCGAGACCGAAGTGTCGGAAGCGCGCGGCCAGATCGATGTGTTTGAGCAGCGTGTCGACGATCTCAAGTCCAAGTTGCGCGAGGTGCGCGAGGAGCTCAAGAGCGTGCGTGCCGAGCAGGATGACCAGGATGTCCGGGACCAGCCTGCCCGTGCCGGCGTCTCCGTCCCTACCAAGGAGGGTGGACCTGTCAAGAAGGCGGCGGCATCCAAGGCGGCATCCAAGACCAAAAAACGGAGAGCGGAGGAGCCCAGCGGCCCCGAGCTGATGCTCCAGACACCCGGTCTCGCCAACGAAGGAAGGGCAAAGCGGCCTCTTAAGAAGAGAGGCTTTGATCCTTCTGCCGCAGTGCAAAAATCGACCTTTTCCATTACACCCTTCCTCAACAAGACTACCAACCCCATGGACGAGTCCGATGCCGCAGCACCAGCAGCGGCAGCAGCAACATCAGCAGCACCGGCACCAGCGGCAGCAGCAAACACAGCACAACAGGCAGCCACCGAAGAGTCAGCGGCCCCCGAAGACGAGAGCGAGCTTCCCGAGGACTCAATCATGGGCAGACGGGTCTCGGCAAGCGGCGCCACGCTTGCCTCTGTCGACATTTCCGAGTCTTCGACGCCGTCCATCGCGGCCAAGGCGGCTGGCAGCGACGCACCCAAGCGTCGCGGCCGTCCTGCCAAAGAAAAGACTGGCGATGCCCCCGTCTCCAAAAAGAACGTTAAGGCACAGGCCTCTGAGGCTGTCGAGGCGGTTGAGGTTGAGGCTGACAACAGGAGTGCACCGGAAGCACCAGTAAAAAAGACGGCGATGGACGAGACTCGGAGTGAGCAGGAGAACATTGTGCCACCTGCCGCTGTCCCCAAGACAGCCGCCCTGAAGGAGAAGAAGAGCGCGGCCGCATCTAAAACCGCGTCAGAAGTCGAGCCCAAGAAGAAGAAGCGCAAGATTCTGGGTGCCGGTAGCAAGACTGTATTTGACGAGGATGACGACAATGGCGACCATGAGGATATGGTGGCTGCACGCCCCGTTAAGCCTGCTGCGGCGGCAGCGGCAGCTGGCGGAGCCAAGCGGGCTGTCAAGCCTCTGGGCGGTGCAGCCAACAAGCGCACGATGCTCGGCGGTATGCGGAACGCCTTTGGCGGTGCAGCCGGCGGTGGTTTCTCGCCCCTGAAGCGGCAACGGCGCGGTGTGAACGCGAGCTTCCTGGCGTAGGCCCAGGCATGGACGCATAGACACGAAGCGGGATGGTAAGCATAGGATAAATGTACTGTATGATATGGAACTCGGATCAGGGATTTGGGAGGGATCTGGGCTATGGATCTTGAAGCATTGGGAACGGAGTTTTGGGTCATGGGAATGACCTATTCATTTGCTTTTTTCTTTTGCTTTTGCTTTTTTTTTTTTTTTTCTTTTTTCTTGTTGCTTCTTTTTGTTATATTATCATTGGGTATTGCATTGGCGGGAGCATGAGAGTGTACGAGTATTGGACAATGAGAACATTTTGGACTTCTTTGGCATATGATTTCGGGTTTGCTTATGCATATTGGTTTGCAGTGCTTTGTTTAGTGTTTTGTGTTGAGTGGTGAACCAAAGATGCTGACACAAACAGACACAATAATCACTACACAACACTCAACGCAAATTGGCATATATTATTCAGTCTATAAAGGATATCTCAAAAGCAGCATAAAAAACAACAATCTACAACAAAGCGACAACGAACGGCCTATCAGCCCTATCAGCCGCATCAGCCGCATCAGCACAGCTACATCAATTACATGAAAGACTTGACCTGCTCCATGGTCCAGTCCCAAAAGGCCTCGGCACCGCCCGAGCCGCCCTTGGACTTGGGCTTGGCCGCCGCGGCAATGTCCTTGCGCAGGGGGAAGAAGCGGCCCCAGGGACCAATCCAGGCGCCCGTCTTTTCCAGCGTGACATCGGGCGACAGGCCGGCAAAGAGCTCCGTGTACGCGCCGTAGACGGACGGGTGCAGCATGTACCGCACGAAAAACTTCATGCTGATCTTGGTGACAAGGTTGACGCCCGCTTCTTCGGAAGACGTGCGGTACAGGTCCGAGTCGAGGTTGCCCGGGTTGGCAGCGACGCTGATGATGTTGTCGGCGCGGTGGCGGCGCGCGTACTCGGCGCTGTGCAGGTAGTTGCCGGCCTTGCTGTTGCCGTACAGCACCATGGGGTTGGCGGCGGCCTTGGTGTATGTCTTGCCGACTAGGTTGGCCATGTCGATGCCGCCCGGCTCGGCGTACAGCTCGGTGGCCATGGACGAGACCCAGACGACGCGTGCCGGTGCGGCGGCGGTGGCGGTGGCCTTGAGCACGGGCGTGAGCAGTTGGGTCAGCAGGAAGGGGCCGACGCAGTTGGTGCCGAGCTGGACGTCGTGGCCCTGGGTGGTCGCGGTCAGGGTGGTGGGCGGCAGCATGACGCCGGCGTTGTTGAAGAGGGCGTGCAGCTGTGTCTCGCGGGCCAAAAAGGACTCGGCGGCGGGCTTGACGGAGGCGAGGTCGCCGAGGTCGATGTGGACAAACTCAAGGCGGCCGCTTGCTGCCGTCTCGGCATCTTTCTTGATGTCGTCCATGGCGGCCTGGCACTTGGCCTGGGAGCGGCAGGCCATGTAGACGGTGGCGTTCTTGTTGAACAAGAGGCGCGTGAGCTCCTTGCCGACGCCGGCGTTGGCGCCGGTGACAATGTAGACCTTTCCGGCGAGATCGGGCACGTTGGCTTCGGTGAACGCGGGCGAGCCGGGGAAGTTCTGCGCGATCATCGACGGCCGCATATACTCGAGAACAGACATAGTGGTGGTGGTGGTAGTGGTGGTGGTAGTGTTCAGTGGCTGAGATAGAGTGTTGTTGTTTCAAGACGAGATTACAGTCAGGAGTCAAGTGTCTGATAAATTGTTGTCAGTAGGATGGGGATGAGATGAAGATGGACGATGAATCGGCTGCTCTCAGGAGGGACACTCTTCCATTTATACACTTCCGGCCTCGTCAAGAATCAATCCACCACATCGTCTATGATAAGTTGTTATTCTACTCGTGTAGTCTAGATCAGGCCGAGCCCATGCCCATATTCCACAGCAGAGCCTTCATGCTGGCCTATTTCCTACTGTCTGTCCTTAGACCCTTGGCCAGCCTAGACCTTGACGTCAGGACGGCCGATCATTGTCCAGACAGCCCGACCCCGGTGGCGTATAGTTAGTACAGGCCGAGGCACTAAAGGTATGAGTACTTTGGGGAGGATTTTACTCTGTGATACTCAGTCGAGCCCTCTCACACCTCTTCATCTCTCCTGCTGGCTGTCCACCCGTTGGCATCGGGGCAACATTTTCATATCATATATTTAGATGACTTGACCTCGAAATGCGAGAATTCCGCGAGCATCACCAGAGCAGAGCAGTGAGTGAGGCCGCTTTTGACTATGGATTAATTTAAAATATCTTGAACATTGAATATTTAAACATCTGATTATCTCCCATCATCATTGGCGTTGTCCAATCTGCAGAGACGACGAGCGTAGATGTTGCTATACGGCGCGGGCATGTGTTTACAGAGCAGTTATGCATGGCAGTTACACAGTAGAGTCGGGTGAATTTACTGGCTGTCCCAGGCCGTCCAGGTGGCTCCTCCCCCGAGACGGCTAGAGGTCGTTCCGGTCGCTCTATTTTCGGATGTGTTTGTATATATATGTACTTGCAGACCATATTAAGCAGCGAAGTACATGAGTATACAATGCGCATCCTATTTCTACTCTTTGTCGCTCTGTAATTTGAAATAAATCTCAGTATATCCACTGGAAGCTCTAGGCGATAACACAGTTTCGGACTTAGTACCATGTATCTTAGTAGTCGCAACGGCACCTCAACAGCTGAATCAGTGTCCGATCCAATTCTCCACGGATTCTTCGAAGTAGTCGAGTGCCGCCGCCATGTGTCAAGCTATTGTCGCTCCTGCCAGATGTGGAAATATTATGTAATCAAGCCAATATGGGCGCATTGCAGACGGCATAACCTCCGGTCTCTGCGACACCATTCATATATTTATGTACATGCATCCATCTATTCGTCAGCCTGGCAAGCCTACCTAGCCTCCAGTGTCAAAGCATACTATATGATTGATTCTGGGCAGGGCCTTGCTGTGCCTGTTGTCGCTGGTGTATGATGACGCAGGACAGTGACAATCACAAACTACGAACGGTTGCTCAGTTTAGAACTTGATTTGGATGTGCCATAGGAGATCCCCGGAGACTGCAAATTTCCAGCATGCCAACGAATGGTCATTGTGTTCTAGTCAACGTCTTGCATTTGTACTTGCCTTGTTTATCCTGCGGCGATGTTTTATTAGAGCGTCTCCACTTTTCCAGCACTAGAAGCTTACATAATCAGTCGATTTTCATGGCGGACATCACGCTCGAGGAGTGACGAAACGCCCTTGGCTCTTGAGTTGTCTTGAGAAAGCCAGTGAGTTAAGCGCGTTATAATTTATTCGCTAACATTACACATCACCTCCACACGCACACATGATTCCGTCAATAGCAAGGATTGGCCGGCGGCGAGCCGGATCGGTTTTGCTGCGAGCGTCAGCCTCGTCGGCCTCGACAGCCACAACATGGACCCAGCCATGGGCCTGCCAGTCATGCGCGTCGCGCTACTTTTCAGGAACCACTGCTGCAGCCGGATCTTCGTCATCAAATACTCGGTGGCAAGCTCGGCAGAGCAAGGATCTGTATGCGCGCGAGGCCAAGGTCCAGGGCCTCAAGAGCCGGGCGGCCTTTAAGTTATTAGAGGTAGGTAGTTTGCTTATGCTGCTTCTCTGCTTGTTTTCAAGTGTCAATAAGACTGACTGGCGGCCAGATTGACCAAAGACACCGTTTATTTAGGCCGAACCAGACAATCGTGGATCTGGTACGTTTACTCATATGCCATGCCACATGCTAGATATGCTCATACACAGCGAGCATCGACACCGCACGTGCTAATTGTCTAGGGCTACGCACCAGGTAGCTGGTCCCAGGTATGTTTTCCTCCTATTTATGAATACAATACAGTCCACCCTAACAAAGAAAACAAAAGGTCGCTGTTGAGCGGACAAAGCCGCATGGCCGTGTGGTCGGTATCGACCTGATCCCGGCCCAGCCGCCGCGCGGCGTGTCCACCATCCAGGGCAACTTCTTGTCGCCCGTCGTGCGCGACATGGTCAAGGAGCTGCTAGCCCAGCCGCCGCCCAAAGCAAAGATGCCCGTATCGAAGCCGGCCGTTGCCGGCGTTGAGGACGATGAAGTCGCGAACGATGCTAAAATCGAGAACGAAAATGAAATCGAGAACGACAATCAAACCGAAAACAAAACGGACATGGACTCCGCATCTGCCTCAAACGACGCCGTGGCCGTGGACCGGCTGAGCTACCTCGACGAGCGCCAGGCAACCGCCGCCCCGGTCCACGACACGCGCGTCGATATTGTTTTGAGCGACATGTCAGCACCCTGGCCCCAGACGTATGGATTTTGGCTGAACACGCTGAGTAACCCTTACCGCAGGATGATGAACACGAGTGGCAACGCCTTCCGCGACCACGCCGGCAGCATGGACTTGTGCCTTGCCGCCCTCGAGTTTGCCAGCGACACGCTGCGCACGGGCGGGCACTTTGTGTGCAAGTTCTACCAGGGCGGCGAGGACAAGGCCTTTGAGATGCGCCTCAAGAAGATATTCAGCAAGGTGGTCCGCGAGAAGCCGGGCTCGTCGAGGAGTGTGAGTACTTGTAGTATCTTTATTGACCTTTTACCTTTGTCTGATGAATGCTAAAGAATGCAAAAACAGGAATCCAAGGAGGCCTTTTTTGTTGCACTGAGGAAGAAGAAGGGTGCCAAGTGGGACGACGTCAAGGACATGTAACGGGCAAGAGCATGCTAGAGCAGCGACACAGCAGGACATACGACATCAAGACGCATTATATCAACAATAAACAACTCATGAGCACACCCGCCGAGGTTGACATCTATGAAGCGTGCGTTATATGTGTAAAATGTGTAAAGTACAACAGACCTCGCGGAGATACACACTGCTTTCAAGTATATCGGCCAAGCAGCAAATAACTACCATTGAATCAAAGACACCCTTAGCTGGCTTTAAACCCGGCGCTTTGATATCAAAGGCGTGCTAATTTTGGCTCTCCAAAGAGAGCAAGTAGCTGCCATCATGTATGATTTATGATTGGCTGGTGTGACCTCCAACAACAAAGGGGTCTGTTCTTTCCTAAAACGGCGGCATCCCACAGCCTCGCACCTCGCACCACTTCATCGACCATCGCCAAGTTAAATATAGACGCTGCGATGTGTTTTTGACAAAGACGTCAACAATGGTGTAGCATATGAACTCTCTAACATTTACCATTTGTTACAATTATTGTTTAGCGTAGACTATGGGACAGAAGAAAGAATACAAGAAGCAATGGTATCTGTCGCAAGAAACGGCTATGAACAAAAGGCACGGTGACGCCAACAATGAGACAAGCTGAGTATAAGGCACTGGCCCGTTTGCAGTGTTCAGACAAAGGCAATGACGATCAGGGCCCGTCAGGAAGTAGATGGGAGATGAAACTGATAGATGAAAGATGAAGAATGAAAAGTGAGAGACGCCGCAGTGGGCACAAGTTGGCATTCGCTTTAAGGGGCAGCTGGACTGAAGACTGAAGACGCAGATTCCGATGAATATCATTGTTTACTATCTTTTAATCATCTTTACATTATCCTGTTTCTGGTCTGTTCTCTTTTCTTCTTCTGCTGATGCCACACGCCGCGGAGCCCGGGTGCTTTCACACGGCTTTGTTTGTCTCTGCGTCACAGAACAAACGAGGCTTTCATCTGGAGCTCCTTTGACGCTGTTTCATGCGTCTTGATGCAGATGTAGAGATGTTCGAGATATTCAGGTTGTTAGAGATATCAAAGAAATCAAACCCAAAGAGCAGCGTACACGGGGCAAACAGCAGACGACAGACAGGGTAGATAAAAGACCGTCGCCCAGCTTGTGTGAACGTTCTTCTCCTCTCCCCCCTCATCCTCAGTTACTTTGCTTCCCGTTTGTATGATCGGTCACTTTCACACGCATCCATTCTTTTTCTCTGCTTATACTTTTACATTTTCTAACTCTTTTGTTGCACTGCTATTCACCGTCTCTTGTTACGACGCTTTTGACAAGCCCCGTTCTTCAGCATCAACCACCACGTTTACATCTTTGCATCTACAATACTACTGCCCAGCATGAGCCACAATCTCAACACCATTTTCGACCCCGTCCGCGCCGCCGTGTCCAGAGCCCATGACACCCTGCACATTGTCGGCGACGACGACGGCGAGCACTTTATGGGCGCCCTGGCCCAGGCCTGCAAGACCGCCGCCTCAGAGAAGCACTTGTCCTCCATCGCCTCCATCCAGCCCGCCCACACCGCCGACTCGGCCACGCTCACCCTCGCCGACGTCCCCTACCAGTTCCTCCGCCTCGAGGTCGACGAGCACAGCCAGCTGACAAAGCCCCCGGCCGAGTGCCTGAGCGAGCGCTTTGGCCTCATGTCCGAGTACTTTACCCACGTCAACGCCGACGGCAAGGGCCTCTGGCACCACCACGGCCACGACTCGCCCGCTTTCCACAAGGACTTTCCGGCCTCGGCCGACAACATCGACTGCAACAGCCTGGTGGCCGACCTCGAGGAGGTCAACTATCTTCTGGACCGCAAGTACACCGTCTGGGTGCTGTGGGCTGCTGTAACACGAGCCCACCCCGAACAAGAGTCCGGCGGGTCCGACTCTGCTCCTGCCTTTGACAGCCGCCGCCGTATCATGAGCGTCAAGGATATCGTCGAATTTCTCAACGAGGTCCGCCAAGGCCTTGCAGGCGAGGTCAACGATGAGCCCAAGGGCAGAAAGGAGACTGCCAGCGCGCCGTCGCCGTCGCCGTCGCCGTCGCTGCCGATCATCTACTTCATTGTCGCCGCCTCACACATGCGTCCGCCGACGTCCATGTCGCCCTACGAGGCCGTAATGAGCCTCGTCGCCAAGGCAAAGAACCAGCCCTTCTACCAGGGAACCCTTAAGAGATACCACGAGTTCCAGCACGAGAGCGACAGCTCCGAGTACTACTACAGCAGCAGCAGCAGCGACGATGAGGAGGACGAGGACTATTTCGGCTCCGAGTCGGGCGACGCACACGTCCGGGAAGATGCGGCCGCCCGCCGCAGCCGCTACATTGAGGAGGGACTCGACCCGTCCAACCCCCACATGCCCACAAGCTGCGTCGTCCGCTACGACGAGGACGGCAACGCGCACTATGTCCGCTACCACAGCGAACAGGACCGCCAGTATGCCAAGACCAATAAGCAGCTCATGGCCGCCCAGGACAAGCTGTACCAGAAGTTTGGCAGGGACCGCGTCCTCAGCCACTTTGCTTCCGAGGGCAGCGCCAGCGCCAGCGCCAGCGCCAGCGCCAGCGCAAGCACGGGCCGGCAGACCCCCGACGAGTCGTCGAGCACGATGTCTCTAGAATGTGAGGAGCTCAGCTCTGCGCACGAGACTGACGCCGATGTCGAGGATGAGGTCGAGGATGAGGTCGAGGATGAGGTCGAGGATGAGGTCGAGGATGAGGTCGAGGATGAGGTCGAGGATGAGGTCGAGGATGAGGTCGAGGAGGTTGAGGCCGAAATCGAGGAGGCTGCTGCTGCCCCGCGACCGCCCTCTATCCTCGAGACGCTAGATACCAATGCTGCCAAGGGCGATGCCGTTGAGGGCGACCTGCACGCCCTCCTCCCCGAAGCCCACTCGCCCACCGACCAGCAGTGGCGCGAGTGTTGCGAGCTGCTCTGCATCCACCCCGACGAGCACAAGGATGCACAGAAGCGCTCCGTCAAGATTCCCGGCACCGACAACATGATGGTCAAGCCCAGCCAGCTCTGGACCGCCTACTGGATGCTTGCGAGCCGCCTGGACCGCAACCTGTGCGGCGGCGTCCTTGCCGACGTCATGGGCACCGGCAAGACTTACGTCGTCCTCGTCGTCTGTCTCCTGCGCGCCTACATTGCATACAACCGCGCCGAGGTCGAGCGCGAGTGGCAGCTGACCGAGCACGAGAGCGGCAAGGGCGGCAAGAAGCAGGGCGGCAACATTGCACCCAAGCAGCACCTGCCCCGCAACACTACCAACAGCGGAAATGGTGTTGCCGCCGCCGCCAATACACCCTGCACGTGCAACAACGCCATGGGCATCGAGTGCTTTGCCAACCCCGGCGGCATCACGCGCCGCCTGGCCGAGCGCATGTCGCGCGGTGCCGCCCTCGTCCTCGCGCCTCAGACCGTGCTCGATAACTGGGTCAAGACAATCAAGGCCATCCGGCTCCAGCCCAAGTACTACGAGCCCGTCGTCTTCAACGCCAAGATGACCAAGGAGGACATTGTCCTGGCCCCGGCGCTGCGCCTCAAGCAGAAGCTGCAAATGGAGGTCCGGCCCCAGCCTCACATCAGCGGCGACGGCCTGTTCCCGCAGGCCTGGGTGCCCAATGTTCAGGATGCCGCCTACAGCTACACGCCCAGCATCGCCAAGGATGCCTACCCGGAGCGCTTCCTGCTCTTTGCCACCCACATGCCCGAGAAGCTCGCCGACTTCTTCCAGCTACCCGTGCCTCTGCGGCGCAAGGCTGGTGCCGGCGCCCGCGAGCGCAAGACGGTCTACGGCTGCCCCATCGGCATCCAGCTCGTCGACGAGTTCCACAAGGCCAAGAACGACGTCGTTGCACTGGCCCAGCACCACAAGCATCTCCAGAGCAGCGACAGCGGCGCCGGCAACGCTGGCAGCGCTGACAACTTTGATTTCTGGGCCATCACTGGTACGCCGCTGCCGGCCCGGCTGACAGACCTTGAGAGCATTACCAACATTGTGCAGCGTCTGCCCGAGTGGGACGATCCGGGCAGCAAGCACCACGGCTCACGCGTGGCCGAGCTGCGCGAGCTACAGGGGTCCTACGAAAAGGCCATTGCCGAGGACGGCACGCCGGAGCAGGCTGCCGAGTTCCGCACGCGCGCCGAGAAGTTCTTTCAGGGCGGCCTCATCAAGCGGCACACCGAGGCCTCGACGTTCTTTGGCAACCGCATCTTCAACCTGCAGGACATCAACGCCAAGGTCGTAGTGCACACCACGCCCGACACGCTCAAGGGCGACGTCGCCAAGGTCGCTGCGCGTGTCGGCGCCAAGCTGCGCGAGGCCACGGCCGAGAGCCGGTCCGTTGACCCAAACAGCTCTGACAAGCCACAAGACAACTGGGGGCAGGCCGTGCGGTCGAGCTCCCTGTTCAACCACATGATGGACCTCGAGATCCTGACCACGTTCCCCGGCGCCGCGCCCCTGATGCTGGCCAGCCCGCCCGCCATCGACTTTAGCCTTGCCGCCATCCGCGGCGAGATCCGCAAGGCCGAAGACCACGACGTTACCAAGGTCGAGCTGTTCCAGAAGCACCTCGACACGGTCATCCAGGGCAGCCCGCACATGGCCACCATCATGGCCACTTTGGACCAGATGAGCCGCAACCAGCAAAAGCGCCGCGCCCTGCCCACGCCCGTCACCGCCGACTCCAACGCGCGCTCCGCGCTGCCCAAGAAGAAGCTCGACGCCAGCCTCAAGAAGCTCGTCATCCTGTGCCCCCGCATGGGCGAGGCCGTCTTTATCTACCTTGCCCTCCTCAAGCTGCGCCCCGAGTTCAAGCCCGTGTTCCTGCACGCCGACCTCAAGCTCGCGGAGCGCACCGCCCTGCTCCAGGACTTTAACAAGCTCGACGCGCCCACGCCCGCCGGCGTCGTCCACTGCGCGCGCGTCCTCGTCGGCACGTTCCGCGATGCCGGCACCGGCAACGACCTCACGGTCGCCAACTACCAGATCCTGACGGGCCCGCTGCGCCTCCGCAGCCAGCAGGACCAGGCCTTTGGGCGCACCAACCGCGAGGGCCAGACGCTCAAGCTGCACCACCAGCTGCTGGTGGGCGAGGACAGCCCTGTGGACCGCATCGTCATGGTGACGCAGGCTCGGTGGCACATTGCCAGCGATCCGTTTGCCATGGACGAGAAGCTGGAGTTGGCTGCGGTGGAGGAGTAGACGGTGTACTTGTATTTTGTATTTGCATTGTGTCTTGTGTTCTATGTAACTTGGATTGCTCTCGAGACGCCCGGTGCGGCATCGTCAGTCATTGCTTCATGCTTCAATTCATCGTTGCTGGATTCCTGTCTTGCCAACTTAATGCTGTTCTTGGTCTTTCCTATCAGATTTGATTTACAAATGATAAAGTTCCAAATAAGACCAAATTGTTGACAGTCGCGCCTACCTTACCTAAATTTGTTGACTTGCCGTTTTGAACGCCTGATGTCATACCTGGAAACCTTCCATTTCTGCATACTAATACTCTGTAGAATGCACTACTGCGTCGTAGTGACTCCTTCCCTATTCCCTGGAACAACCCATAGTTCTTGCTAAATACAGAGCCGTTCCTACCAAGTGCAGAACACCTCTTTCCTTCCTTGTGGCCTTCCTCCCTGCATTTTGAATTTGCCGCTTAGTCAGGCTCCTTTTAACTTTGAGATTTCTCGCCATTTCTTCGTTCTATGAAGTTTACTTCTGTTAGTTCCGCTTCAAATATACCACAAATAATGCGTTGTCGCTCGCCTATTCGCGCGTGTACATACCGCTATATTAATTGCACACCACGCTGCTTCCTTTCCTGCTTCCAGGTGCTTCCAATACTACTCTGTACCATTTCGTTCCAGACACCGATGCTTCCAAGCTCCCAAGCTCCCAGGCTATCCCCACTAAAATACTCACCGCCGATCTCGCCCTTGAACTGTGCTCCATATTACTCTGTAATTAAGCACAACTCGGTCGCTCCTTCCCATCTTCTTCCCCCCCGCCCACCCAAATTCTACAAATCCTGGAGCCGCTTTCTCGATTCAGACATTCAAAAAGACACAAGACCTGCCGATTGACCAATAGGCATTCTACCATTTGGTGGATTATGGGTATTACTGAGGTCACGTCCTGAAGCTTCTCCGCCGAGCAGCTGACAGTAACTACTGTGTGCACAATAGACGCTGTATGTAGCAGTAGACCGCTAATAACGCCGTCTACATACACTTTGATTGCCGCCGCCAAAGGAAAGGCAGCCTCCACAGGCCATTCCAGGCAGGAGCGAGCAAGACCGCGTGCTGGCCTTTATTTTATTTTATTTATTATTATTATTTATTTATTTTATGTCTCTTTTATCCCTTTGACGACGACCTCCATCAAGACGACGACGACGACGACTCTTTGTCTATCTCTCTTCCATCTCTATCCTGCGTCACCATCTGCCTCGACTCTTTCTTGCTGTATTTCCGTCACATCGCCATCCCAGTCAGCTGTTGAATCAGCCGCCATTGGCCATTCACGCCGTCGGCCTCCCTATTGCCTTTAGGTTTTGCCTATTGCTTTGTACTTCAACCACCATTCATTCCGTGCCCAGCTATTCAGAAACCAACCAGCTTGATGCAAGAAGCTCACAGAACGATATACCAGACACCAGAATACCGGACAAAACAGCACCCCAGCCGCGGTAATTCGGTTCGACGTCAGACGGAGAAATAGAACCCCAAAGCGGCCGAGACATTCTGACGACTCAGACCGCTACAGCTTCTTGGACTGCTCCTCGTGAGACTGCAGACGGAACAACGCAGACACTTTTCTCTGCTTCTCTGCAATTCCCCGACAATTCTTCCAGCTTGCGCGACGCGCCACCAGTGCAGTTATTGTGCAAAAGAGACGAGAATCACCAAGCACGACAGACAGCCCATTTGGGTTCAACAAGAACACCGAGGAAGCTGAAAAGTAGAGAAGAAGAGAAAGATAGTCAACAAGTGCTGTCGCATTGGCACTGCTCGCTCTCCCACCACCACCACCAAACGCATATTACGTACATAAGCAGCAGCCAACAAGCAGCCACACAAGCATGGACCGAGCAAACGGGAGCGACGCTGCTGGCCAATCAAAGCGCCTGCAGCAGGTGCAACCACAAACCACCACTTCGAATGCAAGTGACAACGAAAGCGGCAGGAGCGACCATGACCTAGCCCAACCACAGCCTACACCGCCAACGCGGCAGCCACGCCCAGCAATCCAGCGCAGAGAATCGCATCACCAGAACCAGAACCCCCAGAATCCCCAGAATCAAGCGCAACAGCGACAGAAGCATGACAAGACCGCATCAAACAACGCGCCACACACTCGGTTAAAGAATCAGAAGCACCTTGTCGGCGGCGGAATGAGCTCAACACGGCTGCATGCACGCGTCCCCTCGTCGAAAGCCCTACACAAAGCCCCGTCGAGCAAAGCCCAACAGCAGCAGCAGCAGCAGCAGCAGCAGGCCCAACTACAACAGCTGCAACATCTCCAGGAGCTGCAGGAGCTGCAGCACTTTCAGCAGCTCAAAGAGCAGCAGCTGTCATACCACCGCAGCCGGGCGTCTGGCGTATCGGGCTCGCCGACACACCCCGCCGAGCCCGGGCACTCATCACAGAAACCCCAGCTGCACCGCCGGTCGACATCGGGCAGCGAGAATAAGCTGATGCGCAGCGTAAACTCGTCGTCGGCAACATCGCTTGTGCGGCGGAACGTGTCGACAACTAGTTTGAAACGCAACAAGTCGCACGCCGACGTCACCAAGCGGGCCGGAAACGGACACGGAAACGGAAACGGAAACGCGCGGCCATCCGGCCATCTTAAGCGAACAACAACCAGCGACAGAAAAGGCCTCCCATCGCCCAATAAAAAGCAGCCCGGCGTGCACTTTGAGATTGGCAGTCCCGACCCGCAGGAAGACGAGTGGGTTGATGCCGGCTCGTCCAACGTGAGCGGATCGCGCAAGAACAGCCTAATCTACGGAGAGGATACCCACGACGAGGGCGTTGAGGGTGACGAGGTTGTAGCCCAGCCAATGAACGAGACTGAAGACGACGACGACGACGACAACGACGACGAAGAAGGCGACGAAGACGAACAGACTGTGCTGCAGCTCCCACCAAAGCCCAAAGAACACCGGCTGCCAATTCGCAGCGCATCCGGCGGCAACAGCACAGCTGCCCAACCGTCCACTCTGCGCCCAGCCGAGCCTGCTCGCCCATCTTCATCAGCCTCAAATACGGGCAGCCTGCTTCGCAACACCTCGACCAGCCGTCTTCTCCTCCCACGCACACCGCCCGGGCCCGCACCACCTATGATGTCAGCGGAAACAGTGTCGGCAACGCACAGCACCGTCAACATGCAGTCCTCGCCTGATTCAAGCCCGACTCGCGCCCAACACCCAGCGCACCTTGCCGGCACCAGTGCCGACCGCGAGGTCATGACATCCCGTTTTATCACAACGGGAAGCCACGAGTCCACGTCCAATGCCACCGGCGGCGGCTCATACTACACCACATCGTCGTCGCGGCCCGGCACTGCACGCAATGACCGCGATACGCCCAAGTCATCCAATGGCACATCCGTCTTGTCCAACCTTGCAACGCCTCTCCGTGCTCGCCGCAATCGGTCTATCGGCGGCGATCTTTCCCAACTTTTCGAAGACGACGATTCTGGCATCGCTGCCTCGGCAGACGGCCGTTCGTCGGCCACTGCGGGTGCTGGTGGATCACACCCCCGCCGCACGCGCCCAGCACATGCGCCCCCGGCCGAGCTCAGCCGGACACAGCAAAAGCTCAACCTGGAGCGTGCGAGCTCCAGCATCGACCGCAGCAGCCGCCAGCACCAAGGCCCTGCGGCCGGTCCACTTCTCGGGGCGGGCGAGTCTGGCACGCACGACCCGCGCATCAGCAAGCTGATGGAGCGCACGGGCATGGAGTACTACGTTGTGCGGCGGTACCAGAACCCCGTCACGCGCAGCCTTGCTCGGCTGTCGTCGCGCATCGAGGCGGACAGAAACGTGCGGATTCCCAACGGTGCCCGCTCTCCGGGTATGGCCGTCCACTCGAGTGCAAATGGGCCGGCACGTTCGGGTACTGGTGCCGGTGCCGGCCTGAGCCAGAGCTTCCGCGAGCGCGATATGCGGCGCGATGCCCTGCAATCCGCCACTGCCACTGCCGCCGCCGGCAACGGCACCATGCCGCCCCTGGCACGCTCTCGGACATTTGGAGCCAACGGGACAGGCAGCGGCGAGCCGTCGGCCTACCACCAGCAGCAGCCGCAGCCGCAGAGGCTGAGCGGATCCAGCCTGGTGGATGGCTACGACGAGGACAGCACGGCCGCTCTTCTTCGGAACCTGTGGGATAAGAACCTGTATCTCGGGACGAGCCAGGACTAGATGTCTGTGGACGATGATTACGCTCTCCTATTTGCCGAAGCCGAGGACTGATCTTTTTTTATCCTTTTCTCTTTCATTTCTTTCATTTTTTATCTCTTTTTCCGCCATGTTCACAACGCCTTGTCAGTCATGTGCTGGCTCTCTTATCTCTTATTTCTCTTTTGCGTGTTATGTTCTGTTTACATCTTCTTCACTGAAGGATCTACTACCCGACTAGCAGCGTCTTATTTGTGTACTGTACTCCTGCCATTTCATATCTGCTCCCATGTTGCAGATGCTTTTTGCGACTATGCCCTTTGTTATCATTATTACCTTTACTACCTTGTATTACCTTTTATTGCCATTCAGGTCGGATCTTTTTTTTCTTTTCGTCTTCTCCTTTTTTCCTTCTATACCAACAATTAACCGCGCAGCGTCCAAATGGGCAGCTATATCCAATTTATACAAATATAACAAACATTGGCGTTGAACTACAGTAGGATTCGGGGTGAACAGCGATGTGATGGTCATATAAATGCTCGTATATGTGCTGACTCATCATGTGGGTCTAAATCGCCACGCTTATCGAATATCTGATTATCGTCATCTCAACATCGCGACTCTCTATTCTACATCGACCATCAATACTCTACACAGCGCCATCTTGTCCTCGTCATCTCGTCTCTTTGTCTTCTCAAACGCCAGCCACCATTACTGAACGACTTTCTCCTGATACCAGACTGCCAAATTATCTGCCTGAACAGCACCATGAGCGCAGAAGTTGCCCAGCTGCTGGAAGACCGGGCGCAATACCAGGAGCAGGTAAGTCGGCTCGACGCCTATTCCTTGATGCTTCTTGTTTTCTGGTTATTTCTGATCACAATTGCTAACTGCTAGCTCGACCTGGTTGCCGGATCTCTCAGCGACGACCCCAGCAATGTAGAACTCATCGCGCTCAAGGACGAGCTGCAGTCCGCCCTCGACATTATCGACGAATCCGTGGAGGCCTTGAAGGCTGCAGAAGTGCCGCAGTCAAGTAGCAACAGCTCCGGCAAAGATACTAAATATAGCAAGGACAACAGAGAAGAAAGAGAAAGAGAAAAGGAAAAGGAGCATGCCTACAAGGTCAACGAGACCATCCTGGCGCGCTGGGTGACGGGCGACAAGGCGTTCTACGCGGCGCGCATCATGTCCATCACGGGCTCGGCGTCGGCGCCCATGTACACGGTCAAGTTCAAGTCGTACGACACGATCGAGACGCTGCGCGCGCGCGACATCAGGCCAGTGCAGGCAGCGGTAACGCCGGTAACACCCGCACCTGCGCCTGCACCTGCTAAACGCAAGGCCGATAACATCGAGTCGCCTCTAGACCCCGCGCCGCCGCCATCTTCGTCATCCACGTCAGTACAGAGCGCGCAGCCACCGCCACCTGCGCCCAGCAATCCTTCCGCGGCACCGCCGCCCCCGCCCGCACATCCCGTCTCCGCGTCGGCATCATTACACGAAGCACACCCGCCGCCTCCACCACCACCTCCGCCGCCGCCGCCGCCGTCGCAGGCCCACCGCCCCTTTGGCATGCGCACCATTGACCGCTTCAGTGCGGGTGTTGTGTCATCGGCCGCTGCGCAAATCTACTCGCCAGCGCAGCAAAACGAACAACGCTCTGGAGGATTCACCAAGATTGGCAGCCCCAGCAGCGGCCCCGGCGCACCAGGGGCGCCCACCAACGCGCCGCCGGCCGTTCTCGGCGAAGAGCCGCCCGTGAAAAAGTTCAAGAAGATCAAGGCGACGAAGCAGCTCGAGGCCGGCAAGAGCAAGTGGCAAGAGTTTAGCACCAAGGGCAAGGCGACCAAGGGCGTCAAGAAGGACAGCATGTTCCGCACCCCCGACGGTGTCCAAGGACGAGGTACGTTTTCTTCTTTTCTTTTTTTTCTTCTTCTTCTTCTTTCTTCTTGTTTCTTCATTTCCTCTGATCTACTTATCTATCCAAATACTAACGAATAGTCGGCTTTATTGGCTCGGGCCAGGCTATGCGCAAAGACGTCACGAGAAGTCGGCACATCTACCAAACAAACGAGGATGTGGACTAACTTGTTCTTGGGCTGCAGTCTGTTTAAATTTCTTTCACACGTTTAGAGACGTTCTACGTTCCTCTTCGGCGGCGTCGATCATACACGGGATGCGCGCGGACAGCATGTTCAAATACGAGACAGCAAGACTCGCGGTTAAGCAGCGAAATCAAAATCCAAAGCGGCACAGCAGCCGAGCAAGGCTTGTCCCTACCATCTTCCTTTCTATCTCCACCACAATAATATTTCTTTTCTTTGTGGCCAAGGCAGTGCTAACGGCAGCGAGCATATCTCGAAGATGCGACTGAAAGGCTTGACAAGGCAAGGCGGTGGCGCACCCAATGTGTGTCGTCAGTGTATGATATAGAGTATAAAATCGATCAATAATACCTTGGCTCGAAATGCGCAGCAATGGCTTCTGCAGCTCTGGATGTGTGATACAGAACTAACTATGATCCTCACAGGACGTCCCAGCATACTGCTGCAAGGCCAACGCTTGTCTGGCGTCCTATGCTTTTCATAGCCGATTCGTGATCTACGCCTTTCCCCCTCACTTGTCTTCTATCATAAGGATTCCTGATTTAATCCTTGTTGGGTGTGCTCAACGGCCCGATGGGTATTTTTCATTCATGCACCTCGTAGATCATCATAGTAGCTTCATAGGTACATAGTAGTTACATGTCCAACAGCTGTTTTTTTTATCACTCCTGCTGCTGCTCTGCTTTCTACTGCCGCGGCGCCATTCCAATCGTTGCGGCAATGTCCTGTGCCAGCTTCAGAAACACCTTGGCACGGCCGCTCTCCGGCTCGGCCACGACTGTAGGCTTGCCACGCTGGGCGTCGTCGCCAATACAGGGGTGCAGCGGGATGTCGGCCAGCAAGGTGGTATCGAGATCGGCGCACGCCTTGGCCACGCCCTCGCCCGTGCCAAAGATGTGCGTCTCCTTTTCGCAGCCCGGGCAGCAAAAGACGCTCATGTTCTGCACCACGCCCAGCAGCGGCACGTTGGCCTTGCGGAACAGCTGGATGCCGCGCACGGCGTCCTGCACGGCCAGCGTGTGCGGCGTGGTCACGACGACGGCGCCGTCGACAACGACCTGCTGGGCGATGCTGAGCTGGATGTCGCCGGTTCCGGGGGGCAGGTCCATGACCAGGACGTCCAGGCCGTCCCAGGAGACGTCGCGCAGCAGCTGGGTGAGGGCGCGGCCGACCATGAGGCCGCGCCACGCGACAGCCTGGCCCTCGGGCACGAGGTATCCCATGGACATTGTCTTGACGCCGTAGTTGGACATTGGTACTAGTTGGTTGTCTGTCTGTTAGTTTACGTCTGTACCTCTTTAAAATCTCTATAAAAAAGATGATGAATAAAAACGAGACGGGCCTACTTGAAGACAGCCGAGGCTCGCCGGACAGGTTGAAGAGCGTCGGGATAGAGGGGCCAAAGATGTCTGTATCTAGGATGCCCGTGCGGTATCCATGCCGGGCAAACGCCAAAGATAGGTTTGCTTCTACGTTAGCATTTTGTCTACCGACAAGACGAAGAAGGAGAAAAGTAACTCACCAGCAACTGTGCTCTTCCCGACGCCGCCCTTGGCCGACGAGACAGCCACCACTTTGGTGACGCCGCTGATGGGCGACCGATCTGGCAGGCGACGCTTTAAGCTCGGTGGCGTCCCCGACTTTGGCAGGCCCTGTTATGAGTCAATATGAGTTATATATAGATATATCGAAGACCTGTTCTCAAACGTTGAGATATTGGATCTCGGCGACGATGAGGTCATCAAGGGCAGGGCTTCATACCAGCGGGTTTTCATGCTGCAGTATTGACGAGTTGTGGATACACAATCTCTGAGTTCTCCGAGAGGCCAGTCTTGTACAGTTGAGGCCAGAGCTCTGTATCCGGGAAAGCATCAATGCAGACATCTTTGCTGTCGTGATGCTCGTTCGTGATATCTACTCTGTAGAAGCTTAGTGCTGTATGCTGTATACCATTACAGGGCACTACAGGCCTGTGTACTTACAAGTGGCAGTCTGCAGCACGTCGCTGGTGTGGGAAGGCGGTGCGTTTGGTCTAGCGGCTGCTCTGGCGGCAGAACATTGCCATCCAGCTGTATCAGGAAGGCGGTGTAGCGCAACTTTTTCGTTAGTGATGGCAGTATTTTTTTTAGCCGTGCCGTCCACCAACTTTTTTTTCAGCGTCTTCAGCGACGGCCAGTATAGACTACAGCAGCGACGCAGACGAGTTGCCTGGCGAGAACGAGACGACTCTTTTCCAGATTTTTGTCGATTTTTGTCGATTTTTGTCTCCTCCTGTCTACCATTATTTTCAACCCAACTCAATATGGTCGGATTAAAGGGCCTCGCCGCCCAGCTCTTTTCAAAGCAGGGCCTGGCCAAAGGTGTGTTGAAGAAGACGGCAAAGAAGACGGCAAAGACGTCGAGAGACGAAAAGAGAAGAAATGAGAAGAGAAAGCTGACCGACAGAATTTGACCCCGAAGCCGACGCGCCGATCGACGACGAGGATGCCAGCCAGAACGGCAGCGACAGCGAGCAGGACGTGCCCGAGGACACGCAAGACACAGACCACTACGTGCCGGTGGGCAAGAGCAAACTGCGGCAGGCGCAGCCGATAGCACTGGGACTGGCGTATCGGGGAAAGCGGGTGAGCAGAGACCAGCTGAATCAGAGCGATGAGGAGGAGGAAGAAGACGACGACGACGAAGAGTTTGACGACCCCGACACGGTCGACGTCGAGGGCGCCGAGGAGGTCAACACCGACAACGAGATTGACAGCGATGATGCTCTCGGGACCGACGACGAGGCATTAGCGGAAAAGTTTACATTCCGCGGCAGCTCCAAACCCAAAACACCCAAGGGCAAGCCTGTGGAGAGTGACGAGGAGGAGGAGGACGAGGAGGATGAGGAGATGGATGATGACGAGGAGGAAGACGAGGAAGAGGGCGGCAGTAACGTCAGCAAAGACAGTGATGGCAGCGACAGCGACAGCGATAGCGACAGCGGTGACAGCGACGACAGCGACGACAGCGACAGCGACGTTGACGCCACCACAGCCAAGGCCCAGGCCGAGACACGCAGACTGCTCGCCGAGGACCGCCAGCAGGTGCTCAACTCACTCTCGCAGTCCGCCAAGGCCGATGCCGACAAGGGCTTTGCCGTGCGCACACAGCGCCGCACGTTTGACGTGCTCCTCAACATGCGCATCCGCATGCAAAAGGCCCTGTCCGTGGCGAATTCCCTGTATCCGCTTGTCGCTGAGGGCGCGGACGACGACGACGCCAAAAAGGTGGCTCCCAAGAGCAAGGACTACGAAAAGGCGGCCGCGCAGGCCATTGAGCTGCTGCAGTCGATACAGAGCATCCGCTCTTCGTTCTACGCAGACGGCACATCAAACAAGCTGAAACGCAGCCGGGACACAACCTGCGAGGGCCTCTACGAGCAGATCACAGCCGCAGAAGACATTGCGCTCGCCAAGCGCCGCAAGGTCATCGACCGCTGGTCCGCACGGGTCCAGCGGCCGTCCGCCGGTAGTGGTGGCAGCGGCGGCAGCGCTGCTTCGCGCCGCTTCATGTCGTCGGGCTCGGCGCCCCAGGCCCTCACTGCCATGCTCGACAGCCAGCTCGTCGCACCGGACCGGCTGGTCCGCCGCACGCGCACGCCGCGCTCGTGCGCGCCCGTGCAGGCCGCCAAGCGCGTCGAGCAGGACCCCGAGGTCTTTGACGATGCCGACTTTTACCAGCTGCTGCTCAAGGAGCTCGTGGACCAGCGCACGACCGACTCCACCAGCGGAAACGGAGACTCGAGCTCGGCGCCAACGGTGCGGTGGGCCGCGCAGGCGGCCAAGGAGGCCAAGACGCGCAAGCAGGTGGACCGCAAGGCGAGCAAGGGCCGCAAGATGCGGTTCAACGTGCACGAGAAGCTGCAGAACTTTATGACGGCGGAGGACCGGCGCGACTGGGAACCCGAGGCGATTGACCGCTTCTTCAGCTCGCTGTTTGGGCAGCGCGTGGAGCTGCAGGAGGACGACGGCGACGACGACAGCGAGGACGAGGATGCGCAGAACGGCGGCGCCAGTGTCGGCGGCGAGGGCCTGCGTCTGTTTTAGTCTTGTCTCTCTGCTTCCTACTGCTTCCTACTGCTTCCTACTGCTTCCTTTCGACTTTCTGTTTTGGACTGTTTGCATACCATTGGCGTTTATAGTTGATAGACAAAATGATCTGTTTAGTATTTTACTTTCTATGCTGTCTACTGCTGTTCTACTATGTACTGCTGTCTGGCTGTGTACTCTGTAGCCCGGCCAGGCCCGCGATTGCCAAGAGGCCGAGACAGGCCATGTGCGCGGCAAGGTGGACAGCCGGGCCACCCAGAGTTTTGTGAGTCCTGTCCGTATCCTTGTCCTCGTCCTTAACCTTTCTTGTGGCGAGTCCGTTTAAGCGCAGGTATGCCCGCCGCGCCGGGAAGACGTGGTAGATGGCGAGGCACAGGCAGAGGCTGCCGAGGAGGCCGGGGCTGATGTGTGGCGGCGAGCCCCAGACGGCCAATACCAAGCTCAGAGCGGCCGAGGATGCAAGCAGGCCGCCCAGGTTTTGCAGTATGAGGGCGGTCTCTCGGGGTACGGGTCTGCCTGTCGAGGTCGGGAGCTGCTTCTCGGGGAAGAAGAGAAAGGTGGCGGCAGCAGGCGTCTCGACGGCAGCATGCAGCAGGAGGGCCGCCTGGGCGAGCATCGTAGGATATGTCAGATAACTAGAGAACTTCTGAAGAACATATATAATACTGAGTGAATCCGTGCCTGGCTAGAACGAGATACGAGGTCTGACACGACAGGTGTTGTTGATAGGTGTCCACTTATTTTCGCTCTGACGACCGACAAGGCTGTGCGCTGACTGTCTTGGACGTCAGGGACCGTACACCATCTCACTCGCAAGACTACGACATCATAGATCGTCTACACACACTGCAAACTGCATGTTTCATGAGAGACGAGACTTTTCGGCCTCCCGCCCTGTCAACTCGGGTCAATGCCAGACGAGGGTGTCTTGGTGACTACGTGTCAACTGCAAGGGAGAGTCTCTGGAGACGCTTATCAGGGATCAGTTGTCTCTTGTCTATTGATTACATCATCTATGAACAGCATTAACGACATCTAGCATGTACGAGTACACCGACGACATCCCATCGACGCAGTCCTTGGCCATGTAACCATGCTGCGGCGATCAAGGGAACGTGCACGTTGTCGTTGTCGATGATGAGGCCAAGTGGCAGAAAACAGGGGCGATAGTACGCCGCAGACTCGCCGCCATCTACGTGTAGCCTCCTCCTAGCCTCCCTCCTTCATCCATGCAGAGGCTTTATCTTACTAGTCTACACCTCCTCCTCCACCTGCTACCACTACCACTGCCACTACCACTGCGTCTTATGGCATTACGAGACTACGGAGCCAGGGCTCCGTAGAAACCAGTAGAAACAGAAACAAAGAAACAAGCTTAGAATTGAGAGGGGAGATCTGTTCACAGGAATGTGCATATTCTACTATGTACTCTGCTGTCTTGTACACGGTAATACTATGTAAGTCGAGTTCTCTGGTTTTAGGTTTTAAGGTTCGGCCGCCGGGGTTGGCATGCCGTGGTCTGGCAAACGGCGATGAGGGTGGCAACGAGTTAAACATGACTCAATCCAATGTGTCTTCGGTGGCGCCAGACAGGTGACTCAAGAGATTGTCTATAAATGATATGATGCATATGCCAGAACGACGACTGATTTTAAAACGCCAAAGCCAAAAGTGACGATGTTGATTATGTAAGCAGAAATCGAGAGATCGTCGTTCGGCTTAAGTGCCCGAGGCTGCTGGAATGCTCCAAGCCAACAAGGGTCCATTGAGTCAAAGTCTCTGGCTGCTGATGACCACTGATACTTTATTCAGAAGGTTTGTCTCGTCAAAAGTCCGGCACGCGCATGCATCGACACCACCAACACTTTAAATCTGTAGTATGTATACACATTGCCACATTTTGACCATCACGTGCAGCTCCAACTCCAAAGAAAGACAAAAGTGTCCCCAAAGCAGAGGCCCACCCTGACGCAGGAGACGTGCAAGGTGTCCTCAAGCGGGACCGCCTCTACTTATTGTGGATCTCTGTTCCTACCCACAAGCTTTTTGCCTTGTGTCTTCCATCTCTTTCCTTTTTTGTGTGTGTGGCCAGTACCTGGCGGTGCTATTTGTATTGTGTCTTTTTCGTCCCCGCCACTACTACTTCCACTAGCCACCAACGAGTAGCCACTAGGCGCAAGAGAACACCTAAAGCTCTACGAGAACGTGCAGGAGGCGTACCTGCCGCTTAGAGGATATCGAGAGATCTGGTTCCTGCCGCGACTTGTCCTCTTCTTTCTACTTCTTTCTACTTCTACTTTCTACTTCTTCCCTATTTCTCTCTTTACTTCTTCCTCTCTTCTTCTTCTTCTTCCTTCTTCCTCATCGCTCTTCACAACTCAATCTACCACAACAACACCTCCCCTACACCACACACACACACACACACACACATTTCACCACATCGTCATGGCTGCTTCAAGGAGAAGCAACTGGGGCCTCGGCTTCATGCTGCTGTCCTTTGTCATGCTGCTCCTGTCGCCCAGCTTCGTGGGCCAGGCTCGCGCTGACGAGGTCCAGGAGTACGGCACTGTCATCGGTATTGTAAGTTAAACGAGTGCAGGCTGCAATGCAAGACTGCGAGATTGCAAGATCGAGCAATCGCGCAATTGCTACCCCAAGAACACACAGAAAACAACAGAACAACTGCTAACATTCTAGGATCTGGGAACTGTAAGTTATCAATCACATCGGGCTCACTCGGCATAATCGACTTGCGCGCAGTAGCGGCGAGGCGCAAGTCGGCGCAAGCCACGGCCCTCTCTCTGGCTTCCAGCTTGAGAACGATTACTAACTATCTAGACCTACTCTTGCGTTGGTGTTATGCAGAAGGGCAAGGTCGAGATTCTTGTCAACGACCAGGGTAACCGTATCACTCCTTCCTACGTGGCCTTTACCGAGGATGAGCGTCTCGTTGGTGACGGTAAGTCCTCCTTAAAAACACATTCTTAACATGCAAAAGAAAAGAAAAAAAAGAACAGAAAACTAACAGCCCAGCCGCCAAGAACCAGGCCGCCAGCAACCCTGAGAACACCATCTACGACATCAAGCGTCTCATTGGCCGCAAGTTCACCGAGAAGGATGTCCAGAACGACATGAAGCACTTCCCCTACAAGGTCATCAACAAGGGCGGAAAGCCTTTTGTCCGCGTGGACGTCAAGGGCGAGGAGAAGACTTTCTCACCCGAGGAGGTCTCTGGCATGATCCTGTCCAAGATGAAGGAGGTCGCTGAGAGCTACCTCGGCAAGAAGGTCACCCACGCCGTCGTCACTGTCGTATGTTTCCCTCTGTCTCCCTTTCATATTGACTGTTTTTTTGTTCTTGTTATACTAACATTGTAGCCCGCCTACTTCAACGACAACCAGCGCCAGGCCACCAAGGATGCCGGTATCATTGCCGGTCTTAACGTCCTCCGCATTGTCAACGAGCCCACCGCCGCCGCCATCGCCTACGGCCTGGACAAGACCGACGGTGAGCGCCAGATCATTGTCTACGATCTTGGTGGTGGCACTTTCGATGTCTCCCTGCTGTCCATTGACCAGGGTGTGTTTGAGGTTCTGGCTACTGCCGGTGACACCCACCTGGGTGGTGAGGATTTCGACCAGCGCATCATCAACCAGTAAGTGCAGATGAAGTTATACGAGAGGAATACTTTCAACACAAAATACTAACTAGCTAGCTTCGCCAAGCAGTTCAACAAGAAGAACAGCGTCGACGTTACCTCCGACAAGAAGGCCATGGGCAAGCTTAAGCGTGAGGCCGAGAAGGCCAAGCGTACCCTGTCTTCGCAGATGTCTACCCGTATCGAGATCGAGTCCTTCTTCGACGGCAAGGACTTCTCCGAGACCCTGACCCGCGCCAAGTTCGAGGAGCTCAACCTGGACCTGTTCAAGAAGACCCTGAAGCCTGTCGAGCAGGTTCTCAAGGATGCCGATGTCAAGAAGAGCGAGATTGACGACATTGTCCTGGTCGGTGGTTCCACCCGTATCCCCAAGGTCATCACCCTTCTCGAGGAGTACTTTGGCGGCAAGAAGGCCTCCAAGGGCATCAACCCCGATGAGGCTGTCGCTTTCGGTGCCGCTGTCCAGGGTGGTGTTCTGTCCGGCGAGGAGGGCACTGAGGAGATTGTCCTGATGGACGTCAACCCCCTGACTCTGGGTATCGAGACGACTGGCGGTGTCATGACCAAGCTGATCCCCCGCAACACCCCCATCCCTACCCGCAAGTCGCAGATCTTCTCGACCGCCGCCGACAACCAGCCCGTAGTCCTGATCCAGGTCTTTGAGGGCGAGCGTTCCATGACCAAGGACAACAACATCCTGGGCAAGTTTGAGCTCACTGGCATCCCCCCCGCACCCCGCGGTGTTCCCCAGATCGAGGTCTCGTTCGAGCTGGACGCCAACGGCATCCTCAAGGTGTCTGCCCACGACAAGGGCACTGGCAAGAGCGAGAGCATCACCATTACCAACGACAAGGGCCGTCTGACCCAGGACGAGATTGACCGCATGGTTGCCGAGGCTGAGAAGTACGCCGAGGAGGACAAGGCCACTCGTGAGCGCATCGAGGCTCGCAACGGTCTGGAGAACTACGCCTTCTCGCTCAAGAACCAGGTCAACGATGAGGATGGCCTCGGCGGCAAGATTAGCGAGGACGACAAGGAGACCCTGATTGAGGCCGTCAAGGAGACTCAGGAGTGGCTGGAGGAGAACGCCGCCACTGCCGAGACCGACGACTTTGAGGAGCAGAAGGAGAAGCTGTCCAACGTTGCCTACCCCATTACCAGCAAGATGTACGGCCAGCCCGGTGGCGCCGACGAGGACGAGGAGCCCTTCGGCCACGACGAGCTGTAAACGCATTACTTGTTTACTTTTTTAAATCAAATTAGTATCAGGTTTGTTCATCGGCCGGCGTCTCGAAGCGATCGCGTTGAACATGGTTTAGAACTTTTGGGCCATGCATCGCTGTCTTGTCTTTTGTCTTTTTGTCTTTTTGTCTTTTCGTCTTTTCGTCGTTTCGTCTTTTTGTCGTTTCTCTATTTTCCCCCCGACAGTTGTGTTTCTTCGTTTTCATCATTTTTATCCTCACATTTTGCTATAATCTAGCCAAAAGGGTGAATGCTCAGCGGTAACAACAAAAAGTTATAGGTTAAAAAATTATTAAAAGTCTATGTGTCTGCTTGTGACGACTTGAGCTTCACTGCTTGACGGCCGACGCTCAGCGGTTGGTAACCTTTCTATGACGTGCAAGGATGAGCCTATCCACAGCAATGGGATATGACGTAGCTGTATCACAATACAAAAAACCAAAGGCCATAAAATATACCAGGGCGGTCGTTGGATTTAGAGAGCAGATGAGATGAGCCTCCTTTTTTAGAGCCAACTTTATTCTCAGTTTATTGTACATAGTATAGCACCCGTTCTAATCAATTGTTCAAGACAATGAAAATACAGATACTATCAACAAAACAATATGTCTATAACGAAATAAAGAAGTAAAGAAAAATAAAGAAAAATAAAGAAAAATAAAGAAAAATAAAGAATATCAACCCCTTAAGCAATCCACCCATATAAGCATACTACGGCATTCATCGACAAACACAGATCTCATAGAACACAAAGAGAATTGCCTACTCTACGAGTAGATTAGCATGTGGCCAAAAGCCGCGCATCCGCTTGCGCATCCAACAGGCACACGACGGGCGCTGTACGTACAGAGTAGGCATGGCTCGCTGATGGTGGCTGCGGGAGAATGTTCGATTGCTTATGAGTCTTCTAGTGCCATTGTTTTTATCTTTGTTATATTTTTTTCCCCTACTTTTGTATGCAAGAAAGAGTCTCCAATAGCCAAGAACCAAGCCACTTCAATCTTTGTAATCAAGCACTCACTGTAGCGACTCCAGAACCCAAATGGCAGCCTAACCACCGGTTTTCGATTGGGGCTGTGACGTGTGCTTCGGTGCTCCTGCCGTTTATGTCTGTCTACACTCTGCCCAAGTCACTAGCCTCTAGCTGTATTACCACCTACATATGTATGTTTCTTAGTATGCGCTGCGCAAAACCTCTACGCAGCTCTACAGAGTACGCAAAACCCCTCCATAGTGCCCAGCCATGCTGTTCTGCATTCCTGCAGGCACTGCTGTTCTGCCAAGCGGACACACGACTGCATCATCGACGAACGAAAGAGAATAACTTATATGATAATAAAAAAAGAAGAAAACCGAAACGCAGCCGGCCCGGTTTCTCCTTCCCTTGTAAACTTTTTCTGATCGCGACCAGTCGCTCCTTCTGCATATGTATCTGCATCTGCATGTGCATCAACTGCAAATTGATCAAATTGGTCAATTTGGTCAGTTCAAGTGCAAAATCTGCAGCGCACCTGCCCGATGGAATAATTCCTATTCTGTACGTGCAGATTCTCGATTTGACTGCCGTATTTCGCTCGCATGGTGACGTCCACTGAATCTTACATAAGACTTGTATTGTAGCCTACACGTACGACGTATCCCATCTCCACCTCGACACCGACCTCGCCATTTTCACTCTTTGCATTTCTCATTTTCATCAACAGTCCCTCTCACCACCGCCACGATCGCAACTAGCTCTCTCCAGACTACCCGACCCAGCCTCCCGTTCTGGCCCACAGCCTGTCTTTGCATATCACATATACGTCGTGTGATAGCCCCTCCAACTTGGCCGCCTCCTCCTCAACTCCGACTTCTCCCCCCTCCCGACTTCGACTTCGACCTCTCCTCATCTTATTCTACATCAGTTCGATTACAGTATACTTATTCCTCGCTGTCGCCGACTTGCGCTCTGTACTTGCAAGGACTGTAGGAACGTCCTCCGCTGGCGCCCTCCCGCCACTAACAGACTCGTTTTTTATTACTTTTATTATTATTTATTATTTCATTTAATTATCTCGCCGCTCCGGCCATTGTCCATTGTCTTTTAGTGCTGGGCTAGGTCTATAACTCAATGTACTCAATGTACTAATCTTTGCCCACTTTCGCAAATTACAGAGAAGGGGGCCAGGTTACCTACAGTACATAGTACATAGCAGTAGACTAGCACCTTGATACATACCTGCATCCTATGCTCCGATCGCTCCCACTTCACTCCCTCCTCTTCTCTTGCGACCACCACTACCCGACCTAACGTCAACCTCAACCTTTCCACTTCCACCTCGATTAATCGCCGCCACCCCCAGCAGACACATCATCACCATCGCCGTTGCAGCACCGCAATTATCTTCCGGGACCGCCGACGATACTGTCGACTTCTTCCGATTTCGATTTCGATCTGATTCCTCTTCCGACCTACACCTGTCGCAGGCCGCCGGGACATCGTTATCAACGATATCGTCGCACCACCCCGTCATTCCGTCACCACCCGTCTCTACCCTCTCCCTAACAACCGGGTCCGGAGGACCACCCAGCCGCCAACATGTCCAAGGTTATGAGAAGCGTCAAGAACGTCACCAAGGGCTACTCCAGCTCGCAGGTCAAAGTGCGCGAAGGTACGTCTTGTGGTTTTGTGTCGTCACGATGATGACTGGTCCTATCCTATCGTTTGTGTCCGGTGTAATCATCTCCCACTACATGCAGCTAACCGTCACCAGCGACCAGCAACGACCCATGGGGCCCGACCGGCACACAGATGAGCGAGATCGCACAGCTCACCTTCAACAGCTCAACCGACTTCAACGACATCATGGATATTATCGACAAGCGGCTAAACGACAAGGGCAAGAACTGGCGCCACGTCCTCAAAGCACTCAAGGTGCTCGACTACTGCCTGCACGAGGGCTCCGAGCTGGTTGTCTCGTGGTCCAAGCACAACCTCTACATCATCCGCACTCTGCGCGAGTTCATCTATGTCGACGAGGAGGGCCGTGATGTTGGCCACAATGGTAAGCAACTTGCCTGTCTACATCCGCCATCGGAGTATCAAAACTAAACTAACATCACTTAGTCCGCATCGCCGCCAAGGAGCTGACCTCCCTCATCCAAGACGACGAGCGCCTGCGTACCGAGCGGAGCGACCGGAGATCCTGGAAATCGAGAGTAGGCGGCCTTGACGAGTATGCCCCCCAGCACGATAGCACACCCGCACCGAGACGCCACCGGGAACGCCGCCAGGGCGCCGACGAGGACGATACAGAATACCGGCTGGCTATCGAGGCGAGCAAGGCGCAGGAGGAGGAGGACCGCCGTAAGCGCGAGAGCCGCCCGGTAGCGATCGACGACGACGACGACCTCGCCAAGGCGATCAGACTGAGCAAGGAGGAGGACGAGCGCCGCCGTCGCGAGGAGGTCGCCAACGGCAACGGCAACGCAAGTGGCAAGGCCGATGACATTGACCTCCTGTTCAACATCAACGAGACTCCAAATGTTGCCCAGCCCACTGGCTTCAACCAGGGCTACCAGCAGGGCAGCGCCGTCGACTTCTTTGCCAACCCCATTGACCAGAACCAGCAGCTCCAGATGCAGCCCACCGGCTACAACATGTACGCACAATACGGCCAGCAGACGGGCTTCCCTAATGGTTTTGCTCCCCAGCCCACCGGCTTCGACCCTTACCAGCAGCAGCAGCAGCAACAGCAGCAGTTCCAGCTCCAGCAGCAGCAGACTGCCTTCTCCAACAACCCCTACGGCCAGCAGCTCATGCCCCAGCAGGAGCCTGCACAGCAGGCCGGCAGCAACAACCCCTGGGGGTCTAACAACGGCTCCGCTGCTGCCCAGCCCCTGCAGCCCTTGCCGACAGGCTCTAACAACCCCTTTGCCGCCAACGGCGCGAGACAGCAGCAGCCGGCCTTTAAGCCGTCGTTTGGCGCAATGCCCGAGCAAAAGACGCTGTCGTCGTTCAGCCAGCCCGCGCCGCAGACATTCACACCGCCGCCGCAACAGCAGCAGCAGCAGCAGCCTCAGGCACCTCAGAGAGAGCTTAGCGAGCACGAGGCGCGGCTCAACGCGCTGCTGGCAAGCGGCGACGGCATGGACACGTTTGGCAACACGGGCCAGACGCGCATCCCCGCACAGCACACCGCACCCGGCACGTTTGTCAACAGTGCCGGCGCCAACCTGAACCGCCTGACGGCCGAGGCCACCGGCACCAACCCCTTTATGCGGCAGCAGTTCACGGGCATGCCGTCCGTGTCGTACGGCCAGAGCACGGGCTCGGCCAACCCTTTTGGCGCACGGCCGCAGCAGCAGGCCAACCAGGACCTGATCCAGTTTTAGGCGTAGACTTTTGTTGTTGATTTGTTTTTTGTGTTATGTCTCGGACTACCCTTTGCTTGCGCCGTATGTCTGTTTGCTGTCCATTTCACCTTGCGTCCTGTCCATACACTCTTTTTATTATATATTTTATTTTATTCCTCTTCAGTCTTTTAGCTTGCTTGCTCTATTTTGATCCTGGATATTGGGTATCTGTATTGTTATTTGCCTTTTTTTTTTGTTATTCCGTATTTCTTATCCGAGCATTTGTTTTTGTTATTTTTATACAACAAACTCCAAGAAAATAATAGGAAAAAGGCGTGACTCATCATGAGCGTCTTCATGGTAGGCCGCAGCTTTATCTGTTTCTGATGTCAATAATTCCACCGTCTCGCCGTGAAGGTGAAGCATTTTTCTTAATTTAATATTTTAATATTTATTATTATTATTATAAAAACAAGACCCCGTGACCCTGTCTGCCTGAATATAGTCCGAGTTGCGCGTGTAAGCAAAGCACTATGACTCTTTGCCTGCAGATACTGTGTGCAGCTTCGAGATAGTATCAAACATTTAATATATTATACAAAATATAAAATACACAATACGCCTTGCTGTGTCATCGTCGATGCTTCCCAAAGCCTCTTGAAGCAAACAATACCCACTTTAATAGTGCAGGCACCAGCAGCTTCTAGGAATGCGGGCCTGTCATTGGCCTTGTTCTACAGAACGAATCAGCGTGCAGAATTGGGCACCAACGGGTCCTGCCTGGCAGAAAGCGGGAATCCACCCAGCCACTCATAGGCTATTCTGTGCCATCTTTGCTGTCATTTCATTTCCCTCTGCTCCTTCCCTATTTCGCCCGCGCTGCCACGTCCCTACAGCAGTGTGAGCCCCTTTGAGCCTCTGCATTTAGTGAGCAGCCCCTAGCTACTGCTGTGTGTAGAGAGCTGTGCTGCCTTCCCAAAGCAGCATCTGCTCAGCAGAGAGAGAGAGAGAGCTCTTTGTTGCGTCGCTCCTGCCGTTGTTATTTGCAACCTCTTTCCGGTTTTGCATTTGGCTGTTGCGGTTGGGGGAAAATTTCTACAAATACCTACAAGTATCTCGGCACCCTTTGCGATCTCTCATTGTCAACCTCCAAACCCAAAATCCAAAGTCGAAACGCAAACCGCCGACATTCACTCTCCTGCCACCCGCGCGCCGGTATTGTCTCAGTACACCTGCAGTAGCACTGATCCATTCTGCTCTCTTAAGCTCTTCTAAAAACAGCGTAGAGCCCACTCCACACCCCCTGTGCTCCTTTTTTGTCAGCCAGAAAGCCAGAAAAAAATAGTAAAAGCCCCAAAAATACCCACCCATCGCGTCTTTCTGGTATTACGGAGGAAAAAAACACGACACGCAGACAGGGCAGCAACTTTCCCAGTCCAGTCCAGTACCCAGTACCCAGTATCCATTGTCATCGACATCGACTCCGACATCGACATCGACAGACACCGTCATCGTCACCGATATCGACAGTCATTGATCATCGACATCATCGACATCATCGACATTGCCAGAATAGCTCAGCTTGGGACACGGCATGCTCGACGTTTCGATCTGAACGAGCACCAGGACGAAGCGAGACGAGACGACAAACACGGCGATAGGCGGCACGACGACATCCACCTCGACAACAGACGCGCCTCATCACGCGCATCAAGACGGCGACACGCCAGAGTCAAGCCACGTTGACGTGACTAGACAGCCAGCTCGACAACAGCGCTGTCGACGACCGAGACGTGACGCGCCTCGACCTGTCTTCCTAGAGACTTCTGCCATCTCTACGACATCGACACAACACAAACCAACCCACACCGACAGCAATCATCATGTCGTTCGGCTCTGGCGGCTTCGGCTTCGGTCAGAACAATCAGCAGTCGACCGGCTTTGGCGGCTTCGGCGCCAACAACAACAACACCACCACTGGAGGTATGTAGCCATCACCAACGGACAAACGCCGAGCTTGTCATTGCTGTGCTTCTTTGTACATGCTTCTCCTGAATTTGGTTCTGCTTCTGCTTCTCGTTTTACTCTTCCCATGTTCTTCTACTCTGCATTTTGCTTGCATCGCAGTCGTGATATTTCTACCTCTCCTCCCTCCCCCTCCTCTTCTCTCTTCTCCGTCTTCCAGCTTCCTTGTCGTATCGCCTCCCTTATACCTCGAGACTAGTTTTCTCTCTCTCTGTGAATGTTCAAAAACAGCCTCGACAGCTGGAAGACGGATGGAGAGGATCATGGGACTGGCCTTGGATATTGGGCGCTCGCGTGGGCATCGGAGTCTAGTAGGATAGCTCTGCATTTGTCACGGGTCTCCTAGATCACGACTTGAGTGACCAGTTGGAGGGCTAGAGACCCGGCTTTGGACGTCCACGCAGCGCACCCCCATCGGCTATCCCGTCGACTACACTCTATACCCTGTTCTCCTCTCCTACACCCCCAGACACAACAGGACTAACGAGATTCTTCTCTTCTTTCTTTCTGCTTCGTCCATCCAGGGTTTGGATCAAACACGAACACATTTGGCGCGGCCCAGAACTCGGGCACCGGCCTGTTTGGAAACACCGGAAGCACTGGCACTGGCTTCGGAGCCTCAACTGGTATGGCATAGGCGCCTCTCTCATGCGTTGAGCTGCCCTCAATCTACCCTGACAGATTTTGACACTCTCTACTCTCTTTTGTTCTCTTCTTACCTCTCTCCTTTCATCTCTCTCATTGTCTTTGCAACCGCATCCTCTCTTCGTGTTTTGTCTTGAACACGCTTACACTGGCTTGACAAGCTTCCATTCTTCTTCTTTTCTATGTTACCCCGTTGACCCTCGTCTATTTACACACCCCTGAATCTGTCGTGCCGGAAAGTTGACTACAGCTCTCGCAATCGTTCTAAATACTAACCGCATTTCTAATCTAGGTGGCTTTGGTAGCACTGGCACCGGCGCGTTCGGCGCAAAGCCCGCGTTCGGCGCAGCAACAACAACAGCTGGCGGCCTCTTTGGCTCCACGACGGCAACAGCTGGCAGCACAGGTTTCGGCTCAGCCGGCGGCTTTGGCAGCTCGCTGAATACTGGAAGCACAACTGGTGGATTTGGAGCCGGAACAAACACAATGTTTGGTGGTGCTAGCAAGCCTGCATTTGGCGCATCGACCAGCACTGGCGGCCTCTTTGGCAGCGGTGCTGCTACTACAACCCCTTCATTCGGCGGCGCTGCCACAACCGGCTTCGGCGCAACGCCTGCAGCCAACACCGGCGACCCACCAGGCACCAACACCGTCCCATTCCAGGCCTTTGTCGAGAAGGAGGCTACCTCCAACCAGCACAACAGCTTCCAGAACATCCTGTTCATGGACGCCTACAAGAAGTGGTCCCCCGAGGAGCTTCGTCTGACCGATTACAACCAGGGCCGCCGCTTCGGCAACGCCACTGGCAGCACCGGTGCTTTTGGCGTCGGCTCCAACTTTGGCGGCTTCGGTGCTAGCTCGACTCCTACTACCACCGCTACAGGTGGCGGCCTGTTTGGCAGCAGCAGCCAGACCGCGACCACCGGATTTGGTGCCCAGCCTGCTGCTTCAGCAGGCGGCTTCGGCGCCTCTACAGCTGGCGGTGGTGGTCTGTTTGGTGCCAAGCCTGCCGCTACGGGTGGCCTGTTTGGCAGCGCTGCGACCACAGCCCCTGCTGCTTCTGGCGGCCTTTTCGGCGGCACTTCTGGCGGTTTCGGTTCCACACCCGCTGCTGGTGGCTTCGGCTCCACCCCTGCTGCTTCTGCCGGCGGTGGCCTCTTCGGTAACACTGCTGCCCAGAAGCCTGCAACCGGCTTTGGCTTTGGCGCTGCCCCCGCAACCACTACTGGATTCGGCTCTGGCGCTGCTACTGCTGGTGGATTCGGCGCATCTACAGCTGGCACCGGTGCCACCGGTGGTGGCCTCTTTGGCAACACTGGTGCTGCAACTGGTGCCGCGACTGGCGGCGGCCTGTTTGGCTCTGGTGCACAGCCCGGCGCTACTGCCACAACTGGCTTCGGCAGCACAGGGACCGGCTTTGGCCAGCAGCCAGCAGCTACTGGCGGCCTCTTTGGTGCCAAGCCTGCTGCCACCGGCGGTTTGTTCGGATCTGCACCTGCAGCAACGGCACCCACCGGCTCGACTGGCGGCCTTTTCGGCGGATCGAACTCGACTCCGTTCGGCGGTGCTGCTGCTACCCAGCAGACTGGCGGCGGTCTGTTTGGCGCAAAGCCTGCAGCGCCAGCAACTGGCGGCCTCTTTGGTGCCGCACAGCCCACTGCTGGAGCCGCGACTGGTGGCGGTCTTTTTGGCGGCGGCGGTCTCGGCCAGGCTGCTCAGCCCGCACAGCAGACCGGTGGTCTCTTTGGTGGTGGTGGCCTCGGTCAGACTGCTCAGAAGCCATCCATGTTTGGCGGCAGCACTGCTTCTACCGGCGGCGGTCTTTTTGGTGGCCAGCCTGCAGCCCAGCAGCAGGCTGGTGGCGGCTTCTTTGGCAACAGCGCACAGTCAGCCCAGCCCCAGTCCCAGAGCCTTGGCGGCTCTCTCTTCGGCAACTCTCAGCAGGGCGGCATGGGCGCCTCACAAAACGGCCTCACCACAAGCATTAACGACACTGGAGCTTACGGCGCACCCTCCCTGTTCCAGAGCCTCGCTTCCAACGAGATCCAGAACCCTGGACCCCTGGCCACGCCCCTGTCTGTCAGCAAGAACAAGACTTCTAGACGTAGCTCGATTCTGCCATTGTACAAGATGAACCCCGGCTCGGCCTCGAAGTTTGCCACGCCCCAGAAGCGCGGCTACGGTTTCTCATACAGCACCTTTGGCACCCCGAGCAGTGTTGGCAGCACGTCCAGCACACCCGGTACCATGAGCCAGAGCTTGATGGTTGGCAGCATCGGCCGTGGCGGCCTGACGAAGAGCATTTCGTCTAGCAACCTGCGGCGGACGTTCAACCCCGAGGACAGCGTTCTCCTCCCCGGCGCGTTCTCGTCCAACTCTGGGCCCCGCTTCTACGGCAGCAGCGGTGGCAGCAAGAAACTCGTTATTAACCGCGACATGCGCTCCGACCTGTTCTCCACCCCCACCAAGGCGCGCGACTCGAGCGGTTCTGACCTCCTGTCCGACAACACCGCCGTCAGCTCGCGCAAGCTCACCAAGCGCGTCAGCTTTGACACCACCATTGCCAAGGACACTGTCCCCGAGCAGGGCCCTAACGGCAGCACCGATCCCGATATGGGCTACCTCCGCCCCCAGGCCCGCTCGAATGGCAGTGCGGCTCCCAGCAGCTCGGCCTCCAACGGCAGCTCGGCCGTCGTGGTCTCCCCCGCCTCTCCCGCACAGCCCGAGATGGAGCAAGTTTCCACTGGCAAGGAGCTCGCCATTGTTCACGAGGAGGGCTTGCCGCGCTGCATTCCCGACAACTACCGCGTCAACAGCAAGGAGCTTGGCGACTACTGGATGATTCCTTCGCGTTCCGAGATTGAGCAGATGAACCGTGTCCAGCGCCAGCAGGTTGCCAACTTCACCGTCGGCCGCACCAATGTCGGCCAGGTCCGCTTCCGCGTGCCCGTCGATCTCACCAAGATCAACCTGGACACGATCCTGGACGGTATTGTCACGCTCATCACCCGGTCGGCCACCGTCTATCCCGACGTCAACACCAAGCCTCCTGTCGGCAACGGCCTCAACGTCCCTGCCGAGATCATGCTTCTGCACACCTGCCCTCGCAGCGGCTCAGAGGGCAATGCCTCCAAGATGAAGAAGCACGTCCAGCGCCTCAAGAACATTCCCGACACTACGTTTGTTAGCTACGACGAGAAGACTGCCGCATGGGTTTTCCGCGTTGAGCACTTTACTACCTACGGCCTCGACGACGACGACGACGACGAGACGGACGCCGAGACGACTACCATGTCGGCTGCCCCTTCCCGGGATGTCGCCATCCCCTCGATTGAGCAGCCGTCGCGCCCCAAGGCCAAGGCCTTCCAGCGCAAGCGGGCAACCGTCCCGGGTGCGTTTGACAACGACATGATGGAGGATGATGATCGGGACGACGAGTATGAAGAAGACGACGTGACTCACCAGCCGTCTTTTTTATCTAGTCGCTCCGCGGATATGAGTTCCCAGGCTCTCGTGCCTATCCAGTCTCTGGAGCACGATGAGGACATGGAACTCGGCAACGAGAGTGGTCTGTACGGACACGAGGGCGGCGAGGCTCCCTATGGTCTGCAGGCCAACTCTGCCGCGGAGCTTAACAACCACAACAGCCTCGATTTTTCTTCTTTTGCGCCGGCACTGCCAGCCGCCGTCACGGAGCCGCCCGCCGGTATCATGCGGGCACGCCTCCGCGCAATCAAGGAGTCCAACACCCCCGTCAAGCTCCAGGTCCCCGATGGCGACAACTGGATGGAGATGCTGCAGAAGACGGTCAGCCCGCAAAAGCGTGACCGCGCTGCTCTCAAGGCCCTCGGTGAACACGGCGCCACGGAGAAGCTGGTGTCGTTCAATGAGAGCACCAACTTCAGAAGCACCTTCAAGAACGCATCGATGCGCGGCCGCAACCCCCAGTCGCAACTGGGACAGAACGACAACCGCGGCTTCGCCACCAGCATCGATCTCATGAACTCTCTTTTCGAAAAGGCCAAGGCGCCAACGTCGGCGGCCCAGCCCGCAGATACAATTGCTCCTGTCAAGGGCTTTGTCAAGGTCGGTGGTGTTTTATGCGTGCAATAAAGTCTCTCGGTCTGTCCTTTTTGTCTTTTGTGTCTTTTGGTGTTTCTCTCTTTTTGCCCTTTTCTATTATTTGGTCACAACACTTTTGTATCCCCTACTCCTGCGCCATAATTGCTCCCCTCATCTATCTACACCATACACCACACCCTTCCATCTCCCTTCTCATTCACGCATTTTCATTACTATTTGAATGCAAAACTGGAGTTTGGAAAGTCGTCGAAAGTTTCTTCATTTGTCATTTTCATTGTCATTTTCGTTTGGCTTGCGAAGCCTGTTCTGTTATCAATGTTTAATCCATGGGCCTTTCTGATTTGTACCTACTTCTTTTGCTTTTGCTACAGAGAATCAAATATCAAACAAAAAGACAAAGACAAACAAAAAGACAGGCGACGAGACTCAAAAAGAAACACAAACTTACTAAACATTGTAGTGGCCGTACAAGAGATCAAACAAGCCTAGCGACGACGAGGCTGTGCAAGACCCTCTGGACAAGGTAACCCACGATTCCGCCAAGCCTATCTGGTCTGCGGACGGTGCCTGCATTGTCGCCGAGTCCACCGGCGCGACCGGCGCGGCCGAGCCGTCCCTCAAGCGCATCCGCGTCTTTGACGGCATTGGCGCCGCCCTGAAAGACGACCCCCTCGACAACCTATCGGACCACAAGGAGACTGTCGACGTCCACGTCGTGGAGGGTGTTCCGCTTGCGTCGACCGAGCGGCTGCCGACTCTCAAGGCATTTGCGGCATCCTGCGAGCAGGGCAACCGCAAGAGATCCCCAGCGGCGAGCGAGCTTGCCAAGGAGCTCGGAGCCTACGAGCAGTCTGTGTGGGAGCTGGCGAGTGTCCTGTTTGATGCTTTGGACGCCTCAACAACAACAACAGAGGCCCGCCAGCGCAGAGAGAGCCTGGCCAAGTTCTGGGCGCAGCTGGTGCAGGACTCGCCGTCCGCCAAGACGACCGACGCGGCCCAGTCTGCCGAAGAAAAGGCCGTGCTGCAGCTGGCATCCCGCAAGGTCCCGGAGGCCTGCCGCACGCTTGTCGACAGCAAAAATGGGAAGCTCGCGACGCTTGTCGCTCTCATCGGCAGCGGCGACTCGTTCAAGAAGGACATGCGCGAGCAGGTCACCGACTGGCAGCAGGGCGACGTTCTTGCCGAGTTTAGCATCCCGCTGCGGGCCCTTTACTCGATGCTAGCTGGCGACGTTGCCGTGTGCGAGGGCAAGAAGGGCGGCGGCGTGGAGAACCGCATGGACACTGTGGTTGTGTCCAACTGGTTCGGCCTGGACTGGAAGCAAGCCTTTGGTCTCCGCCTCTGGTACGGCATCTCCTCCGGCGATGGCCTCGAGTCTGCCGTGGCCAAGTACGTTGAGGACCTGGAGCTCGGCCGCGTGCCTGCGCCTCGGCCGTGGTACACCAGCAGCGATGCCACCAAGAATGCCAGCAAAGACGCTTCCCAGAGCGAGCACGAGCAGCGCGAGGACCTGCTGTTTGGTCTGCTCAAGGTCGCAGCCGGCCTTGCCCGTCTGGAGGATGTGCTGGGGCCCGAGAACTCGCAGCCGTCGCCATTCCGCTTCCGTTTCTGCTGGCAGCTCAACCAGGCTCTGTCGGCCGCCCCGCAGTCGACGGCTGCCATCAAGCTGCCCACCGCAAAGGCGGACGCGCTCACGTCGTCGTACGCGGCCGAGGTTGTCCGCTCCGCGGACGACGACCAAATCTCGGCATCGGGCGACGGCGCTGCCTGGGTGCACGCCATCTGGGTGCTTTTGCACCTGTCCGACCGCACTGCACGCACTCAGGCCATCCAGGATGTGCTGGGCCGCCACACGGGCTCGCTGTTTGCCAACACCGCTAGCCAGCCCCTGGCCAACGACGGCGAGCGCGCCATTAGCCTGTACGACACCCTCGTGGACGGCCTCAAGATCCCGGCGCAGTGGATCTGGCAGGCGGCGGCGCTGTACTGGCGCAACCAGCAAGACCAGCCCGTGCTCGAAGCGGAGTGCCTGCTGCGCGCGTCGGCGTACGCCGAGGCCCACCGCATCTTTGTCAAGGAGCTCGCGCCCAAGGCGATTGTGGAGCGCAACTACAGCGACATTGCCGAGATGCTCGAGAAGCTGCAGCCGCACCGGCAGCAGATCAAGGACTGGGCGCTGGGCGGCGAGGTGTACGCGGCCTTCCTGGACCTGCTCAACCACCAAAAGGGCCATTTTGCTACTGTAAGCAGCCCGACGACGAGTGCTCCGCGCACGCGCAGCCGGCAGCAGCAGCAGGTGCGCGACGAGGTGGAGCTGGCTTCCGCGCAGCTGATCAGCAGCGTCGAGGCGCTGTCATCGAGCCTGCCTGCCATGTACGAGAACGCGCGCAGTGCGCAGCCGACCGAGGTTGCGGCGATTACGGAGATGGCGGACGTCGTGGCCAAGGAGACAATGGCGCTGGCCAACAAGGGCCGGATGGACCTGACCAAGATCTCGCGGCTGCCGCTGACGCAAGACCGACGCGTGCGGTACTCTACGGACCTTGCCTTTGCCTACTACCGTGAGGTGATGAGTGCGTAGGCTGTTGTCTACGTTGAGAAATGGACGAACAAAAACAAAAAAACAACAACAAAATAAGACGGGATGGTTTCCGTCGTCGGTACAAAACTTGCAGAAGAGGAACACAAAGAGGGGGTTGTCACTCGCGTTTGCTTTATGCTTTATGCTTTAATTGTTGTTCTGCACTCACTCTTTTAAATTTTCATTCTTGTTATCCTCTTATCTTTTTGTTCTAATCTGTCTTTTATTCTTTCTTATCTGTCTTCATTTCTGTCTGCTGTCCTCTGGTCGAGGTGCTTTTACCATTGTTATCATATCCTGCCATCTTGTCGCTTCTTTTGTCTGCCTCCTCTCTTTTTTGTACGATTCTCTGTTTTCCAGCCTTGTAAACCCAAATTTTAGCAGGTAGTATAGATAATCAAACACATAAACACACACACATAGCACATAGCACATTAAGCATAGTGGCCCAGTGGGTGACGGTCAGTCGTGAATCTTCAACATCAAGCCTACATAATCACGGTCACAATAAGAAAAACGAAGATGGAAGATGAAATATAAATATATTTACAAATGCTGAAACGAGAAAGCCGGAAAGCCGGAAAGCCGGAAGTCCGGAAAGGCCGGAAGCCAGCGAGAAACCAAGAGAAATCCCAATAGTGACAACAGTAATAAGGACACGCGGTGTAGATATAAAACTCGGGTGGAAAAGGGTGATTAGCTGTCTGCAACCATGTGCCGCCTATGCCGTCTTCTTCCACTGGTTGTAGAGACCAATGGCACTGCTGGCGGTCCCGGCCAGGCCGACAATGCCGTCGTCAAAGCTTGTCCAACCCAGATTGCTCGTGGTGTTGGTCAGGTCGGCAAAGTCGCAGATGAGCTGCAGATGGCTGGCGGCGCGCTCCTTGGCAATGCGCTTGCTCTCGACAACGCCCTCGCCGTCCTTGCGGTCGATGCGCGCCTCGCGGGCCTTGAGGCGCTGCAGGGTGTAGGCCTGGGCGGCCACGGAGAACAGCAGGCCGGCGGTCCACATGCGCATGGCGTCGCGCTTGAGGCGCGTGGCGAGCGCGCGGTTGCTGAGGTTGCTGACGCCCAGCGTCTCGGGCAGCATGACCAGCTCGACAGTAAGGTAGCCGGCGTATGAGAGCTGGCGACCGACGGTGGCGTAGCGCAAAAAGGGCGAGCCCAGGGCGGCGGTGGACAGCTTGGGGTCCTGCGAGGCAGTGACGGCGGCCTTGAAGTGCTCGAGGTTCTTGCCGGCCTGCAGCAGCTTGCGGGCCTTGCCGAGGATGGCCTTGAGGGCCACCCAGGGTGCGACCTCTGCCTTTGTGGCGTTTGTGCGCAGGCGGTACCAGGCGTAGAAGCGGGCAAAGTACTGGATGGTGCGCATGATCTTGTCGCGGCCGACGGTGGTGGCCGCGAAGCGCAGATAATGCGCCACGGTCGGGTGGAAGACAAGGGCGTCGGCGACCATTGTGGTGGTTTGATATAGGTGTAGGTAAGGTGTAGGGTAGGTGAATTGTTATGTTGTAGGATAGGCAGTCATGAGCTATGGCAAACCAATAGCTACAGTATAAATATAAATGTATAAAATATAGAGACGGGCCGGGTCAGGCCGAGGTCGTGAGGTCGTCGAGGTCGGGGCCGTCGGCGCGATGGAGCGTCGCGAAAGAGGTGACCGGAAAAATAGAATTGGAGTCAACAAGGGGAATGCAATATGTTAGGGACAGAAACAGGGCGAAATCTACAGTAGGAGCATAGAGAAAGGTGCCGACAGTGGCGAGTGTGATGGCACGAGAAGAGGAGAAGGGCGACGTCAATGGGCAGCAAGTACAGTAGCAATTAGCACATGAAGGAAGCGAGGCTGACACCTGCTGCTGCTAGTTGTAATAGTGAGCTTAGTCAACGCAAGTCCCCCAATAGCAGGCAGCCTAATACTGGGTAATAAAGCGACTTGGGGGGAATTGGGGAGAAAGTCTGGGGATCACAAGGGAAAGAGCGATGGGCTGGGGCGCGTGCAGCTCTTTCCTCTTTCCCCGGCCGTATCCTGAGTCGCGCGTCCCCCCTTTCGACAGGCGCATGCCGAGGTCGACCCAGTCGGCAGTACGCTAGCGAGGCGTGTGAAATGGACGATGACTAATAATATAGAAACTGGTGCCTGAAGGTTTAGGCACCAGCTGGGCAGGGACTGTATATGCATTTAAAGGATATGTAAAATATGTGCACTTATACAAAATGCTTAAACAGAGGGTCGGAAAAAGGCGGCTGGAATGGTTTTACTCTCTGTGCTATTACTACCTCTTTGAAACTCCGTGACACATTGGTAGGTCAGGTGCCACGTCGGGGTGCTTCTACCGAATGCCGAGAATTAGCTGCGCTCGGTCGATTCGCCCGTCAGCCCAGTCGACGCCTGTGACGTTCCGACTGGCCAGACCCGCTCACTTACTCACTTACATAGTACAAGAGCATGAGCAGAGCACGAACTGCCTGCAGATTGACGATAGCACCAGGGCAGCTTGTTTTCGGTTCCTGGCTCGTCCCGGGAAATATTCTTTGGCCCTTCTCTTTCGTCCTTGGCCCTTCACTGGCCGTCTTCATGTGCCAGTTTCCCCTCGGCCGGGCCCAATGCATGCGCAACTGGGCACACGGGCATTTGCCTATCGATGGACAAATCGGGTAGCTTCAAGCTAGTGTGAACGTGGAGGGGCAATAGCCGGGGATGTCGTTGATGTCTTGATGCCAGCTTCCTTTGATGTCAATGTCCAGTTTGATGCTTTTGTCTGCACCGTCAACATCCCACGGAATGCCAACCTATACTCAATCTACGCTCATTTTGTAGCCAGAACACTGCACATTGCACCCACCGCATCATCTAATTCCAAACACACTCACCACTTCACAGCAACCATCCCTCCAGACGGCATCTTCCACTCGCCAAAATAAAACAAATAAAACCACCAATCGTCTCATGAGACCCGGCCGCCCGCTAGCCTTTCTCCGCAATCCAACTCGTCCTTAGCTACTCCGTATTAACCACCCAGCTCCCCTTTCGCCCCTTGCCCGTCCTTGTGAACAACGAGTATCGTCTGTAATCTCGTAATCATCCTTCTTTCTCCCTGCTACAGCCGGCCGTTGCTGCTGGACCGACCTATCGGTTGTATCCTTGTACTTTGTATCATCTTTCCTCTTTGGTCTTTGACTCTTGCGTCCGAATTTGTATAATAGGCAAGTCCCTGCCGTGCTCGTCAGTCTCGTGCCTGCTCCTTCCCTTGCCTTGTTCTTTGCTCTATTATTCTGTTCTATTTTGGAAAGCACGATCCTGTGATACCGAGCACATTCCAACTTCATAAACGGCAAGAACGACTACTGCACCAGCAACCTTTGTCTTCTTTACATAACCCACTCCTCCTTCCTAAACCCGACTACGTCATCAACCCCTTTACCTTCCTTTGCCCCGCGACTTTACACATCTAAATCTCCTCGGACCTCTCTTCAGAACACCATTCAAACACCGCTACAAAATCACCAAACACCAACACCTCACAAAATGGCCGGCGCAGACGACAACGGCCCCATGCCGGAGCAGATCAACACCAACATTGTGACGCTCACGCGCTTCCTGACTGAGGAGCAGACCAAGCATGTCGAGGCCACTGGCGACTTTACGTGAGTATCTTCTACTTCCAGAGGCAGAAAATATAGAACACAAGCTAACATTGCAGACTTCTTATGCACGCGCTCCAGTTCTCCTTCAAGTCCATTGCCTACTACATCCGCCGCGCCACCCTGATCAACCTGACCGGTCTGGCTGGCTCTTCCAACACCACTGGCGACGAGCAAAAGAAGCTCGATGTCATTTCCAATGACCTGTTTATCGACGTGATGCGGTCCTCGGGCCGTGTGTCCCTGCTTGTCTCTGAAGAGGAGGAGAACGTCATCTTCTTCTATGGTGCCAATGCCGAGGGCGGCAAGACCAGCCCCCATGCCCGCTACGCCGTGGCCTGTGATCCCATCGACGGCAGCTCCAACCTCGATGCCGGTGTCTCTGTCGGCACCATCTTTGCTATCCACAAGCTGGCCGAAGGCTCCACTGGCACGGCTGCTGATATCCTGAAGCCCGGCACCGAGCTGCTCGCCGCGGGCTTCACCATGTACGGCGCCTCGGCACAGCTTGTCATTACCATGAAGGGCGGCAGCGTCAACGGCTTCACGCTTGACAACGGCCTCGGCGAGTTCATCCTGACGCACCCCGACATGCGCCTTCCCAAGAAGCGCACCATCTACTCGGTCAACGAGGGCAACTCGCTGTACTGGACACCGCAGGTCAAGGCGTACTTTGACTCGCTCAAGGAGGCACAGCCCGACACGGGTAAGCCGTACAGCGCGCGCTACATTGGCAGCATGGTGGCCGACGCCTACCGCACGCTGCTGTACGGCGGCATCTTTGCCTACCCCGCGGACATCAAGAGCCCCAAGGGCAAGCTGCGGATTCTGTACGAGTGCGCGCCCATGGCCATGGTGTTTGAGAACGCGGGCGGCCAGGCCGTCAACTCGGAGATGGCGCGGATGCTGGAGGTTGTGCCCGAGCACATCCACGACAAGTCGGGCATTTTCATGGGCAGCTACGACGAGGTCGAGAAGGTCAAGTCCTTCCACAAGTAGGTGATAGTATTTTGAGTTTGGTACTTGGATATTTTTGGTATTTTGGACAATTTATGACTGCGCTTTGATACATTGACTCATTGATATATTTTGGAATGGATTTTTACATTTTTATACTTCATACTTTATTCATGCATTGCATTGGGATATGTTTTGTTTAGCTCTTGAGTGTGACCTTTATTTCAATCTTGCATTTCAGTCTTACAGGACGACCCTGCATGGCATGATGTCAGCACGGCCGACTGAGACGACCCCAACGCCTTTCACCTTGCTTTGCAGATTGCTCGCTGCAGATTACTACCGATTACTACAAGTTGCTGTAGTTTGCTGAAAATCCAGCTGCAGTCATTGGCCGATCGCTGTACATGTCGCAGACCTGCATTCAGCTCGACCCATTACTATCAGTATTAGCGGATCTCATCCAAGCGGTGGTGGATGTGCCGCCCGTTTTCCATTTACCAACCCCTTGCCTCGAAAGATTTTGAGAATATAATGGCACTCGAACTCTATTCCGGACAGACGTCTTTTCATCTTTGAAATCATCAAAAACGGCGATGCTCGAAAATTCCGGCTCGTCGGCCATTTCTGCCGTATTGATCGGCCTCGCTACTGTCTACATTGTTCTCTACCGGCTACAGCTACGCAGAAGTCGCCCCGATGAACCACCCGTCATTGCAGCCCCCGGGCTCCCCTTTCTCGGCCACGTGCTTGGCATGGGCATCCAGGGCGGCCGCTACTTGCAGCAGCTCGGCCTGCATCTCCACAAGAAGTCGCCGGCGACAGGCATCTTCACATTGCCCGTTCCCATGTCGCGCATCTACCTCGTGACAGACCCAGCACTGGCAGTCGCGGTGCAGCGCGCGACACGGGCCATGTCGTTTACGCCTGTCGCGCCCGAAGTGACGCGGCGCATCCTGGGCTTCAACGATGCGGCCATGCGAATCGTGCGCGGCGACAATGTCACGGTCGCGTCGGCGCCGACTAGGTCGCCGACGACTGGCGCCATGTCGATTATTGACGAGCATTACGACGAGTCACACGGGTTCATGGCTGACATGCAAGACCTCATCCAGAACTACATGCTGCCAGGCGAGACGCTCAATGCGATCGTGCTCGGCGCCTCGCAAGAGCTTGTCGGCCAGGTCAACACTTGCGCTGCCAGCATGGCTTCCGAGCCGGTTGTAGACCTGCTGGCCTGGACCAAACACCTCGTGGCAGTGGCCACAGTGCAGTTCCTGTATGGCCCGCGCAACCTGATGGCCGACGACCCCAAGCTAGAGCAGGCGTTTTGGGACTTTGTGCACGGCCTAGGCCGGCTGCTCATCGTGGGCGACCGGGCGCCCGGCACGCGAATGGCGGCCGTACTAGGCGGGCGGCCGTACGAAGCACGCGAGCAGCTGGTGGCTGGATTTGCCAAGTATTTGGAGTCGGGCGCGATTGCGGAGGGCTGCGACTTTATCCGGCGCCGCAAGGTGGTGGGGGACCGGTACGGATGGGACACGGACGGGTTGGCGCGGTCGGAGCTTTCGTTCTTGTTTGCAAGCATCATCAACACATCGGTGACGTCGTTTTGGGTAATTTTGAGACTGTTTGCCGACCCCGCCCTCCTAAAGACTGTCAGAGAAGAGCTGGGCGACACCGACACGCTCAGCATGGAGCACATCAGCGGCTGCGCGATGCTGAACGCAGTGTACCAGGAGAGCCTGCGGCTGGGGTCCAACAACACGTCGACGCGGCTGGTGCTGACGGACACGACGCTGGCCGACCGGTACTTTTTGCGTGCCGGGTCGGTGGTGCAGGTCTCTGCGGGCGTGATGCATGCCGACACGGCGCTGTGGGAGACTGCCGACTCGTTCAACCCGGGGCACTTTCTCAAAACAAAACGCCACGCAGCATTTCGCGCATTTGGCGGCGGCAAGACGCTGTGCCCCGGCCGGCACTTTGCGACGGGCGAGATCTTGGCGTTTGTGGCGGCTGTGGTGCAGACGTTTGACATGGAGGATGCTTTGAGTGATGAGACAGGGACACCGCCGCGTGTGCCCGCACGCAACGACCGCGTGCTGCCGGTGCATATTCTCGAGCCGATGGCCAAGGACGTGCCGCAAGTGCGACTGCGGCTCCGGCAGCCGGGCAGAGCGCTGCAGGCGGTTGCTTAGGTAGAGGTAGAGGTGGCTGAGTGGCATCCACACAGTTTAGCCCCATGAGCATACTGGCCCGGGGATTAAAGCATAATAACATTGGCACTGCCTCGAAGAGATGCCGAGCCGTCTGCGTCGTACCTTGCCTTGCCATCCAGATGCAGAGATGCAGAGTTTAGATATGCATACGACGTGAGATGCCGGCGCTTGAATTAGCGTTTATTATTTATTATGGAATATAAAAATATAAAATAAAATAAAAAATCTAGAAAAGAAAAGAAGCCTGTCTTTACAAGTTGCCGCTCCCCGGGCGATGCACAGTGGAAATGCAATACTATGTAGAGTAATAGCACGCAAGGCTTACATAGTATAGTGACTACATAGAACCGTGTACATAGTCGAGAGTCTCCACGTTGTATTACATTGTAAAAGTATGTACTCCGTAGAGGATGTAATTAACCCCATCACCCCATCACTCCATACTCCATACTCTAGATCTACATTGCGGATCAACAGCCATGGAGTCCCGGGCACGTTGATCGCACAGTGGATGCCATTGGCTGCCTTGTGGTATTTTTTCTGTTTGACTTTTAATTATTATCTTCTCTTCTTCATTAAAATTAACTTTGCCTTTAAAGCAACGTCCCACCACCGGTAAGATTCCGGCATCCAGAAGAAGAAGGCGCTGACAAACTACCCCCATCCTGAGGACAGAGAGCATACATGCAGGCAGAGCCTCAGACCCAAGCACGGCCTGCACGTGTTGCGTGTTGCCAGCCAGCATTCTTTTTGTATTTTGTATCTTGTATATCGTATTACTTAGATCCAGTCCAGTTATGTAATTGTTTTCTGACTAAATACTAAACTAAAGGTCGATGCAGTCGCACTCGGTGACCGAATAGACGCGTGCCGTACGCCGGCATCTACATAGTATAGTCTCACGTGGTCCAAGTACGAGTACGAGCCATGCTGCCCTCATATTTCCTCTTCTTCACCTCTTCTTCACCCTCTTATTCTTTTTCCGCTTAATAGTATTCAATCCCCGGCCAAGCTCTTCTATCCCCGAGCACTCGCCATCCCGATGGAACATGATTCAGTAGCCGGCCTTGCATCCGACGCCTTGCGCTTTGCCGCTCTACATCCGTGGCCTTTGATATCGCGTTATTTTTTGTCTTGTCGCTATCAAAGAGTTGCGTCGGTTTGGTCGACTACTGCTTTGGTATTGTCTACTGGGTGCGATAGCTACAGTACTCGTAAGTATTCGCTGCTCTGTATCTAAATGCTCACGCTGCATCCATTTTAGGAAGGTGCGGAGTGGGATGGTTGCAGCCGCAAGTCACTCCGTACTATGTACTCAGTAAGCCACGGCAAAGGCGAGCCGGCAACACGACTCGAGCTATTCGATGTGACCAGCACCGCTACCCTGTACATAGTAGAAAGGTGAATCCTTCCAGCCCAGTGGGACCGAGTCAAAGTGTTCTGTACTACTATGTATGTACAGAGCAAGCAAAGCAACAGAAACATGCACGCAGACCACATCCATGTTGTCGGCGTCGCCGATGATCTTTTGTGTGTGTCATTCTGTGTATTTGCGTCGCAGAAGCACTGCATATCGTTCTAGCTTGGGATGATTGTGCAGCAGCGTGCTTTGACATGAACGATGTAATACGATAGCGATGCATACAACAGCTCGGTTGGTGTTTTCTACCTTGATGACTAAGAATGTCGCCTGCCATCGCTCTTTCCTTCTTTGTCGTTTATCATCGCCACGCGCCACTGCATCACCAACACATGGCAGACGCTCTACCTTCTACTTTCATTCTACTTTCTACTTGTCAGTATGACTAAAATTGGTTTCCAATGTATCATCTTCTTCCATCCTCCTCCATCTCGTGCCCAACTCGTGCTCATCTGAGTGGACAACAGCACCGACCTCCACCCAAAAAAACTCAACGGGGCCGACATTTTTACAGTTTAACAGTTCGTAGTCTGCATGCTATCTTACATATCATTGCAGTGTCTCCAGAGAAGCACAGTACTTAGCTAGCGGGTGATGGCCCCAGAAGGGCATGGACGCGTGGGTAGAGTAAGGGTGCATACACTCGCAGAAAAGGGTGCCGACTTAAAGCGGTGCCAAGCCCGAAGCGCCATTGACGTCAGAGAGGGCAAGAGCAGCCGTGTCGGGGAATTAGAGGTTATAGGGAGGATAGCGCTGAATGAGTGCTGAAAATAAGAAATGTGCAACAAGAGCCAAGAATCGATAATGCTTGTGAAAGCTTATTCGCACTTGCAGAGGAAAGCACGAGGGAGGCATCTACAATATACTCCGTACATACATCGTAAGAGATAAAGACTGCGAATAAAGAAAGAACAATGAACGCCGTCCCAACAGAGCAGGAGCAATCAATGCGCTTTCCGCTACAGGTCCATGCCCACAGAGAGGCTACAAGTGCTTTGTGTCTGTGCTGCAACTCTACTCTACCAACAAGTGAGATTAGATCTATACATCAAAGGATGCCATGTGCACTCGAGGCCTAGAACTCGCATGGTGTCGTATTTCAGAGTATTGGCCGAGTAAATGCTGTGAAAGTACCGTCAGGTGTCACCTGCAACAGAGAGAAAAAGGCAAAAGACAAAAACGCTCAAAGAAGCAGGGGGAAACAAAACAAGAAGGCGCGAGCGTCCAACGAAGGAAGCACCGGTGGGGCACAACTGAGCTGCAAGTACATTGTAGCACCGTGTTATCTGCACCGCTCTCTCTCTCTCTCTCACTCTCTTCTATGTCTTTGTTTGACTGTTCACAGCTCTCAACTCCCATCTCACACTTTTATCATTATGAATTGAATATGAATTGAATGATTTCAGAATCCCGCCGACAATTTTGAATCCAAATCTAAGCACTTCCAATACCACATGCTCCTGAACCTTCAAGCTATCGCCGGAGCGGACCCCGGCTAGTCAGCAGCGGAAGTGATCGACAAACTAAACTAGTCAAGTTAATACTACGACGGATGTACTATGTAGATAGAGAAAGAATAAAAATCACAAAAAAAACAAAGGTCCCTAGAAACTAAATGAAAATGAGGAGTCGAGCGCTCTTCGCAGAGTCTTTTGTGAAGAGTCGAGTGGCACATTCCTGTGTGTACGGTTGTAGAGTTGCAGACGGTCGCAAGTGCTAGCTGGGTCTCAGACTGTGTGCTATGCTTCTGTTGTGCTCCCACATATAGTGCACTTACTGTAGTAATGTAAGACATGGCTGTATCTATGACTACACCAATACACATAGTGCGGGTAGTCGCGATGCATGTGTATGGGGCAGCCAGTCGCACTTACCCCATCAAATCGTGTTGTCGTCAGAACGGGCAAGAGTGGCCGTTGCAAGCTTGTGATAGCCCGCCTGCATTCTTATTATTCTGTTCTCTATTTTAATATTATTTTCTTTTATTTATTGTCTTTATACTTCGCTATTGCCTCTCCTGCACTTGCCTCCCGTGCGACTCCTCTTTCCTTGTTACTACTCCCATCAAGAGCTCGCACATAATAGCCTTGTGCCCCCCAGGTACCTTCTATTACTGCTGATCTTCTCCCGTCTCTTCTTCCTCTCTTTTCTTTTCTCCCACCTTTCCTTCTCCTTCTTCTTCCTCCTCTTACCCCCTCACCTTCTTTTGCTTCTGCTTCTTCTTAACTGAAGATCAGCCCGTCGCGTCGACACTCATCTTCTCATCCGAAGAACAGCTCCTGTATCGACACTCCTATCACAGCTCTACCGCCGTAATGGTCTCCTTCTTCAAGCGCGACAAGGCCTCGGCCGACGATGTCGCCGTCCAGGATGCCGAGTACGATGTCAACGCCGATGCCAACGCCACTGTGCCTCCCATTGAGAGCAATCGGCTCATCACTCTGCCCGTCGTTGCGTGCGGTGCCGGTCTCTTCTCCGACGGCTACATCAACAACGTGAGTCTTGAATCGTGACGTGTCTGAGGTTGAATGAGCTCTAACACCACCAGGTCATTGGCTCCGTCGGCACCATTCTGGCCCTTAAGTATGGCGACACCTGGACAAAGTCCAACGCCAAGAGCGTCGTCAGCGCCATCGTCTTTGCCGGCACCGTCCTCGGCCAGCTCGTCTTTGGCTTCCTCGCCGACCGCTGGTCCCGCACAAACTCCCTGCTCGTCTCTACCGTCATCCTCTTTATCTTCACCGTCCTCGCCACCGGCTCCTACTACCACGGCTCCACCGTCGGCATGTTCAACATCCTTGCCGCCTGGCGTTTCTTCGTCGGTGTCGGCATCGGCGGTGAGTACCCCGCCGGCAGTGTTGGCTGTGCCGAGTCCACCAGCGAGATCAAGAGCGGCTGGCGCCACTTCATCTTCATCATGTTCACAAACTCCATCATCGACCTTGGCTTCGTCATTGGCGCCTTTGTGCCCTACGTCGTCGCTGCCGCCTGCAACAACGAGCACCTGAGCACCCAGTGGCGCGTCTCGCTCGGTATCGGCGCCGTCTTCCCCCTCGTCCTCTTTTTCATGCGTCTCTTTGTCAAGGAGCCCGAGGAGTTTAACCGCCACTCCATGCGCAACGTCAAGACCCCCTACTGGCTTGTCCTCAAATTCTACGGCCCGCGTCTGCTCGTCGTCAGCCTGATCTGGTTTATCTATGATTTCCTGACCTACGCTTTCGGCATCTACTCCTCCACCATCCTGGCCAACATCTTCCCCTCCGACGCGCCTCTCACCACCATCTTCGGCTGGAACACAGTCCTCAACCTCTTCTACCTACCCGGCTCCATCCTCGGTGCCAAGGCCAGCGACTGGTTCGGCCCCCGCTACTGCCTCATCTTTGGCGTTACCCTGCAGGCCATTATCGGCTTCGTCATGGCCGGCAACTACAGCCATCTCTCCCAGCCCCACATGGTCGGCGCCTTTACCACTGTCTACGGTATTTTCCTGACCCTCGGCGAGTTTGGTCCCGGCAACAACATTGGTCTGCTGGCTGCCAAGACGTGCGCCACCGGTGTGCGCGGCCAGTACTACGGCATTGCCGCCGCCATTGGCAAGATTGGCGCCTTTGTTGGCACCTACGTCTACCCCTACATTGAGGCTGCCGGTGGCGACAGCACCACGGCGTCGGCCCAGTACCCCTTCTACGTCAGCTCCAGCTTGTGCGTTCTGTCTGCCCTGCTGGCCTTTTTCCTGCTGCCCAACGTCGGCCAGGACACCATTGCCATGGAGGACGCGCGCTTCCGTGCCTACCTCGAGGCCAACGGTTGGGACACCACCCAGCTGGGTCTCAAGAAGGAGGGCACTCTGGAGCACGCTGAGGTCGCCAGCGGCCTTGCCAGCAAGGAGTAAATATGTTGAGAGTTATCGGATGATTGAGGTTAGCAGTTGACGTGCTGTAGAGGCTTGGTTATTGTTTCTAGGTATGAATCTTGGCCACATCACTCGTGTGCTCGCTTTTCTATTGGCCGTCTGCTATTCATCTCTTGTCTTGTCTCTCACTTGTCTTTTGTCTTTCGTCTTTTTGGATTTTGGATTTTGGATTTTGATACCACTCTACCGTGATAGAAAGACTCGTCAATAATAATAATAATAATAAAGAAGAACTTCTATTAAAAATAATTGCATTGAGTTTATATTGTAAAAGAAAAACACAAATCGCTGATAAATAGCAAAGTAAATAAACAATGCACCGCAAAACATAAAAACGTACTGTACAACGCACATGATAAAGCCGCCAGTCATATTTGCTGATCAGACATGTCCTCAGTCCCCTCAACGATAATCTAGTCAAATCTAGTCGAATCTCATTGAACCTAATCGAGATCTAGATCGTTTATGGCAGAGCTGATAAACTGCTCCGTCGTCGTCGGTGCCGCCGCCGCTGCAACTGCAGCTTCAGCTTCGTCGCCGTCGTCGCTGCGGCTGGCCTCGCTCTCCGTCTCGGGCGGCGTCACCAGGCCGGTAGAAGCCGCAGCACCAGAAGACCTCTGCAAATTCCGCTTCAGCACGCATGCCTCGACAGAAATACCAGGCCCAAAGGCGCACCCGATAATGTACTCGCGCGGCTTGCCCTCGCCGCCCACCGCCAGCTGGTCCATGTCCGAGTCCCGCAGCCGGTCCAGCACGCTGAAGATTGTTGCCGAGCTCGAGTTGCCGTGGTTTATGTATGTGTCGTAGCTCGCGCGCATGTGGTGCGGCGTGATGCCGAGTGCGCGCTCGGCGCCTGACAGAATCGTGGCGCCGCCGGGGTGCATCGCCCAGTCAAAGTCTGCGGCGTTTTGGTAGGCGGGCGGCAGCTTCACCGACTCTTTCAGAGAGGCAAACGTCGGCTGCAGCTGCGACGCCGCCATCGTGGGCACGCGCGGCGACAGCACGACCTTCCAGCCGGCCGGGTCGACGTCGAAGCCGAGGTCCTCCTCGGTGTCGGGGACAATGCGGTGGTCCCAGCCGAGCAGCTGGTAGATGGGCTCCCTCTGCGCGTGCGCGCCCAGTCCGTTGCTCAACACAACAGCGCTGCCGCAGTCGGAAAACAGCGCAACGCCAATGCGCGTCTCCTGCGACGCGTTGATGCTGTCCAGCTCGCTGCGCACCATCATGGTGCTGACCTCGAGCGTCACCACCAGAATGCGCGCGGGCTTGCCGCGCATCGCGTGGCCGAGCGCGAGGTTGGCCGCCGTGCGCAGCGCCGCGAGGCCGCCGCTGCACCCGATGCCGTGCAGCAGCACCTTTTCCACCTGGTGCGTCATGCCGAGGCCCTTGACGACGTAGTGGTCGAAGCCCGGGTTGGCGCTGTTGGTGCACGTGGCGGACACGACGTGGGTGATCTGGCTCATGCCGGCGCCCTCCAGGCCGGCCTCGGCGAGCGCGAGCTGGGACGCGCGCACGGCGAGCGGCACGCCGTCTGTGAAAAAGGTGGCATTAAGCTCGGTAATGGAGGGCGCTTGCGGCTGGTTGACAAGGGGGTGGTCTGGGGTGCCAATGGACGCTCTCTGGTCGATGCCGGTATATCTGTTGATGGCCAGCACCTTTTTCATACTGCAGAGTTAGAAGCTTGACAACGAAGCTTGACAACGAAGGACAAAGAAGGACGAAGAGGGACGAAGAAAGAAGAAGAAGACATACGCGGGAGAGTCTGGGTAGAAGCGCTTGGCGAGGGCCTCGAGGGCCGCAGGCTTGAGCGAGTGTGGCGGGTAGTGGTGACCAAGGCCGATGATGGAGAGGCCGAGGTCGCCAAAGCTGTTTGGAGACGTCATTGTGAAGGGCTGTCAAGGATGCCCTGGGCGTGTTTGTGTTGGGTTAGTGTAGATGATAAGGACAGTGTCGGCTATCTATGAGACTAAGACCTGAGAAGCTGTGTGAGTCGGGGTGAGTCAGGCCGGGCAAGACAAGAAGAGCTGCTCTGCTTGTGAGTGCTGCGACGGTCGTGCTGGAGCTTGAGTGAAGCTGCGAAGCTGGGGTGAAGATTGCAGATAGCTGATCCTGTCAGAGACGTCAAAGACGTCAAAGTCGTGGAGGGTGCGGCTGGGGGTATGACGAGCTTGGCAAGGCGAAGAGCTTTCAACGGTAGATGCTGCTCTGTAAACACGAGATATTGTTTCGAGATGTGTAGATAGCATAAAGTATTAAGTAAGGACAGAATAGAGAGGACAGAGAAAACAATAAACAAAAGATGAACAAACTCAAACTCTATCGAGTGACATGTGATTATCTGTCTATTTTATCTCTTCACTTCACAATGGAGGAGACGGGGTAACTTGAAATAGAATAAAGATTAATAGTAAGGATAAGAAGGTAAATAAATAAATAGTTAGATATACAATAAAATAGATAAAAACTCGAAAGGGAAAGTGCGAGGGACGCTGCACGTTACAAAAACGTGGAAACGTGGAAATGCTGAAATGTCGAAATGCAGTGTGCAACAGTGGAAGGAAGGAAAAAAAGAACGGAAGGAGCAATGGACCGGGACCAGGAGGCGTGGTGTCTGAGCAAGGGTGTCCCCAAACACACCTTGGACCTTGGATCTTGTTGAGGAGAACTGTGCGGACGGGGCAATTGGCCGGGCGTGATTGGACGAGCTGGTCCAGGTACGATTAGTCGAGAATACTATGCAACTCCCAATCGAGTGAATACTGATGGTGGCAGAGGGACCAAGTTTGCCAAGCTCCGAGGTTTTCGAGTGTCTTTGTTAGTTAATTCTACTTGTATTTGTATTTTGCTTTTCTACCTAGACGAACGTCTGCATAATTTGCTGCTTGTTATTATTGCTGGCTTGAATGTATACTTATTGAAGATATAACTGGAATACACTTCTGACAAATCTCTTCGTTAGAGGACATGGTTGATATGTGTGCTGGATAAACTGATATCGAAATACTCAGTACCCAACATAATCAGAGCAAGCAATCAGAAAGAACAGCGTTGCATAGACAATAGACCAAGAGTGAACATGGGATTGACGTCAATAGATCTACACTCAGCCTGCCCGAAGACGACCTCATGGCCAAGCTGCGCACCTTCCATTCAGGGATCGATGCTCATTCGGCCAACTGCAGCCATTGATTATTACTGCATTCAGCTATTCAGGAGCTTGAATGAGATGACATACTGTGTAACTGTTGATGCCGATATAAATGAGTTCTAAAACGAAATAACAAGATAACACTTGACTATCGGCTGCTGCTTCTTGTTGTGATCTACTCTGTATTGTTCGACATCAGCACTCAGACTCGTTTCAGCACAAACACTCCGAAACGCAGTTATTGCTTAGTCAGCACAACCGACCGGCTATACAGCCTTGCCGTCACCTTTACCGTAGCTTCGTTATTGCAAACAGTTGCCGCCATCAATCATAAGCATAATGATAGTCCTCAAACAAGCCGTTGACATACTATGTAAAAATATACTGTGTAGCAAGCTCCAGGCATGCCGATCTCTCACCAGTGTAAGACAGACCCCAGAGTTGCTCCGTCGCTGCGTCTCGTGCCCCATTGCCGTACCACCGCGCACCACGGCCAATTGGATTCCCCCGTCTTTGCTTGGGCTCACATTTGACCCCCTTCCTTTCTTTATCAAGTCAACAGCACTACACACATATTGTACTATGTAGTAGTCCACCAAGCTGAGTGACGTACTGCCATTCTCACGTCTGGCGGCAGTTGCCATATTGACAAGCAGCGTCTTTCCATTTACAGCTTAGTACACGTCGCTTCCGGCTAGCGTCACGTGCTAGAAACGTGCTTGCTTGTAATACTTTGTAAACGTAGCCCTTCATCTTGCAACTCTCCACGACAGGCTCCGATACTTTCGTTGTTCACTCAAGGTTTGGTTTTAATAGCATCGTCTTGTTTTTTGTGTTCGCATCCAAATACATAAGCTCATAAATACAGCTAGTTTGCACCCGTCCGCGTTCCTAAGTGCAGCCCTCGGCAAGTCCCGTGGATCAAAGGATCTGCAGGCCAATGCACATACAATGCCCTGCAATACGATGGGTGGTTGTACTACTATGTATGTAATAAGACAGGCGGATGCAGAGTACAGAGTTTGCAGCCTTGCCTTTTTACACTGCCCTTTGGAACGGCACAGGGCCCGGAATTGGCCCGTGTCGGTGGAACATGCATCGCCGTGTCTTGGAGTATGGGGCTTCACAGCCTCACAGGGGGTCTAGATGGTACAATGTACAAACTACAACATATTACTCAGTACAAATGTAGCCATTTCACAAAGCAGCCAGATGCTTACGTTTGATATCGAGTGTTTGGCGAGGACTTTGTTGCCTGGTGGCGTGCCTTGAATTACCACCGCAGGCATCGGGATCTCTCATCAAAAGGGATTGAATAAATCAAATCGAATAGAAGTGGGTATTCACCAATAACAAACAGCGGACAGTAGTGTACAGGCCAACAGAGGATAACAAATGGACAGAACAGAAAAGTACAGAAAAGAAAAAAAGAATAGGATGCAGCAAACCAACAAAACAACACAACAGCCGTAAATCAACGGGAGACGCCAGGCTAGAAATGATGAACCAAACATCAACCGAACAGTAAGAAGAAATGAAAGAAGAAGAAACAAAGAAAAGAGGAAATAAAGAGAAGAGGAAACAAAGAGAAGAAGAAATATAAAGACGAAGAAAGAAAAAAAGAATAAAAGGGAATAAAAAGAATAGAAACCCTACTCGTCAGCATCCTCCATCACCGTGTCGTTGCCCTTTTGCGCAGACTTGATCTTGCCCAGTCGCGGCGACGACCGCCCCAGACTGCCCGACTCCAGCACCACCCCGTTTACCCCGCCCACCCCGTTGCGCTTATCAACGAGCCGCGACGTCGGCGTGTGCACCTGGACAGTATCGGGATCGGCCTCGCCATCTGCATCTCTACTGTCGTCGTAGGAGGCGTCCACCTCGGCAACAACCTCCGCTTCCACCTCAACCTCCGGCTGGACTTCTACCTCCGGCTGCACCTCTACCTCCTCTGCCTCCTCCTTGCCGTGCGACTGCAGCCATGATGGCGGCAGCCCAGGGCCGCTGTCGGCATTTCCATAGTCGCTTTTCTTCGTTCCCTTGGGCCACCGCCCTGGTCCGCGGCCAGTGCCGCCCGTCTTCTTCTTTTTGGACGAGCTGGCCGCTGCCTTGGGCCGTGGCGGCTTGGGCGTGGCGGCAGGGCGCCGACCGGGCGAAGCAGTCGCCTTTTCCAGCAAAGATGTATTGCTGCCCGTCGTGTACCGGCGGCTGCGTGTGCCCGAGGGTCGCGGGGGCACTGCTCCTGTGCGTGCGCCGGCCGGGCGGCCAATCGACCCGCGCGGGTAGTTGTTGAGGCGCCGTGCCGACACGGTCGGGAACACAGCAAAGCGCGTAGTCGGGATGGAGTCGTATGCAGCGGCCCAGTCGCTGTCGTTCTCATCATCATCAGCGTTATCAGCGTTGCCAGCGTTGTCAGCATTGGCCGAAGCTCCATTCGAAAGTCCATTCGAAAGTCCATTGCCGTTTGCGAGAGAGAGGTGCGCGTGACCATCGCTAGTACTGGCCGCGAGCTCGAGCTCTTCCTTTTTGACACTGTCTTGGCCGTTTGTTGTATTGGCAATAGCACCAGCACCATCACTGGCACCAGCACTGGCACCAGCACCAGCATTGCCGTTCACTGGCTGCAGAGCTGGATCGCTGGCACCGACGGCACTGGCGATCTCTCCACCGGCCATCTCGACGTCTTCACTGGCTGGGACTGCGGCGTCACCTACAGCAAGTTCCGCAGTGTCGACAGCCTTGGTCGTGGAAGCATCTGCCGTGCCGTCTGTATCGGGCACAGCAGGCACGGCTCCATTCGTGTGCACAGCGCCATCCCCGGTGATGGTGTCCGGCTTTGGTGCTTCCCCCACCTCTGCCTCCTCCTCCTGCCCCTCGTCGTCATCCTCGCGAGGTGCAATCGCCGTCAGTGCAGGGCCGAGCTCAAAGTTAGTGGCATTACCCCGGCCCATGACATACGGCGTCCACGTCAGCGCATCCTCGTTGAGTGTCACGTACTTCTTCGCTTCCCACTTGGCCACATACTCCTGGCAGTAGGCCACGTCCACACGGAACGCGTACAGCTCCGTCTGCGGGTCGCGGACAAGGCACCGCAGCCCCTCGAGCGCTGCGATCACGTCGTCGGCCGTCATGCCCGTGTCGTCGGATATCTTTTTTATGGAGAGGCCCAGCTTTTTGTCCCCTCCCTTGTCCATTGCCCTGAGCAGATATTGGCACATAACCAGCCGCCAGTAGTTGCGGTACGACACCAGCCCCATGTCTGACAGCGGTTTCTCCGGCGAGCCCGTCTTCTCCTCGACCCGCGTCAGCAGGTACGAAAAGTCGATCAGCAGGTTGCCGTAGCCCTTGCGCTGGTGGATCGGCAGCGTCAGGATGCAGCTCACATTGTTCTGGCTGCTTGCCCGCTTCTCCTTGGAAAAGTACCCGACAAAGTGGTACCCAAGCTCGTCGTACTCGCACAGCACATAGAATAAAAAGGGCTCGACGTCATAGTACAGCGTCTTGGACCCGAGGAACAGCTTTGCCAGCAGGCACAGGTTCTGGCAGTACACTGGGTTCTTGCGGCCGTCCACTTCGAAGAACGAGATCGACTCGTGCCGGTAGATCTCATCGCCAGGCGGGTGCTTGGCCGGGCACTTGAGCTTGTGCCGCCACGCCACATAGTCCGAGTTCATGTACTTGAGGCAGAACTCGCAAATGTACAGCACGCGGTTCCGGCTGTACTCTTCGGGGTACGGCGCCGCATACCACGTGTCGATCTCCCACCCGCCAAACTCGATGCATTCGATCTGGCTCGCAGGCCCGGCCGTCGACTTCTTGCGCTTGGCGGCCGGCTGCAGCTGCTGCTGTGCTTCGGCCTCGGTCTGCATCGTAAACAGCCGTGCGCGCCACTCGTCCTCGGCCTTTTGCTTGGCCTCGTCAAATCGCCGCCGGTCTTCGGGCGTCGGGAAGGTCTTGGACGTGTCGGCCTCTGCCTCGTTGAGGATGCCGCCGTAGGGCTTGCCCTTTTGGTCCTCGGTCTCCTTGTCGAAGAAGGAGTAAAAGGGCTGTGTGTACGCCGTCATGGACGGCATTAATGGCATCGTGGGCACGGGTGTTGCGCTGGCAGCGCTGGCAGCAGCAACTTCGCCCAACGTCAAACCATTCTCGGCGGCCAGCTTTGCGAGCCGCTTCTGCTCTCTCTTGCCAATCTTTGGCACGGCCGTGCCGCGCTTGGTGTACTTGCGCTTCTTGACGGTGATCCGGCGCAAGTCTTTGGGCCGCACTTTGATCTTGAGGATCAGGCTTGTCCTTGACTTCTTGACAACCGTGACCTTGGACGGCTTCGGCGGCTTGATGCGGAGGGACCGTGCCGAGCTTGGCACAGGTGCACCCCTGATATCAGTGAAGCCGTCAATGCTGAGGTCGTCGGCGTTTTTCCGGCGCTTGCGCAGCGACATGCCGCTGTCTACGCTCTCGCTCTCAATGGGCGAAGTCCGGCGCTTGCGTAATGACCGCGAGCCGGCATCTGTGTGGTCTCCCGACATTGACTCGGTGTTTACGGTGGCGCCGCGCAGTGCTGGTGATGAATTTGGCGTGCTGGATTTCAGTGAGGTCAATGCTAGAGTGCCGTCTGCAGTGGCAGCGGCAGTGGCGGTGGCGTTGGCGGACAGGCTCGGCTCGTCAACATCCATTTCGCCGCCTGCTGCTGCCTCAGCTAGTTTGATCTCGTTACAATCTGGGCATTTCCAGATGCCTATATCGTTAGAGCTGCACATACCTAGTGTCGGAAAATACTGCAAAAAAGCTTACCGTCTTCGAGAGCCGAGTTCTCGTGCTGGTTGGCGCATTCCTGGTGTGCTGTGACCATGTCAGTATACGATGCCGATATGTGAGTCATGATTGATCTTTGCCATCGTCGGAGAACATACCCGTCTCGCTGCAGTCGAGGCAGCTAAAGTAGAGCTTGGAAGTCTTTGATGAACCCTGTTCTCCTCCCTGCTTACAGTAGAAGCAGGCGTCTGTGTCCGAGTCATTGCCCTCTTTGCCCTCTTTGTTATCATCGCTCTCGTCGCCCTCGTCTTCAGCGTCCTCCTCCTCCTCTTCTGATTCGTCATCCCCTGCATTCTCTGCGTTTTCGTCCCACTCGTCGTCGCTGGACTCGCTTGCGGCAGCACTGGCCTCGCTGTCGTCGTCATCATCGTCGTCTGTCTCGCCAGGCCGGATCTTAACAGCACCAACGCCCTCTTCGTCGTCTTCGTGGTGGTGTTGGTGAATGCCGTCGTCGCTCTCGCCCTCGGCGTCTTCATCGTGGTCGTGGTCTTCATGATCCATTACGTCACTCTCTCCTTCCGCATCCTCCTCATGCTCGTCGTGCTCATCGTGCTCATCGTGCTCTTCATCGTCGTGATCTCCACCACTGAGCCGTGACCGCCGCTTGTGTCCTGAGGGCGGTAGTATTGTTTCGTCTTCAAGGTCGTCGTCTTCGGCTGCGCCGTCAGACTCGTACTCGTCGTCATGGTCGTGGTCGTGATCGTATTCACCATCGAGTTCTCCTTCAGCATCTTCGTCGTCCTCTTGGCTGTGCTCGTCGTTGTCAACGTCGCCGTTGGTCACGCCAAGCTGCGCAGCCCTCTCGAGCGTGCCGGTGCTCTCGTCGTCGCCCACTTGTGAGTGAGACGAGGCCATGGCGCCGGTTTGCAGTTCCTCCTTAATGAGCTGCTCGCTAGCCATGACTAAAGCTCGTAGCCGTAGCTCTGTAGCTGCTTCCACCGGGGCGCGGCGCGTGTAAATCGGGCGCAGAGTGTTGTTGTGGTGCAGGCAGGGTACGGTGTGATAGAGGATACCCGCGTCTAATGTGTTTACTGCCGGCGTGCGATCAGAGTTTCGGATAGATCAAGCGCCGGCGTGTGCATGGCAGGGAGCGGTGTCGTTTGGGACCGGATGCGGCATCCCAAGGCGTGAGGTGGTGGCAGCCGCAGACGCAGTCGGGTTTGGTGTTTTGTTGTGATTTGAAAGCGATTTGAAGGCGATTTGAGGGGCAGTTTGCGTAGAGTGACAATTATGTAAAATTGCCAATGCAAATCAATGTCTTAAGAGCTGTAAAAGCAGATGCAAGCTGATGCTGGAAGTCGTGATGCTGTCGTGATGATGGCCGGGAACGGACACGGGCTTCGTGTTGCGCCAGAAGAAATTGTGGGTGAAGATTTGGCCCAAGACGCGTTTTGGAGCTTTCTATAGAATCAGGCGATGCTGTTTGTGCGGGAAACGCGGAGATGGTGATGAATAACGCGTCAAAAAGATGTCGTTCATGGGCCGCAAAAGCAGAGGGTGGCCTGGAGCTGTGTGGCCGAGAGGGGGATGCCCTCCCTAGATGCCTTTGGTGGTCGTGGCAGCCAGATCTACAGAGTACGACACAGCTCCGACGACCCGTGCTGGCTCTGCTACAGGTACCTCAAAGGGCTGCTAGGCGCTGTTAGCTGTGAGGTGCTAGTGCAACAGCTACAGTACTTATAATATGTTGGTACTTAACGATTGTGATTACGTAACACAGCGCGCCGCGTTTAAACTACGCCAAATTCTATACTATGTATGTTCTATAGACCCGCTTTTCTAGCAGTAGTTTAATACTCAGTTGGCGACAGTACTGCCTCAGGCATGAAGTAGTGACTAAGCAGCATGACTGCGGCTGCACCAGTAAGAAGCCTGGCAATTCGAGACTGTCGTCTCAAGTGGGCCGATTCGGAAAAGCATCAAGCTCAGCATCACGCATCACGACTCTCTGCAAAACGACCTCACGCCACGACGACAAGGCTTCGCGGACCTCTTGCATCCCGACAGCCACATTGCCACCCTTTCCACCAAACAAACCACCCAGCTGAACAGAGACAATTCACCAAGATGCCTGTTCCTTTCGAGACTTTTATCCCCTACGCGATCATCGTTGCGGTAAGAAAGGAACCGAGCTCGCCGAGAGGAGGAGGACAGGAGCGCAGAGCACAGTCGCTGCCTAGACCCCCTTGAAAAGTACGCCATACCACAGATACTGGATACTAACGAGACAGATGTTCGGCGTGTCGGGTGCCGGAATGTCCAAGATTCGCAACATGCAGAACGGCGGCAAGCGGGGACGGCGGTCGATTGACCAGTGGGACAAGGTAAGCAGTGATTGATATATCAGAAGTTGTATCCAGAGAATAGAGAATGAAGCTAACGAGTCGCAGCAAAGTAAGATATATCCAACCCGAGCAATATGCAGGACTATCAACTCCAGCTGAGCAACAAACAGCTCGACCTCAACCTCAACCTCCAGCGAACGCAAACATCTACATTATATACAAGAACACAACTAACTTTGTTTAGTGATGGACCGCGATCGCAGACTCACAGGCAACATCCGAGGGCAGTCAGACACGCCGTTGGCGCCATTCGGGTTTGACGTCAACAACCCGTGGAGAGTACGTCATATTTGCTTTATATACAATCTCCGTGATATATCTACGACAGTTGCTAACATGGTACCCAGTTGGAGAAGCGCTACTCATAATCGCACCTCGATTTTGGTTTAGCGGTGGACGTTGTTGAGAGGCACGCATGTGTGCATGTGTATGGGCTTGAGCTTGTCCAGGATCTGGGGATAGGCAGAGAACAGCGAATCGCCCCCAGACCGAATTGAAGCAAGTACATTATTTACTTTGAGATACTTCTAGATTGTTTTTCTGTTTTCACGCAATCAATACTTGCAAAGCCATTCTATATATTTATTATCTAAAACCAGGAGTGCAACTTCGATGCCATGGGCATCGTGGGGTATCATTAAATTCTATGTATCTATGCTTGATGGGAAGAAGTACGTGAAAAGGTAAAATATGGACAGTAAAAAGTCGTGATGGCTGCAGTCTACAGCTCAATCCGTGGCCGGTTCTTGTTGAGGCCCTCCAAGAGAGTGCATGCCTGGCACATGGCCTGGCTCGACATGTAGCCGCACTTTTGACAGTTTCCCAGCACTTGCTTGGACACGGTATTTCTGCCCTGTGACCGGCTAGCAGTCGTGTTTGTTGTAGCTGTTGTTGTCGCTACCGAGGCAATAGAGGCAGGGCGCTTTGGCTTGGCCTCTTTGGCCAGCCCTTCGCCGTCTAGCTGGTTTTGCTTCCGCGCCAGGAACATGGCTGCCATGTCCGTCTCGAGACCCCCGCTCTCAGCCTCTTCGTTGCTCTTCAGCTGTGCCTCCATGGCAGCCAGCTCGTTGCCAGACGTGCGGCCGCCCTGCGACCCACAGCCGCCACCGCCACCGCCGCTCTCATTATCCACGACTGGCTTACTCTTCTTCTCTTGCGACTTGCCGGTGCATGCACCACCGCACGCCGAAATGGGCTCAGCACCCGGCACCAGCCGCGCCATGTCTTCGCCGCTGCGCACAATATCAAGAATGGCACTGGGCCGCACCTTTTCCAGGTTCTTAATGAGGCCACGCGCGCTGCCACGGAACGCCTCGGGACTGTATATACACTCGGTGCTAAAGTAGTCGAGCTTCTTGTGGTGGGCATAGAGCACAATTTCCTTCTCGTAGGCGTACTTGAGCGGCTTGCTGCGCTTGACCTCGGAGTGGTCGCCGCCGGTGACGATGCTGGTGCTGCGCGACAGGCGCGGGAGGTCGCCGCGCAGCAGGTTCATGAGCACGGTCTCGGCGACGTCGTCGGCATTGTGGCCGGTGACGACGTGCTTGATACCTAGAACCTTGGCGCCGCGGTCGAGGGCCTGGCGGCGAAAGACGCCGCAGTAGGTGCAGTTGCCCTTTTTGCCGACGGCCTCAACGACCTGGTCCATGGTCCAGCCATAGAGCTCGTCGTAGCCGACAATCTTGAGGGGCATTGCGTACTGGGCGGCGTTGCGCTTGACGGTCTCGAGCGAGTCGTCGCGGTAGCCCTTGATGCCCTCGTCGATGCTGAGCAGGACGAGGTCGAGGCCGTAGTCGTGGCGTTCATTGAGGGTCTTGAGGACGGAGGCGAGCACGGTCGAGTCTTTGCCGCCGGACGCGCCGATGGCGACACGCTCGCCGCGGACGAAGAGCTGGGACGAGGTGATTGTGTGGTGGACCTCGTCTTCAAAAATGGAAATGAAGCAGCCCTTGCAGAGCTTCTGGTGGTTCTTGGGCCGCTTGATGAGGGCGCGGTCTGTCTTGCAGAGGACGCAGAGTGCGGGAGCCATTTTCAAGTAATTATGTCTATTATGAATAAACAGAAAACAAATAAACCAACTGGCCGCATCTTTGTCACGATGTGTGATGTCGTTGACAGCCTTGGGCTGTTAAAGGTTTGACGCCAGTTGACCAATCACAGCGGGCACAAATATTGGAGCATCATTCTTTTTCTGGAAGGCGGCATGACCCACTCCTAAGTTCCCCTCTTGCCAGGAAGGAGCTGAAGTCTAGATGTTGCCCCACTGTTGCTTGAAGTTAATCCGAAAGTCAAAGTTAATCCGAAAATGAAATCCGCCCCGCTATTCCTTCTTTCCTCAACCCTAGGAATTTTTGCAACTATGTTTTTGGTCTTTTCGCGCACGACGGATTTTTCCAGCCTGCTAGCGCCCTTTTCTCACTTTTTTCTTGCCGCCGCTTAATTGATTTGCTGGTAGTTGGAATCTTCTCTTGACTTTTTCTTTTTTCCTTCCTTCTTTCTTCAAGACATCACCAGTTGACATCGACAAAATACGACAAAATGGTAAGCATTTGATACGACACTTGTTCCTGCTTTTTGTTCAGCATGATTTATCATGTTTGTGCTTTGCCTAGTATGCGCTTCGGCGTTGAACAGCCAGGAGTTGCGAGTCGTGTGGACTGATTCAGTTCATACTCCATGCACTCGCACACCTGAGCACTACCTCCTTTCCGCTTGGTTGTCGGCTACTTTTTGTCTGTGCTTGCTTCATCTCGAAAGAGGGAGCAGCGCCGCAAGAGTGTCGATGGCCGGGTGATGATTTTCTGGCTTGAGCCCCTCAAAGGATTGTCTTTGATCTCAGGATGACAGGCTGGCCGAAACGCCAGCCGGTCTCCTTATGATTGAACACATCTTTTCGATGCTTTTTTAGAGTTTATAAGACGAGCAATCTTGCTAACGTCTTTTTCTCAATGATAGCCTGCCAAAGCTTCCGGTAAGAAGGCCGCCCCGGCCCCGTTCCCTGCGAACCGCACTGCCAAGAAGGCTGCGAAGAACCCTCTCATTGAGAAGCGCCCCAAGAACTTCGGCATTGGCCAGGACATCCAGCCCCGCCGCAACCTGTCGCGCATGCTCAAGTGGCCCGAGTACGTCCGCCAGCAGCGCCAGAAGAAGATCCTCAACCTCCGCCTCAAGGTCCCCCCTGCCATTGCCCAGTTCCAGCACGTTCTGGACCGCAACACCGCCGCCCAGGCCTTCAAGCTGCTGAACAAGTACCGCCCCGAGACCAAGGTCGAGAAGAAGGAGCGTCTGCTGAAGGAGGCTACCGCCGTCAAGGAGGGTGGCAAGAAGGAGGATGTCTCCAAGAAGCCCTACACTGTCAAGTACGGCCTGAACCACGTTGTCGGCCTGGTCGAGAACAAGAAGGCCTCGCTGGTCCTGATTCCCAACGACGTCGACCCCATTGAGCTGGTTGTCTTCCTGCCCGCTCTGTGCCGCAAGATGGGTGTCCCCTACGCCATCATCAAGGGCAAGGCCCGTCTGGGCACTGTCGTCCACAAGAAGACCGCCGCTGTCCTGGCCCTGACCGAGGTCCGCGCCGAGGACAAGACCGAGCTGACCAAGCTGGTCTCGGCTGTCAAGGACGGCTACCTGGAGAAGAACGAGGAGGCTCGCAAGCGCTGGGGTGGTGGCATCATGGGCGAGAAGGCCAACAAGCTGATCGAGAAGAAGCGCAAGGCCATCGAGTCCGCCATCAAGGTTTAAATTTGAGGTCTCTTGATCTTATTTTTTGAAACTAAAAAAAACCTGGTGTGGAGTTTCTTTTTCTTAAAAATGGCTTTGATGATATCTTTCTGTTCTCTGTATTTCTTCATGTACCCCTTCTACCCAGAAGGAGGTTGGGCAAAATTGGCTGGCGTCCCGGTAAAACCAAAATAGGCAAAGCACTCAAAATGCAAAATTAAAAATTGCAAAACGGACAACAAAAAGGAAGAAGCAGAAAAAGAAACAAAAGTCACAAACATTACCTGTACGTGCTATTGTTGTGAGTGTGAGATGTAGATGTATGTTGAGGCTATACTATGTATCATGAATATATTATGTAAGCAGATGTGCAGATGACAACCATCTCCATCTACGATGCATACTAGAGAATGAAAATAGAGTACAGCTCGCTCGCGATTGTATGGTCGCATCTTGCTGCTGTCTGGCGGGCACTAATAGGATGCCGCGGCTCGTCCTCCTGTCCTCACCGACCCAGTGCTGCATCTCGATGCTGGATGCTTGAAACCACCGTTTCTTACACCGTATATCTTTTTTATATATCTTTCCTGGCTTTCCATGCTCCATTTCCCTTGCTCTATTGCCAACAGATACTTGGGTCAGCATTCAGAACCAGCTCAAGCGAATGTGGCACAATAGCATGCCTCGCATGCTTATCTTGTTGATGGCTACTTTCTGATTACTGTTTCCAAGGAGTCGGCAGTTTGTTTCACAGAGTGTGCTCCGTTGTGCACAGGCCACCACCCCATATGTCTAGCTATGTACTCTATATCTCCGGATATCTAGGCGAGATACTGTGGAGGGACTGGTAATATCTTGTTATCTTTAATAGTTTTTGTACCTAATGTTCTTTGCATCTCAAGCAAGACAATCTGGCCCGGAGCTGGCATGTACAAGCATTGTAATTATATCAAGACTGGACTGTATCGACATTACTCGGTACAGCAGTTGACAACAGTTGACAACAACTAATATTGCTTGCTCTGTAGAATAAAATGAAAACTGGACAGCTCTCAAGATATCGGAGTGCCCCTCGGCACTCCGCCAACATACCTGACTATCACACCTACGCGTGGGGGATGCAACACTACTGTACCACACGTTTGCTCTTTTCTTCCACTTAGGGGCTGGAACCCCCCCTATAAAACTCAAAAACAAACCTCCATCCAGATCCCAAAATCTCGTTCTAAAAAATCGCATCTCCGTTGTTTCGTCCCTTAATGCCGGATGCGAATTGTTGGCAAATACCTGTTCAGGGGACATGAGGTTTTGGAAGTTCTTGAGCATTTATCAGGGGAAAGTGTGATGCATTTCCCAAGTGCGGTTGACGGGACATGGGATTTTGCCTGTATTTGCCCGCATTTGCCTGTATGTGCGCCGAATGTAAAACACTGCTGAGTGATCTGCGCAGGGTGTGTTGTCGTAGATAAAAGCCAGGTACATACTCTAAAGCATACTATATACTGCAATATTGCAGACTTGAGTATAAAGGTTGAAATAATAGAGAATGTCATGTACTCAAGCCTTTGAGGTGCATATTATGAGTATCCGGGGCAGCCGCCAGACGCGTGTACTATGTACACAGAACGGTACTACGTACATAAAATGTACGCACGTAGAGCATAGTACAGAGAGTAGGGTGAGATACAATACGGAGATATGTAGCATTGGATACAGCTGCCACCTCCAGCGGCACTCTGCTGCACCTCGACTGCCACTCTGCGAGCTCTATTTCCACTTGTCCACTCTGGATTGTCTGCTATGTACATATTTTTAAGCGACGAGTAATAAAAGGGCCTACCACCACGGACCAGATTGCCATGGGCTGATGCTAGTCTTGGGTTTACTGGTATGAATTTCCCTCAGACGCTATGCACTTTGAGAATGCCGTTGTAGGACTTGAGAGGAGAGGTTGCAGCAGTGCGCAATGCAATGGGGTGAGCTACTAATGGTTTGCATTCTTGCTACTAAGAACTTGGCAAGGAGGACGTTACCGGTAATGAGCTGTATTCTTTATGCCATTAATTGTCGTGAGATATCAGTTGTGTAGGGTAGTGGCATGTCAAGACGGACTGTCAGGATAGGACACTAGAGTATAGCATATCAGAACAGAGAATGTATTTAATAGAATATCAGGACCCAGAGCACCATCTTACAGGCCTACAAGACCAGTCACCTGCAGTATTCATAATTAAGATACAAATATAATCAGCGTCAACACACGACAAGACACAGGCAGTTTCACAACCGGCAATGCGCAGTCCGAGATTGTCACCGAGCAGTCTACTCTGTTCCAACAGGTCATCAAAGCCAAAGACCAGCACCTAACCCAACAGATGAAGGGCTAAACAGCACGAGCACCATAGTGTTGTCACGCTTCAGAAGACACTCTAGAGACACTCGAGACACACCCACAGACCAAAGATACAGCGGCGGACTCCGTGGCCTGGCCTCCAGCGTGCATGGCGGATGGGGCGTTGTCAGCTCCGTTTCGGGCCTGCTGGCGTTCCTGAGCATCAGCTCCGTATCTTTGTGTTTATGTATGTGAATAACATCTGCCTGCCTGTCTCTCCTCTTCCCGTTCATCCGTCCGTTGTATGTCGTCTGATACAGCTTGTTCTTTCCTAATCTGGTCTTTGTCGCAACTTTCCATCATGCTTTCCTCCAGTTTCTGCTCCCCCTCACAAAGCGAAAAATAAAAGCTTAGAAAGCTCAAAGCTTACTTGGTGCTGCCGTCATCGTACGACGTGCCGCTTGTACTTTCCTCTTCCAACAACACGTTCTTTGCATCTTGCTGTTCTTACTCTTCTGACTGCTTTTTAAGAAAATGTCTAGGAAAGAAATACAGCCCCTTCCACATTCAAACCTCATCGGCACTTTCATCCTAGCTCAACTCGTGCCATCGCTCTCGCTTGACTTACATCGACATTTGCATCTACATACATACATACATACATGGACCCCACCTCGCCCTCTCGCGGTCATGATGGACGACTTGCAGCTGTCAAGTTAAAGACGAGTAAAAGACGAACCGAAAGGCCGACCCTGTAACAGCTTCGCCGCTTATCAACAAGCCAGGGGCCAGATGTACATATGTAGTAGGTTGTAAAGACGGGGACAATTAGGAGCAGCCGACAAGGGTATTTGCAATCTGCATAAGAAAGGCATAGGAAAACGCGCTTTTATATATCGTAATGTGCTGGCCCTGTTGCACCATAGTAAGATATGTGTGCACATATCTTACTTTATTGCCGCCAGCCGAGGTCAGCCAGCCCCAGCTCAACCAGCTCGACGTCCGGGGTCGTTCCTTCCTTTATCAGCAGGCGTGCTCTGTATGTAGCAAAAAGCCAGAGCCAGAAAGGAAAGAGCACAGGGTCTGACCACGTTGTGCTGCACGTCCGCCTGCACGCTGCACCTGTCTTGTAATTTATGTCTTTTTCTATGTCTTTTTAATATTCTTACTTTATATCTTGGATTCTCAAAAATCTCTCAGACATACCCCTCCAAATCCCTCGCTCGAGGGAATAGATGCGATGTCGTCTGCTGTTCTCTTGTTACTCTCTCCAGCCCATCCCTCGCTCGCTCCGGCTCACATCATAACCCCATCTGCTCACCGTTTATTATACCACTCGATCTGGAGACGTTACTCCGTAGTCTTTCATTTTATTTTTTATTTTCCATTTTGGTCAATATTTTAATGATACCATGCTTTGATGCTCTATCCCACTCATCTAACAATCAACAGCCTGCCCTGTCTATCCAAATTGCTGTGCAACGCTTGGCTTTCCCTATCTGTTCCACCGTTTGTGAGATTCCTCCGTTTTGTGGGGAGTCCCGTCTTATATATCTTTCTGTTGACTTTCTTTTCTTCTGTCTTCTGTTTTATTCCTTTTTCCGTATCTTTTAATCACAATATACTTTCTTTTTCCAGCACTCTGTTCCAATACATATTACTTAGTAGAGCATCGATCATCGGCCGTTTTGGATTATCTGCTCCGTGCCCTCCTTCCGTGTCCATCTGCTACTCTTCTACGTTCCTTCCTTGTCTACTGCTGTCCTCTCCTTGCCCTCTTATTCCCTTTTGTTCCTCTTCTATTAATTATTCCTCATCTTCCAGTCGTCTACCCCTTCTCATCTACTCTCCCTCATCTGCCCACCTCGCACAACGTCTCACCATCCCACCCAAACTCGAGTCATCCTGTCTCCGGTCTGCCGTCTGCCGTCTGCCGTCTGCCACGCCATCTCCCTCTTCTTCTCAACTCCTCTCTTTTTTTCTGTCTTCTTTTCCATCTCTTCTTCCTTTCTCTCTTCATCTCTGCTCTCATCTGACTGCCATCTCCATATTTCTCTCTCCTATTTCTTATAGTCTTCTTCACTTATAGTCTGTTGTAGACTGCGATCCTTGATATCCCTACATCACAGCATCGCTACCTCACAATGGACAAGCAGCGTATGTCTCCTATCTATCAAATACATAATACAACCTCCTTGCCAGCATCGCTAACAAACAGTAAACACATTTGGCTTCTGCATGAGCTCCAATGCCTCGTGGGCCGCCTACAAAGCACACCAGAACCCGAGCTTCTTCCCTGCCCTCACCGCCGGCCAGGCGCCCCAGATCCTCTGGATCGGCTGCTCCGACTCGCGCTGCCCGGAAACGACCCTGCTCGGCCTCCAGCCCGGCGACGTCTTTGTCCACCGCAACATTGCCAACATCGTCTCGCCCACTGACATCAACACCTCCGCCGTCGTCGAGTACGCCGTCTTCCATCTCAAAGTCAAGTACATTATCCTCTGCGGCCACACCTCGTGCGGCGGTGCCGCCGCCGCCCTCGGCGACGCGCCCGTCGGCGGCGTTCTCGATACCTGGCTGGCGCCGCTCAAGGCCGTGCGGACCGCTCACGCCGAGGAGCTGGCGGCGATCCGCGACGACAAGGCGCGCGCGGTGCGCATTGCCGAACTCAACGTGGAGGCGGGCGTCAAGGTGCTGATGCAGAACCACATCGTGCGGCAGGCAGTCAAGGAGCGCGGCCTGGAGGTGCACGGCTGCCTGTTTGACCTGTCGTGCGGGCGCATCAAGGACCTGGGCTTTGGCACGGGCAAGAGTGCGGGCGTTTTCACGAATGGCGAGGAGGTTGTGCGCGGCAACCACGGCATGCTGGTGTTCCGCGGCGGCAGTGCCTCCATGGCCACTCGGTAGTTTTTCTTTTTGTCTTTTTTATATTTTCGTCTTTTCGTCTTTTCGTCTTGTTGTGTCCAGCGTTCATCTTTGTTTTTGTCTGTTTCCATTTGCTATTTGCAGCATTTCTTACGACGGAGGACTTGCAACGGAGGAGTTTTCGTTTGTTTTTCTTTTTCTTGTTCAGCAGGTGTTGGATTTTCCCGCCTTGTCTCTCATGTCATCGATAGGTGTGTACTATGCTGTTTACTCAGGCCAATCCATAATGAGTCTATTTTGTCTGTAATGCAGCGCTATGCCGTCTCTTGCCAAAATAACAACTTTACTAGTCTACATGTACGAGTACTATATACAGAGCAATCACCACCACACTACAGAGTAGCTGACACGCCTGGCCAAGGATGGGAAACACCAAGAGAAACGTTTGTACATTGGCACTGCCGCCAAGTGCATCTTGTCGCATCTTGTTGCATCTATCCGCCGTGTTAGTATCGAACTAGGATTCAATCTAGATTGATCTCACGGGTTATTTTAGTTTTCTATTTATATTTTCCATTTTCAATATACATGTTCTGTGTACAGTATATTTCTCTCGTTTTTATTTGTCCGACTCCTTGCTGCCATCTACCAAGCCCGCCGCTCATTGCCCAGCACGGCAGCATTGTCGATCTGCAACGTTCATTGTCGCCGTTTTGACCTGTGCCAAGCAGACATGTACTCCGTCGGTGCGTCGCCAAGCACGGCCTCATTGTAGTCCTCTTATTACTGATTCAGATACCTACAAAGTATATACTACGGACTATGTACTATGTAAGGCACATACTCTCTATCGTCCCTCGTCTTGGCTGTATTACTGCACGCAGAGCATGGGCTGATGATGTGCCCTGTCCATCCCGCCAAGGGCTTGGGACTTTGAGTGCTTGTCACAATGCCGCTCCGCATTCTCTCTGTACTCAGCAGTATCTGTGCCCATCGTGACGATCTTTCTGTTTTGTCTACCATGTCATACCAGAGCGACAATCAGCAGCCACAATGCCAAGCCAGTGCAACAATTGTATTGTCGGTCGCTCTTTCCGTTTCGTTTGTTGTGTTCTTGCTTTTATCAGGTCTTTGTGCTCTTTCCGTTTCTCTTAAATTCAAACGTCTCCTTCCTTTTTGGAGTGTTAATTACTATGCAGAGCATCTCTCGAGTCTCTCCTCAACAATGTTTACTCAGCAATGTCCCGGGCGGGGCTCCAAGCTCCAAGCTCCGGTGTTTCTCTTTCTATTTCTGGCTTGCAATCGTCATCGACAGAAAATGCCCCTCTTCTGTAGATGTACGCTGTAAACGGCAGGTGTCGTTGTGCCATCTTGCACCTTCCATGAATCATACAGAGTTCTCGCTACTTCTACGGTATACATCTCTTACCTCTCCTCTCTTACCTTGGGTTCAGCAATGGCCACGGCCTGCTTCGTAAGCTCCTGCCTCGTCAGCACGCAAAACCATTGTGTCTTATTCACAATACGCACTCTGTACAGGGCTTAGACAGGGCGCTAAGTGACCCTTTTTTCTCCAGTCTGCGCTAGCTCTACACAGTACGACTACTTCGACTCGTTTACGCACGCGACTTGGTGTGCAGCATCCAGCTCCAAGTACATGATCCGGTTTTCTACTTTTTGCCGTGGTTAGTTGCTAGTTTCTGCCCGGTTTGCGAGCTCTCGTTTACACTTCAACTACGTTAGTTACTTGGCGCTGTCAACTCTTGGCCTCATCTTGGCCGTCTTCTCTCCCTCTCTCTGTCTGTCACTCTCTCTCTCTCTCTCTCTCTGTCTGAGATATCTGCCATCTGCCATCTACAACATCACGCCACTGGCATCACAGGCTCTACACAAGCACACAACTGCCTGATATACGACACACGACACAACGACACACAATGCTGACAATACTTAAAGACGAGGAGATTGCGGGGCTGCTTAACACGCTTTCTCTCGACGACGCCGAGGCCTTTCGCACCGTGCTTAAGAATGCACTCCACGAGTACTCGACAGGCACGCAGATCACGGCCGGCAGTGGCCGCGGAAAGACCGGAAAGACCGGAAAGACTGGCACTTGGAAAACAGACATCCAGCAGCCCAAGCGCACATGCATCACGTCGCCCGTCACGGGCCAGGAGACCGTCTTCATGCCAGCATGCAGTGCCGACGGCATAGGAATGAAGGTCGTCACGCTGCCGAACAAGGAAAACGATGACCCCTCGGCTTGTGGCACCCATCCCCGGCCGACCGGTGCATTGACCCTCTACTCGGACGCCGGCAGCCCCATCGGCATCTTGCACGCCGACACCCTCACAGCCTTCCGCACCGCCCTCGCCTCCGTATGCCTGCTGCTGCGCCGCGACTCCGTCCGCAATATCACCGTCTTTGGCTGCGGTGAGCAGGCCTACTGGCACGTCCGCCTCGCCCTGCTGCTGCGCGGCGCATCCATCCGCCACGTCAACGTCATCACGCGCCGCTTCGACTCCGCCCGCAACTTTCTCGCCCGCCTGCACCAGCTGCCGCCCGACCTCAAGGCCCGCGAAGGCTGGACCACCGGCAACGACAAGAGCGCCACCAAGTTCAGCATCCTCACCTCTGGCTACAACGACTACGAGCGCCTCATGGAGGACCACCTGCGCAGCTCTGATGTCGTGTTCTGCTGCACGCCCGCGACAGAGCCGCTGTTTGACGCGGCTATCCTCACGAGCCGCGACGGCCGCCGCAAGGGCCGCCTGATTGTCGCCGTCGGGTCGTCCACCCAGCAGATGCGCGAAGTCCCGGCCGATCTGCTGCGGCAGGCCGTCAACATGAAAAAGGACACGGCCGACAACTCTCATTCTCAAAAGACAACCACTATGCACTACCACAAGCACGCAGTCGAGGGCGGCGTCATTGTCGTCGACACCCTGGACGGCGCGCTCCAGGAAGCCGGCGAGATTGTCGAGGCCGGCCTGACGCCGCGCCACCTCGTCGAGCTGGGCGAGCTTGTGATGCTGTCGCGCTGTGCGCTCGAGGAAGACGACCCAGAGACGCCGTCCCTGTCGACTTCATCCACCGGGTTGTCTGAGAAGTCTGAGAAGTCTGCGAAGTCTGACAGCACAAATCCGCCCACCGGCCAGTTAGAAAAGTTCAGCCTCAACGGCCCGGCCATGGCCTCTGTCTACAGCGCCGACACCTCGGGTCCGCCGACACCGACCATTATCACCACATCCCATGAAGATTTGTCGAAACATTTGTCAAAAGAATCAAAGGACACGGAAGGCCACAAAGGCTCGCGGCTATCCGGATTCTTTGGCGGAGGCAGCCGGTCGTCGTCGCCGGCAAGAGATGGCGGTAACGGCAGCAAAAGCCGTACAGAATCGCCGGCGCGCAAGTCAAGCGGCGGCGTGGCTTCCGGTTTGCTGAGCAGCCTTGCACCGAAAAAGGGCCATCACCGGCGGAGTTCGAGCTCGGCGTCTGTGGACCGGCGCAAGAAGAAAGACGACGAGCAGGCGCGGTGGCTGCAGCGGGGCAATGTCATTTACAAGAGCGTCGGCCTGGGTCTGATGGACCTGAGTGTTGGTCTGCATTTGCTGGAATATGCGCGCGAAAAGGGAGTCGGCACTGTTGTCGACTTTTGATCTAAGATAGCATCATAACGATATTAGAGTGTAAACTTCACTTATGAAAACAGCCAGTATCCCGAAGAGATAGAAGATCAGGTATCAGAAATTGATCAAGAGACCATATAACATGAATAACTCCAATGTATACCACCGATTTAAGACCAGATTTACAACTGGAAGATAGAATGTAGTTCAATGTCATCATGCAAAAGGCTTTGCGATGTAAGGCGTGAGTAGGTTATAAACTGGGCGGGAGACTAATACCTTATTTCAGATCTGGAGAAACAATTCTTTTGCAAGTCTAGCGAGTCGTAAAGCTCACAAAGGCAGCAAAGGCATCTGTCTAACAGCCTACCCAACAGCCTGTCCAAGTGGGGTACTTATGTATGTACATACTTGCATAGCTTACTGCCGTATCACCTCGTATCAGTGATCAGTAGTCATAACCAGCACAGTCAGCGAGATATTGCCAGATTCGTCGCTATTATGCGAGTTTTGTAGAGGACGCAGACTACTCTCTGTGTACTTCAATGGCATATATCTACGTTCCGTCGGAATGCATATTCTAGATCTACATCTAGATCTTAAGATCTCATACATCGCCACACCACCTTTAAAGGCATAGAAGACGAACAGAAAGACACCAGGATGGACTCTCCAGCTTCGACCTCCTTCACGGCTTCGGTGCTCCCCGTTGCCGCCCTGACCATCGCCGTCTACACTGTCTACCGCCTGCTCGTCTACCCGCTCTACCTCTCGCCGCTGTCCCATGTCCCCAATGCCCACTGGTCCTCGGCCGTCTCGCCGCTGTGGATCCTGTATGTGCGGTATGCCGGCAGCGAGAACGATGCTTTGATGGAAGCACACCAGCGGTTGGGCCCCGTTGTGCGTCTCGGGCCCAATAATCTCAGCATTAATGATATTGACCACGTCAAGACCGTCTACGGCGGCGGCTTTGAGCGCACGGACTGGTACAGCATGTTTGACAACTACGGAGTCCCCTGTATGTTCTCGACGGTGCCTGGAAAGGAGCATGCGCTGCGGAAGCGCATGATCTCGAACGTCTACTCCAAGTCCTTTTTGCAGTCCTCGCCGGCAGCACGCGGCCAGGCCCGCGCTATTTTGCTGCAGAGACTGTTTCCCATACTGCAGGCATCCTCACAAAAGGTCCCTGACCCCCAGAACCAAGGCCTCGAAATGGTCTCGCTGTTCATGGCCACGAGCATGGACTTTATCGCCGCCTACATCTATGGCCTGCGTTGTGGCACCGACTTTGTGCGCAACGCTGCCTACCGCGAGCATTGGCTGCAGACGTACCTCAACCGGCACGGCGCCTCGTTCTATCTGCAGGAAGTGCCCAGTATCACCAGGCTCATGCGGCTTGTGTTTCGCACGGCGCCCTATCCGTCATGGGTCGATCTGGCCACCAAGGAGCTGTCCGAGTGGAACACCTCTTTGTACGACAGGGCGGTCCTCTACTTGAATGAGAACGGCAAAGCCAATGACAGCCCAGACGACCCCGTAGTGCTGCGATCGCTGCTGGCAAATTTAGAGCGCGAGGCAGCCCACGGCACGGACTCGGCCCTCTACAGCACGGCCATCACGCAGCCCGAGCTCTCCATCCAGTCGGAGCTGTTTGACCACATTCTCGCCGGCCAGGAGACGACCGGGCTCGGCCTGTCGTCCTTGGCCTGGAAGCTGTCTCTCCACCAGGACGCACAGGACGCGCTCAGAGAGGAACTGCTGCAATTGAGGGGAGGGCAGGGCCCAGACGAATTCTTCCCTAGTGCCAAAGAGCTCGATGCGCTGCCCGTGCTCCAGGCTGTGATCATGGAGACCCTGCGGCTGGATGCGCCGATTGAGACACCCCAGCCCCGCCAGACGCCGCCCGGCGGCTGCCGCATTGGCCCGTACAATGTCCCGGGCGGTGTCCGTATCGCGTCGCAGGCACACACCCTCCACCGGGATGAGCGCATCTTTCACAACGCCGACGAGTGGCACTACAAGCGCTGGCTTCCAGTGCCGACAGTGTCAGGCGATGACACCGAGTCCAGGCGGGCACAAGCGCGGCAGTTCTGGGCATTCAGCTCTGGCGGTCGCATGTGCATCGGTTCCAACTTTGCCGTCCAGGGTATGTTCTTTTCCTCGTCAAGACCTGCCTATGTTTAATGCGATACTGACCAGCAGAAATGAAAGAGGTCACGGCCATGATCTACAGCCGGTTCAAGACACACATTGTAGATGACAAAGACATGTATGAGGCGCCACAAAGGTAAGCCGCTTGCATTTGTGTTTGAATATCTGCCGTGTGCCAAAAAAACTAATATTGCAGTATAACATCGAGTCCCGTGAGCGAGCAGCTCTACCTCAGATTTGAGCCTCTATAGGTAGAAGATCATAATGTCCTTCTGTTGTCAATGATTACATAATGTAGAGAAGCATAAGCCTACATATTCATACCATCTAAACGAGAACGAGTAAGACAAACGTCTGTCATCAATCAGAAATAGAAATAAAGACTGCCGCTGAATGAAGAGTCGGGGAAATCTGGGGAGAGACACGAGACAGCCTCGGAGTGGGCAAGGGGCCAGTCAGTGGCGGAGAATAGGAGAAGAATTACTACAAGTAAACTCACTAGCCAAAAGGTCAGCTGAGCAGCCCTCTTCGTATTGGTCATCAGCACTTTTTAGCACTCAATAGTACTTGGAACTCTGTAGGACTCGTCGTTTGGGTGTAGTAGATCGTTGTGTGGTAGGGGAGGATCACATGCCCCGCGCGCTGGTCAAACAGCCCCAGATAGAATGACGTCGAATGAAGTAGCAAGCAACGGATGCTTAAATACGGTCTCTATGTTTACGGTAAGTAGCTGGCCAAAAACTGCAAAGTCACATTCTCGCATTCAGGATGGAAGCATCTTGAAGTAGATTACCTAATTAGCAGAATAGAGGCAAAAGAGGTATCAGTTGAGAACAGTAATATTTACTGCTAAAACGAAAGAGTTGTTGCTACCAGAGTCGCACCTTCCTCCTCCTCCACGCAGTCTACTCCATGTGTCTTATGTGTCTTACTCCAAACATGTGAAAGCCGCGTTCAGATGCTTCCTCCCTCTGTCTCTCTTTCCTCATTCCACCTGCGCTTCCCCACTAGCGTCATCGGGGAAATATGGGCCTCATTGGCGGTTTTGGGGGAAGCAGCGGATCCCCGGACTGGCTCGCTGAATTGAGCAAGTGGCTCCGTAATGTGGTGTTTTGGGGGGATTGAGTGGTTTCCACACCAAGGAAAGAGCGAGTGACGCAGCTGCTTTTAGACTCTTTTGCACAGTATGAGAGGCAGGAGAGCATGCCTCGGCACCTTTGTATTATGGAGAAACAATGCACCTACCGTTTGTTTGCGCTCCGACTCTGTCTCTTTGCAACCAACTCCCTGGTCAGTTGATCTGTCGATTACAAAACACTCGGTTCCTGTTGTATTTTCTTTCTCTCTTTCGTTTTCTTCTTCTTTCATTCTTCTTTCACTCTCCATTCAACTCATCTCATCTTACCTCGCCTTTTACCCTCTATACTCTACCCAGCACATCATCATACATCATCACAATGGGTGGTAAGTCGCATTCGCATCTACTATGCATTAAATAGAATCTCTCTGACTAACACACCACAGCCCTCGACCGCCTCTCTTCCATCTCTAGCCAGATCACCGGCAGCCCGGCCGGCGGCAAGGCCAAGCTCCTCGAAAAGAACCCCGACGATGTCGTCGTCACTGCTGCCCTGCGCACGCCCTTCACAAGGGGAGGCAAGGGCGGCTTCAAGGATACCCAGGCCTCCGACCTGATTGTCGGTGCCCTCAAGGCCCTCATTGAACGCTCCAAGATCGACCCTGCCCTGGTTGAGGATGTTGTTGTCGGCACCGTCCTGGCCCCCGGCGGTGGCGCCACCGAGATGCGCGCTGCCGTCCTCGTGGCTGGCTTCCCTACCTCGACTGCCGCCCGCACCCTCAACCGCCAGTGCTCCTCTGGCCTGCAGGCCTGCGTCGACATTGCCAACCAGATCAAGACTGGCATGATCGACATTGGCGTTGGTGCTGGTGTCGAGAGCATGAGCACCCAGTACGGCCCTGGCGCCGTTGCCGAGTTCTCGGAGCTGCTCGAGTCTCACCCCGAGGCTGCCAACTGCAAGGTCCCCATGGGCCAGCTGTCGGAGCAGATGGCCAAGGACCGCAACATTCTGCGCAAGGACCAGGACGCATTCGCTGCCGCGTCCTACCAGAAGGCCGCCAAGGCACAAGAGGCCGGCCTGTTCAACGACGAGATCGTGCCCCAGACCGTCAAGTACGAGGATCCCAAGACGGGCGAGACCCGCACCATCACTGTCGACCGCGACGACGGTGTGCGCCCCGGCGTCACTGCCGAGTCGCTTGGCAAGATTCGGGCCTCGTTCGCCAAAGACGGCAGCATCCACGCCGGCAATGCCTCGCAGATCTCCGACGGTGCCGCCGCTGTGCTGCTGATGCGCCGCTCGACTGCCGAGAAGCTGGGCCAGACCATTCTGGGCAAGTACGTGGCCGCCTCGATTGTCGGCGTGCCCCCTCTGCTGATGGGTGCCGGCCCGTGGAAGGCCATCCCCAAGGCGCTCGACCTGGCCCAGATCTCGCGCGACGATGTGGACATCTACGAGATCAACGAGGCCTTTGCCAGCCAGTGCCTGTGGTGCGCCAACGAGCTGGGCATCCCGCAGGAGAAGATCAACCCTCTGGGTGGTGCGATTGCCTTTGGCCACCCGCTGGGCTGCACAGGCGCGCGCCAGGTGTCCACACTGCTGTACCAGCTGCGCCGGACAAACCAGAAGGTCGGCGTGACGAGCATGTGCATTGGCACGGGCATGGGTATGGCTGCCGTCTGGGTCGCCGAGTAAGCAGTATTTTGACATGTTTGACAGTTTGACAGTTTGCCAGTTTGACTATGGGTGTACAAAACAGTTGTGGTTACTTTGCAAAGGCGAATTCACGTCCGGAAAGCCACAAGTTTGCTTTATTTTATAGTTCTATTTTATTTTCTAGTTCATAGGTTTCTCATGTATAATTATTACCTTGTTTACGAGCTCATGGTCCTCTACAGTATTTACTGCAACATCTTGCCTTTGACTTGTATAAATAGCAGCAGTGTTGCCATCGAACTTGTATTATACACCACCCTGTCTACTCCATTGTATATGCAGATTTTAGAATTTTTTTTGTTCTTAAATTGATGCTAGATTTACGTTAAATAAAAGTACAATAGTACAGCTGTTTTTAGACTTGAGACTTGGGACTTGAGACTTGAGACTTGAGACTTGACACATCAGTCCTCAGTCCTCTAAACCCTCTTAAATGACCTTGGGGATAAACTTCTTCTTGCCCGACACGCCAACATTCATACGCGACGTCGTCGACAGCTTGTGCACCAGCTGCCGCTTCTCCCACAGGCTCGACCGGCCCTCCGCAATCGCCACAATCTCCTCGCCCACGCGCGTCGCAAACTGGCCGCGGCCACTGCCGCGCGACTGCTTGTTCTTCACACTATCCAGCAGCCACATAAAGGCCGTGCGCCGCCGCTGCCGCAGCGCCAGAGGCGTCGGCACAGGCAGCGACCGGCCACCACCGGCGGCGCCGGCAACGTTGCGGATCTTGAACAGCGGCGCCACCGAGTCGATGGCAAGCTGCAGGTAGTATGCAGGGTCGAGCGGCAGCTGGCTCGCCGGCAGGTGGCCGCGCAGCAGCGGGCGCGACGGGTTCAGCGTCGGCGGCGGCGACGCGCGCAGAAAGTTGAGCACGGTGCCCATGTCCTAAAAACAAAAATAATGTCAGTGGTGTTGATTTACAGAGTTAGATAAAGATAAACGTACACGCTGTGCCTTGGCGAGCTTGCCGTCGCGCATCATGAGGCGGGTGACCTGGTGGATGACGGGGTCGTAGCGCTCCTGGAGCTTGGGCGAGACGGGCAGAGCCATGCCGGCGGCTTCGCGCTCGTCGGCGTCCTCGGGCAGGATGGCGGCGCGAGTCGAGGCCGTACTGAGACCAAAGTTGTGGCCGACGACCTCGGCGTCAAAGGGCGCCAGGCCCTCGGACAGGGCGGCAAGCTGCTGCAGGGCGGCATGGTTCTCCTCTTCCGAGGGCAGGGCCACCTCGTTGGGCAGGCTCGGGCCAGTCGAGAAGGATGCCTTTGCTAGAGCATCGGCCGCCGAGCGGGCCGTCGTTTCGGTGGGTGTAGTAGATGTAGTAGAAGTAGATGTAGCTTGTGTGGAGGCGGGTGTAGATTGTGATGGCGATTGTAATGGTGCTGATGAAGCATCTTGTGAAGGTTCCCGGGCATCGTCTGCGTAGCCACGGAAGGAGCCGGGGGTTGTAGAAGTCCGCTGGAGTATTGACTGGCGTGCCGACACGGCCTTGTGTGCCGTGACTGTGGAGAGGCGTTTGGAGAGTGCTGCCGAGGCCGACGTTGCTGCCGACCGGGGCCGGAGGGTAAGGGACCGACCGGTACTCCGCCAAAGCGGCACCATCCGAGCTGACGACATATTATGTGTTGTGAACGGTTCCGCCGTTAATCCGTTAGTCCGTTGATTGTTTTCGTTGTCCGTTATAGATTGTGCTGTCTCCGTTGGCGTCGTGCTTCCGTCACCGAGGTCAAGTCGCGCGACCGAAATTTTTAATTTTCTAATTAAATTTTGCTGGCTGTTTCTATTCCTCTCTACTGGCCTAACGGGCGCTGAGACGTCTCCACCGCCTACCTGATTAGGAACTACAGTCTTGTCGTACAACCGAGTTGCAGTACCGCACGGCCGGAATACTGTTAGTCCGGATGGACCCATTTACGCCTTCTTATTGGCTAGCTTTCACGTCGTCTCGTCTTTTCCTTCCTTCGGTATTACGGAGGCTCCCGCTACCCGCAGACCGCTGAAGCTAGTACTAACAACGCTGTATTTGATCATTGCGAGTGTTTATATACTGTGTCTTGTTTTTTCTTTATTTGTCGTTTGTTTCGATTCTGGTATAGTGCCGTTTGAATGACAACCTCTCGATACCAATTGCTTGTCATTTTTATTCATTCTTAAATTAATTATGTTTCCAACAAGCAAGTGGTGGGACACAACGTGTGAAACATGACGCAGCTCGCCGGTCGTCATCTTCCAACGTCTGCGATCTGAGGGCTGATTGATAGACTAAACTCGCCGTCTTGCCATTCTTGCCAGTCTTGTTTTGGGCAGTCCTTGCCATAAGAATCTCTCAGGACATGAGAGTCGCTATTATATGTAGTGAAATCTCGGCGAAGAGACCATCATCGGCAGAGTTCTCAGAGGTATTCTCGCTGTCTACCGAATAAACACTCACCGGTCCAGTCCCATGTTGTTGCACACAAACTACTCTTTACAAAATTGTAGACAGGGAATGTGTACGCGGGTGTCTTAGTCTAAGCATTGAAACGATCGAAGAGACGAGAGACAGAGACAAGAGACGGGAGGCGACAGACTATAGAAGTAAAGAACAATTGTATGCTGTGTAGCATATGGAAAATAGACGCTGTGCACTTATTGTTCACCGGTGGGGGTTTGTAAAAGCATAATTAGACGGTATATGATGCACCATCCACATTGATGAAAAGATGCCAAGACGGGCACATTCGCAGCATCGAATACGGTTCTCCATTATCAAAAATACCCAGAACTCTTCTGGATAAGTACAGTATATGAAGTAAAGGCCGCATTGCTTGTTGGGCTTGGAGGGTGCTCCGTGGGAGTTGACTAAAAGTTGGAGTGCGATGAAGAGAAGGCCGTTCGAGCATCCTATTTGCCAGCTTACAGGCGGCCTAATGCATGACCCCCATGCCGTCTTTTTAATCTGATGCTGTCTGTAGACCTTTTACGAAGTGGTGATGGCGACATATATGACATGTTTGATTGTTTCTCGAAAATGGTTTGTATATTCTGTACTGATTACTGAGTACTCTGAACACCGAATACTGCTCAGACAATTACACACTACCCCACAGGTCTCGTGATTGTCTGCATCTGCAGAGAAAGAGGGGTGCCAGGGACGAATGATACGTTGACCTCAGAGACCGATAGCAGAAAAAAGATAGTGATAAAAAGAAGCAAGACATAAGACATCAGACATAAGCAGTGGCCACTTGGGAGGGGTAGACACGGCTGGTAGATGAACAGAGGGGGCGGCGTAAACATCCGATACGCTGATGCCCTGCGGTACTGTTTGTTGTAAATACATACATACCAAGATACATTGTACAGAAGAGAGAAGAGAGAGAACGAGAACGGCACAGGTGGGCCTTCCTCCTGCCCTTCCGTGTTAGTCGTTGATGCGAAACAATGCTGCTTTTAGAGTTTTTGAATTTAGAGAGACCACTGGCGAGTCTATCGTTATTACCTGAGAGAATGGAATAAGTGAAAGGGTATGAAAATGTTTTCATCACTGATCTCTAAAGATCTACTGATAGCTTCGAGAGAAAATGAAAATGGACTAACACGAAACACGCTATCCCACGCAGCTACAAGCAGACATTGGGGGCCGTCCGTAGTTTCCTTAATCATGGACTCATTTGAATGTTGAGTATATCTACATCACAAGTATCGAAGGCATAATGTCGATTTCATATTTCTAGCACTCCCTCCCTGCCAGGTGTCTTTCTTTCTTTCATCCTTCTTTTACAATCGTCATCGCCTGACAGGACCTGTATTAAAGGCAGAGTACTTTACCATCCCTAGGCCCCTGTTAACAGGGTAGATTTTGATCCTGGCTTGACGTCGATGATAGATGAGGTGAGTACAGGCCTACATGCAGGACAAGACCAAGGTGATGTGCGTATATTTCTTCTGTCTTTCCTTTCTTTTTCTCCTTAGTTGTTCTTCTCGTGATTTCTGCTCGCAGGGGCATCCTCTGGTCATGCGGTTTCACTTCAGGTGGGAATTAGCTACGGACCCTAGGCGTTTTACAGAGACTAGCACTATCAGAGCGTAGACTCCCTAGACTAGAGGATGATCGACGGTGTAGACCGAGCACCGGGTCATGTAGCGTAAGGAGCCGTCCGACGTGGGCGGAGGAGATTGAGTATGTAGTATGTAGATGAGACCAAGGTTAAGAGCGAAGAAATATCCGGAAATATTAGACGAAATCAGCTAAGAGGGGTTCCAACGTGTTTCTACTCCCTCAATAATACTAAAAAGAAGAAGAGTCAGAAGTGGAAGGTAAGGACTAGGGCCAGGTCAAAAGAAACCCCAATTAACAAACGCCAAATCGACAGGGCTGAACTCGCTGATGGGCGCAGATATGGAGGGGGCAGGGAACAGGGAACAGTGGACAGGGAGTTTGTTTGATGTTTGGTGTTTGGCCGCTAGAAACATACGACCGTGTAGCAATAGTATCCTCGTGCTATAACAGGGAAGAACTATAATTCTCGACTCCTGAACGAAGGTGAGGATTCGCTCGGGGAATAGTCGACGAGCGTCCGGTCGATGTTCAATGGTACGGCGCCAAGGAGTAGACGGGCGTTGTCTCTGTTTCTTGCATCTTATTATTTCGGGGATCCCCTGCCATTAGACTGCAGATACAGATAGATGCAAAAGCAAACATCGACAATTTTGTCCTCACCGCTCAAGTCAAATGCATCACTGCAGTAGTGCTGTCTCTTGTGTGGTCTCTTTTGTTTGGTTTGGTTTCTTAATCCAGCCTACAAATTTTCATGGTCCCGTGTCCTTATTTGTTTTGAGATGGCTTTGCTTCCCGTGTTTTCCCATATAGTGATGGTGACGCCAACGCCAACGCCAACGCCGTGGTCGGGCAGGCAGGGTAATCCTGCATTTTAATCAATGGGCTTTAGATTAAAAGTACGTCTGGGGTGCTCACAAAGCTTCCGTCAGCTTCTGTGTTGTGCACCCAAGATGTGATGGAAGAGTCACAGAAGAGTCAAGTAATACGACAGGCCCAACAGACACTCTCGGTAAGAGTTTCCTATTGTAAAATAAACAAACATATTTAATATTGGCAAACGGTCAAGACTCAAAACAACACAGATAGTATCCAATAGTATAACCAGACGAAGAAGGAAAAGAAGAGTGAGAAATAGAAAAGAAACATCATGAGACAAGGCACACCATAATAAGAAAACTCAATCAGGAGGAGCAATACGAAAAAAAACTAGTCCGACACAATAACAGAAAACCCAATTACATCATGACCCAATATCCAGTCCCAAGCAAACCCGCGGTAACTTAGCAGCGCAATAGCCAACGTGCATCAATGTGCATTGCCAATGACGGCAGATCCCATCTCCTCTATCCCACTTTGCAGTCTTCCCGCCTTTTACTCCGAATTCCTTTCTCGTTCTTACTTGCAAAATGCAATCGAGTGTCGTTTGTGTGCTATCGTACAAATGAAAAGAAAAAAAGGCAAGTGAGACTGGCAAGTAATGTCAATGTATGTGCACAAGGAAATGCCAAAGCCGAATAACCTGTGGCAAGGAACGGAGACCGAAAATGTATGAGCGTTGGTTGGAAAGAGGAAGAAAAGAACGAGGTCCGATAGTGAGATAAAAATAACCGAGCATCCAGGAAACAAAAGGATGATGAAAAACAAATAAAAACAAATAAAAAGTAATGGAGAGAAAAAGGAGAGGTCCAAAAAGTACTTGAAACAATAGGCCGAGAAAAAGGAGAGAAAAATTAAGTAACACAATGTAGAAGGAGGTCGTAAAAATCACACATAGAAAAACAGTAAAGGAAGAATAAGTGACCGAAGACGATTATCCCCAAGACTCCTTGGAGAGGTAATAAAACCCTGGGGTCACAGCACTACCCAAGGGGGGGCACGGATGAGAGAAAGACTCCCCCTATCCCACCTTTGTTGTTATTCTCACCAGCCGGCACGGGAAGTCGAGGGCGAGTTCGGGTTCGAGCCCCGAGTGAGCCAGGTCACAGCCATCTCGGCTGCGTCTTCTCTGGCATTGTTGATGTTCTTGCCATCGTACCAGTACCGTGCGGTGAACACTGAGCCGTAGATGGATACCCGGCTCGACCACGCTGTGCGGCCGCCTTTTTAGTTAGTATGTAGGTATGCATGTAGTAGTGATAAGTAAATTATGGTGTGATGTAGGAACAATGCTTACCGCGTCTATCGGAGAAAATCTGAAAGTTTGGGGCCTCGATGTTGTAGCCACGGCAAGCCTCTATTTTTGTTAGCAAGCTAGTTTGTATTTTTAGGTCAACTCTGTAGGTGCCTTATGTCTGATCATACCGACGAGTCTATCTTGCCATTGCGAGGCACTGGACTTCTTGGAAGGGGTGTGAGAGGAAGACGAGGAAGAAGAGCCGGCCATTGTGAAGAGGAAGAGGTGGGATTTGCTGGTTGTAGTTGTGGGACTGGTAGAATAGAGCAGAAGTAGGGCAGAATGCAAAAGACAAAAGACAAGGTTTTGTCGTAACCGAGTAGAAGCCGGTGATAATGTGACGACTTGACAGGTGTGATGAAGCCGCAAGGTTGCAAGGTTGTAAGATGTGAAGAAGATGGTGGCTGAGAGTGGTAGAGTGCTGGATCAGTTGAGGCTGATAATTCTAGAGGTAGAGATGTGGTAATGCGGGTTTAAGATGGCTTTTGAAGGTCAGTTTGAGATGAGGTTGAATGAGAAGAGGAAAGAGTAGAGGTCAGCGATGGGACTATATATCCTCAAGAGCTTTGGTCAAAAGACGAGAGATACATAGTCGTGGCACTCGTCTAATGCATGGCCCTGTGGGGTGTGTGACTGCTCTCCCCCTTTACTCTTCTTTTCGTTCGTGTTTTTTAATCTGAATTTTCTATCATAAAACATATCTTTTCTTTTTTTTGCCTTTTCTGTTTTTGTTTGTTTGTTTGTGTTATTAACCTGTAAATTAGCCTCAGTTTTGTTGTTCTCACTGCATTTATCTCATTTATTGTTTCCTCGTGTCCTTGGGCACCCTTTTAAACTGACTACCGTCCACTCTATGTCTGAACGTAGTGCCAATTCGGTTGCTCGCGGCTGCTGGCAGCAAGATAATACAGGAAACGTCACACATATTCCCATGTCGTGTTCAAAGGCAACGGGAAAGGAGGCAAACGCAGATGGGTTACCCCATGCCCTGCCCTTCCGGGTCGTCGCCATTTATTTTATTTTATTTTTTTATGATTGTTTCTTTTCCTTCTTTCTTTTTCTCGTTCATTTATAGTTCTCTCCATCATTTGTACTTCTCTTCGCCACGAACCCCCCCGCAGCCGTGCCCGACGTATTGTCAACTATCAAACGACAGCATGGCACCTGGCCGATCATGAGAGGGCGCCTCACCTAAGAGAGACAGTACATTCTGTAGCTGTCAGCTCTGACAGCCAGGCTTGCCTTGAAATAGCTGCAGGCTCTAAGTTGTCCGCAAGCTGTAAGCATGAGCTGTACGTTTGCCTGCCCCTTGGAAATCAGACAACGACTCTCAGCCGCGACTCCGTGGGAAATAATAAGCGGAGAAAGAACACACAGCAAACGCATAATGAAAAGAAACACTTGCACTTTTTTTTGTGATACAAGCACTTACATTTTTCAGGGCGGTCGTGTGGACACAGCGGATAAGACGTCTATCCGTCATATTGCAACCTGACCTGGATGCAAGACAAATATTGGCCGTGTAGGAAGAGGATACCAACAGACAAAAGTGCAGAAACGAATGCAGAAACAAACACACAAGACATAAAAATGCATATTGTTATCCTTCACGTTTGCTGTGCCGAAAGGCATCATGCTCCGTGTCGTTGGGGTTCGGTGTAACACAACAGCCGTTGAGAGTATCGGCTATGGCTTTAAATATAATAATTCTCCAGCGGATGCGAGAATGCAACAGCGACTCGCTGTTCCTATTCCTACTATGTAAGTATTGTTTCTCGACTGATCAACGCTCTGGCAAATAACAAAATGCAACCGTTTGGAAATTTGGGTCGCCAGTGTTTCGAAATAATACACAGAACATAAAGTTGAAAAAAGAGAAGAAATTTTAAATTAAAGAAAAGGAGAACGCATAAGAACAAGGAAAGAAAGCAGAGCAGAAAAAAAGACAGAAGAAATAAAAAAGGAGAACAAAAAAAGACAGAGAAACCAAAAGAAATCAAGACAGATACCAGACTCAGCTTCTGTCGTATGATGTGTTCATTTCTCATCTCTCATTTCTTATCGAAGAGAACTTGCAGTAATAGGCCTCTCATATCATAGCGGGTGCTGGCAAGTTTCATATTGCACCGCTCATGATGCCATGAACAGCAAAGCGCTGACTTCGTGTTGATAAGTCTTTTCAGAGGTAGGCGGTGGCATCTCGCTCGGACTTCATCCCATAGGACGCCAGCTGCAGGTCCGACCTGTTACCAATCAATGATCCCAAGATCGATGACTTGCTCCACCTCCAATGAGAGAGCTGGCCCCATCTTCTTCTTCAAACATAAAGCCACATGCAAGTATCTTCATCGCGCCCTCCACACAGACAGGGGCATTTTGTCTTGTGATGTAGTTGCGCATCTTGAACGAACAACTGGGAACTGAAAATCCCCACTTCTGGTGCTCGTCTTATGCAATTTAGTAGCGAGTGACGCATTCTCAGGGCCTGTGTTGTGCATGTATGTGCTTGTGGAAGTTTCGAAACTTCTGAAAGAAGCTCTCAGAATGTTGGCTCGGAGAGGGGGGGAAGGGGTGGCAACGCAAGCACATACACACCATGTTCGGTGTCAAATGTAAGGCACCATCGCTGCACCTGCTAATCCACCCCCATGTAAATTTAAAAGCCTCGTCCCGTCCCATCGGGTAGAGCCCGAGTCTTTTGTTGGGCAATATTACAGTATGTGCGTTGTGTGCGTTGTATGGCCAGCCAGGCCATAGGTCTCCGTTTAATGGTGAGTTTGGGCATTGGCCTTGTAAGAGGATTGGCAATGCAGCACCGCCACTAGCAATGCCAAAGCCCTCCAGGGGCACAGCCATAAAGCGTAGGAATATCTGCACAAAGTAAGATTGTCAGCGATGAACGAATTCAGCCTGGAGCTAGTGTAGAAATGGCCATCTTTAAAACAAACGCATCCCCAAATACTAAATAAGGTGCGTTGCGAGTAGTTTTCAGCCAAAGTTGGCCGATGCGGCCAATACAAGAAGAGCCGACACCTCACCACACCCTTTTTTAGTCACTAGACGGTTTTTTTTTGTTGTGCTTGGTCTCTGCATGCATATGAAATATGGCAGTCTCTTTGATGCTGAGTGACGTGTACTTCTCGGTGTCTATCATCGAGGCCATGAAAAGCTTGCTGGCAGCTTATTCTCAATGTGGGATGCATCCTATTCGTGTAGTTTTGACAGGATATGTCTCGAATGTTTTGTGCCTGGAGACACCAGTATGCCGCCTTCTGCTTGGGAAATCGGCCTGGATAAGTACTAGACTAGAGTCGTTGGTATTGCATGCGCCGCGCTATTGGTTAGTCGTAGTCGCTGCCGAAGCTTGATGTTGGAGTTTTTTTTCGGGTAATTTCGATGACGAAATATTAGCTGCCGCCGACTGGCTAGCAACTCTTCGTTCGCTGATCGTATGACTAGAAGCTTGTAGGAGTAACATGGACGAGCATACTATTGCCAGATTAGCACATCCGGGTATGTCCTCGACTCCTCCCGGACCAGGCTCTGGCGTTGTATCATGTAAGGCCGCCATCAGGCACAATATACAGAGTATAGGGCATGCCGAACATGGGATGCCTCTCACGCATGTGGTGGCGCGCCGAAGTCTCGTATATGCGCCAAAGTCGAAGAAAGCCTTGTTTTATTGTGTCTTGCTTCTCGCCAGCCCTGCCAGCAAATAAATCGGAAGCTGATTAGATGCGTTGTTTTAACCGCTTCGCTGGCGATACATCTACACCGGATGCAGACTACTGCGGCTATGGCCTCAGCGAGTGACGCTGGCCTAGGCAGGCCAGACCAGCCCATCCCAGAAAGCAGTCAGACGTGCCAGCTGGCCCACAAAGTGGCGGCGATGGTGAGATAAGGCTAGGTTGAGGATCATGCAGGTCTATAGGCCTGTAGATATGCGAGTCATTGGGACCCAACGATCGCATTGTTAGCCGAAGCCAAGAGGGCGAGCCCCCCCGCCATTTGCCATCCAGGCCGTGAATTCATTCGCAAGTGCCCCTTGCAGTGAAACATGTTTGTGGCTGCAATTTGCAGTCGGGCAGCCCTGGGCGCTGGTATCGGATAGAGGAGACCGGAGGAGGCAGAAGGGGGGGAAAGGCGAAAGAGGGCGCGAGGAGGCATGTGGCAGGAGACACGGTGAGATCCGGCCTGTGTATAGTCAGCTGTTCGTGAATTCAAGTCCAAGCAACTATCCGTCGCCGTGCAGAGATGATATATCATGCAATACCTGTGTAGCAGTGGTTATCATCCAATATTTGAAGACTGGGGAATGGACAACATAAAGACTGAATGAACCAAGCGAAAATAAACCGCCGTTGGAGGGTTCACAGGGAGCACAGAAAATGAAATGAGAAACAAGACAGAGACAAGACAGATTGGCCTAGGTGCGACTTGACGAGAGCACGGCGGAGAGTCGAGCGGCACTGCATTTTTCTAGCCGGTGACACGGGGGTGGCCTTGAAGGAATTGCTATCATATCGGCCTCCAGAAGGCAACGTCGTTCGTCTGCCACCTGTCATCTGGTCGTCTGAGTGTGTTGCACTGTATGCAGTGGGCATGGGGGTAGCAAACGCAACATGTGCGATAGAGGGGATGGCTGGGGGCACTGCCTTGGAGATTGCATCGGAGAGTGACTCTGGAAGGTTGAAGTTCGTAGAGTGGGTTGTTGTGCTTCGTCAAAGAAAGATGGAAAGATGAGGGATTGGGGATGAATACGGAAGAGGAGTCTCGGCCTCAACAGGAGATGGGACAAGTATAGAATATATTGGGGCGTGTACAACAGATACGTGACAGTAACAGGATCCAGAATGGGAAAGGGCAGGTGGGCAGCTAACCACACAAAAGGCAGGACCGGGGTTTCACGGGTGGCACACGGGGAGATGCACCAATGTAGAAGGAACGACTGTATTCGGAGCCGCATGAATTCGGAGAGAGCATATTATCTTCAGGATAGAAAATTGCCAAACGGCGGCCATGGCGCCGCCACACCCTATACATTTCCATGACAACCTTATTCGTCTGCAAACTCTTGAGGGTTTCTATAATGTACCCAGATGTCACAAGTGTAACAAATACTACGCACGAACATACGTTTGCACAATGATGTTCATATGACCTAATGCATCGTTTCAACGGCACACCAATATGTCAAGGCAAGCAAAAAGCAAAAGATAGAGGCAGTGTATCAACGGGTAGTGTAGGCTCGCCATGTACTATATCGGGCAGTACTACAGTATAAGAAAACGATAAAGGAATAAATGAATCACGGCATGGCAACAATGGCTCTTGTGGCAGGTGTAGTCTGCCATCCTGTGTGTCTGTGTAGAAGGCAGCTAGAAGGAGTAAGAGAGCCTAGCTGGTGTCTGTGAAGTCCTTGGTTCGGATAGAATGCCAAAAAGTAGATTAGGGATACGTTCAACTAGAGCACACGAGGCAAACTTGTATGCATCCGAGGCTGGTTTGCATCTGGAACGAATCTACAGATAACAGGTACAGATCCTAACGCAACCCATCTTTTCATGCAGGAGGACGATGGGGGAAGAGTGAAATACATGATACGTGACACATGATACATGATACATAGTACATAACTCAACCAGGCAAGCCGGCCAAGTGCATATCTCGAAGATAATAAACAGTTGTCTCATCACGAGAATATAATGTGTCTGCTCTCTGTTGTCTGATATCTGCAGGGTGACCCGGCACATCAGACAGTTGCACTCGTGTGATGGCCTCTGCCGTGGAAGCTGAACAAGTTTCAGGTATCAGAGTATTGTAGCCAGCAGACTCAAAGATTTGCTAACTTATGCGAGGTGTAGGCATATTAATGATACCAAAGAAACAGTCGTAATTGTTATGTATTCTACAGTTCCTTTATATATTTGGGTTTACAGTCGAAATGTTTTGCCAGCTTCTCTATAACATTCAAATAGAACCAAACTTATTATATTATATAATAGGACAATCTCGGACAAATAACGTTTTGGCGAAAATGAGCATTATGTGTATCTTTTTATGTTCTTTCATTTTGGTATACAATTTTGTTTTGATTTTCGGTAGTTTATTTCAGTATTGTTTATGGTTACAGCTTGACAAAACTAGGAACTTGATGTCAACAAAAAGTCACACGCTACAGCTATAAGGCATCCACAAAAATAACCAAAGAGACCATCACTTTAGACTCTATATTCCAGACTTCACCCTTGTGATTCTACAAACGAGGCTCAATGCATCACGAACAGGAACGCGGCGATGCCGACTCGGCCGGAGAAGCGGCCGTACGTTAATGATATATTTAGTATCGGTTATTAGTTCTATTGTAACAAAGTGACCGAAATATCCGATCTTATAAAGTCTAAATATATATTATGAAAAAGACATGTCGTCACACGAGGCTGCCAGCTTGATAGTGCTTGATGAGTCAGCCTGTCAGCTGCCATTCTCTAGCTCTCAATTCCCAATTGCAGTGACTGCCGTCACAAGAGTGATTAACCCGTTACTATGGCAGGTGGACTCCATACCGTCGGTCGGCTCCTTGGAGAAGAGTGGAGCACATGCATGGGGCGAGGCAAAGGGCAGTGCTCCAAAGAGCTTACTATGTATGCGTTGCTGCTTCTCCGCAATCTTAGCACCTGAACCTCGGTATGTACCCCATAAGCATAAGCCGACGGGCGCTCTTTCCGCTTTCTTTCACGGGGCCCGGGGTGACCTTAGGCAGAGGGAGAAGAGACGCGGAGGAGTTGTAGGAGAAGAGTAAAAAGGAAAGAGCAACTGACCATTGGTCATTCTGTCATTCTGCTATTCAGTCGCTAGTCAGGTCGTAGCATCGTTTGCGGTACATGGGGTCTCCTTGTGTTATTTGAGACACTTAGTCCTCTTCGTCCCTTCCCCAGTTTCTCGGTCCTTTCTTTCTCTTTTTTCTTTCTCTCTCTTTCTCTTTTTCTTCTGTGTCCTTATTTGTTTCTCCTTCTTCCCCATACGTATTCCCACAACACACAAGATGCCTTTCGATACTGAGCTCACCCGCAAGCTGGGGATTAGAGGTTTGTCATCATTGCCATGTGACCGTCGTCGGCCCAAAAAACCAGCTAACATCTACAGTCCCCGTCGTGCAGGGCGGCATGATGCATGTCGGTAAGTCCATTACGATATCTACAAATTTACGAATCCCTGCTCTCTGATGGCTACGACATGGACAGCTGACCTTTAGGCTACGCCGAGCTTGCCTCGGCCGTGTCCAACGCCGGCGGTCTCGGCCTCATCACCGCTCTCATCTTCAAAACCCCCGAAGAACTGCGCGCCGAAATCAAGCGCTGCCGCACCATGACCAGCAAGCCCTTTGGCGTCAACATCACGCTGCTGCCGTCGCTCGTGCCCCCAAACTACGCCGCCTATGCGCAGGCTATCATCGACGAGGGCATCCGCGTCGTCGAGACTGCCGGCAACAGCCCCGGCCCCGTCATCACCATGCTCAAGAAGGCCGGCATCATCGTGCTGCACAAGTGCACCTCCATCCGCCACGCCATCAGCGCCGTCAAGCTCGGCGTTGACTTCCTTTCGATCGACGGCTTCGAGTGCGCCGGCCACGTCGGCGAGTCGGACATTACCAACTTTATCCTGCTGAGCCGCGCGCGGCAATCCCTCAAGGTGCCGTTTATCGCGTCGGGCGGTTTCGCGGATGGCCAGGGCCTGGCGGCCGCGCTGTGCCTGGGTGCGGCAGGCGTGAATATGGGCACGCGGTTCATGTGCACGGTGGAGGCGCCGATCCACCAGAACATCAAGGAGGAGATTGTGCGGGCGCAGGAGACGGACACGTCGCTGGTGCTGCGGCGGTGGCGCAACACGACGCGGCTGTACCGCAACAAGGTGACGGAGGAGGCGCTCAAGGTGGAGACGGAGAGCAAAACGGGCGAGTTCTCGGAGATTGCGCCTTTTGTGAGCGGCGCGCGCGGGCGGCAGGTGTTTATCAACGGTGACCCGCAGTACGGCGTGTGGACGGCGGGCCAGGTGATTGGCCTAATCCACGACATTCCGACGTGCGACGTGCTGGTGAAGCGCATTGAGAAGGAGGCCGAGGAGGCGCTGCGGTCCAAGCTGGCCCTGCTGAAGCCGGAGAGCAAGCTATAGACGGTGTGTTATCCAGCGGAATACATTTTGTATTTTGATACATTGATATATTTTGATATAGAGTTTAATTGGTTTGTTGGCATTATTTCACATTGACTCTCTGATTAGAAATGTGTGTGCTGGATAGGGCGGGAATGGGGTGAAACATGCTGGTCATATCTCAGTCTGTGGCGGCTCGGGTCCATGGTTCTTGTCTCGACCCATACCGGTGAGTCTTTGTCAATGTTGTCGATGCTATGTTATTAATGCATAATACCGATGTTATGACATGTCGATATTGCGATCTCCTGTCGGATCCGAGCTCGGCGAGCGAATGTGTAGACCAATGTAGACAAAGATAAACCCCGATAGCCAACGAGAAAGACGCCTCTCGCCATGTGTCTGCGCTCTCTCTCCAGGTGAATGCGAGGAGATGCAGGGCGGGGGCGATGTATCTGTGCTGTGATCTGTGCGGTGACTGTGTAACACCTTCTTTATTGTTGTCTATCATCTACTCTGTATCATCCGAGTGGCCAAACAACGTCTTGCCATAGGTCATCGGGGCCGTCGAGGTCACTCGATCTTCCCTGCAGCAGACAACTGTCGAGCTGGCGGTGCACAGCGTCAGATCTGCGACAGAGTCTGTTCAGATGAGCCCAGATTGGAGACTCGAACTCTCGGAGAGTGAAGACTTGCGCGGTCTGCTTTCTGGCTGTCTGTCGTATCTTTTGGCTGCGTATTTTCTATTTGTGCATCATGCCGATGCACCCTGTATCCCCATCGCAGATGTTGCTGCGTACCTCGAGTTCTACTCTGCACATTGATTCAATTCTAATGTTTATATTCACTACTCACCGCGCAATACACGCTGTCGTATGCGGCTTGCAATGATACCTATCTGCAGCCACAGCAACCTTGTAAATTGTAGCCAGTGACGTTCTACTTTGCTCTCTCTTTCTCTGTCTCTCTGTCCTTCTGTCTCTCTCTTCTTCCGTTATTTCTCTGCTTGCCTCGCCTCTCATATTTCCTCTAGGTCACGCGCTGCACTCAGGGGCTGCCAGCCTGATGACTCAATAGCAGTTGCTAGTGTAGGCTGCAACTGTTCCATTTGCTGTAATATGTACTAAGATACATACATACTGTAATACTGTAGCAAAATGCCAGCAAGGGCTAGACCACTACAGACACCAGAAACTCTAGTCACTCGACACTTCAGACAAAGCCACTACAGCAGACACCACGCTAGACCGTCCGCAGCCATCTGCAACATTCCAGCCCTTCAGGTGGGCTCTGGTGCGAGAAACAGTCCATTGGGAACGAGGGGCGGAGCGGCTAGCACCCCATTTCTCTTTTTTAATTTATTTAGTTATTAAATAAAGTATTTAATTTGACACAGCGGCCTCCGTAGCACAGTCTTGGAGTCTTGGAGTCTTGCCCTTGCGGTGTCTCAGTCAGCAGAGAAAGTCACCCTCAGCTGGAATACAGTGAGCAGGTACATTTTAGCGATGTATAGTATCTTACACGCACATGCTCAGGGTGGTTCCCCGTCCAGACAGGGCAGGCGAAGCAGGGATCGGCGCTTGGCGCTCCTTCTCCCCCCGTTCGCGGTTCGCAGTCACTGAGCAGCCCGTCCTTGGTAAAGTGGCTACGTAGTAATAGTGCTCTGTACAAAGTAGTGTAAAGTAGTCTGATACCAGTCTGATACTGAATCGTCATAAGATGTTTGCCAGTCGCCCCTTCCGAATCGTCTGATGCCGTTACAAAAATGGAAACTGCGACTGACACTGCTGCACGCACTTGCACCGCATCTGCGCATAATTGACTGCACCTGCCTCGTGTAGAAGACAAAGATAGAAATCAGGAGAGAAGGCAAGAGAGAAAACATAAGAGAGCTTGTCAACGAGGCAGGAACGACGCTCGTTGTAATTGAGTGTTTTGGCCAGTGGGGGCCGTTCCTGCTTTCTTTTTGATTTACATAGTATTTTAGATTGACTTCAACGGCAACAGCCTCCCCCCCCCCCCCCCTCCCCCTACAGTACCTCTACATAGTACGCCTACCTCCAGATTCACACCCAAGTCTCATCACCCACCCTCTCTCCGCGTCACATCGTGCCCCTCACACAATCAACACAATCTTGTGGTCCCTCGGTCCCTCTCACATCTTATTGCAAAGGAGTATACGAGTAGTGCACATCATTTTGTTTTCAGTTACATCCAAGCAAGAATACTCTGCCAATAAATACTACAGAGTAGAGTATTTTTTCCCTTTATCCTTTTGCTCCCCTAGTTGCCCCACACCATTTGGGCCAGAAGGGCACCACAGCTGCCCAAAGCCAGGCCAAAGAAGGCAAAGAAGGCCCAGAAGGCCGAGAAGAGAGACAAAAGACGGGCCAGAGCCGGACAAGAGACTGGGAGAGAGAAACAAAGATCAACAAAGCAAGACACATCCATACCAGCCGACTTTTCTGCACTCTTCGGCAGCATAGCTTCCTCTTCCCTACTTTACATCCTATCACGATTTTTGCCAACTTGCCAACGGCTCTTGCATTGCTCTCCTCACTCTTCACCTCGACTGCTCGACCGCTCGACTGCTCAACTGCTTTGACCTCCTGCACCTCGTCTTGTCACTCCACCGCCGATTTAGAGGCCACTACCCGTCTTCTCAACCTCGGTGACGAAGCTGCTTGCGCACACGACCAGCTTCAAGCTGCAACGACACTCTTCGAGCAATTCAACACACAATGCTGATGCTCGCGGCCTTTTTTTCGCACACGCACACCTCGCCGACTATTCTTCCTCGCTAGATCTCCAGGCCTGTTCCAGCCATTTCATCCAACCGGCCAACAGCTCTATCCTGCAGCCCGCATTTCACAGCTCTCGTCTAGACTTGTCGCTCGCCGAATCGCCTCGCATACGTCTGCTCCTTGCTCTCTTTAGCCCCTGCCACAACTCATCTACACTTTCCAAAATACAATTGCCACAGCAAGGCAACAATCGAAAGCCACATTGATTGTGCCGTTCTCGACCAGGCGCATTTCGCAGTCACAATCTTTCTGCTGCGCTGTTGCATTTCTTTTGACGATTGCGCCTATTCAGCCTTAGCTCCTCGTCACTTATTCTCTCATTCACTTTACTTATTACCCCCTCATTTCAAAACAAAAACATATCAAGACTCCTCACTCTATCAGCCCACAAGCACACTCTGCATCTTTGCAGCTTCTCCCGAGATAACATACTTCGTGCAGCCACATCTGCTGTATCGCCCTCTACTTTCTGTTCCTATCAAGCATCGACGCCAAGCTGCCAAGCTGCCAAGAACGGGTTTTTCTCCGCTGCCATACCTCGTTGAATCGCCCTCTTCTCGTGGTTTGCCATTTGCGAGGCCTCGTCACGCCCCGCCACGTGCTCCTCCCCAGCTTGTCTCCCCTCTCTCGACATCACATCTTTCGATTTGTCTCTGTTTTTTTCTTTCAACCTGCCAATCATTCAACCTTGCCTGCCATCATTGCCAAACTAGCAACTAGCTGTCGTAGACGTTGATACAGACTGGCTTGTCTGCTCTCTCACCGACACTACACCGCCAACTTGTGGCCTCGATTCTTTCGACCCCGACTCTTCGACTCCCAGCTTCTGTCCTTTGCAAACAGGCCGCCTGCACGACTGCCGATCACCCACTCTTGCTACAGTTTTGTGTTAGCTATCCTGTCTCCAGTCGCACACTTGCCTCTCACACGCACAACCACTCACAACCACTCACACATTCACATCCGCCCACACGTATCCCACAACCGCCACCATGTCGCACAAACCAATGTCTATGGAGGCTGTTATGGACGAGGAGCGCAAGGCCGTTCTAAGCCTGCTCGAATCTAACAACAATAGGCGGTCGTCTAGCAGAGCCAGCCATGGTCGCTCCGAATCGCCTTTCTCACGCAGTCAGCTATCCCCTCTCGCGTCACCCATGGAACGTTTGCTCGATTATGACGATCTTGATGCCCCCCCCTCAGACCTTGTCCCAGTCCCAGCTATTGGCGGTTCACCTCGCGCAAGCCCGCGCCCGGCCCAGGCGCAACCAATACGCAGCATGCTGGACATTGGCGGCCCGCCGCCCATACCTTCAACCGGCAAGAGCATGCTTGATATTGGCGGCCCGTCCGCGTCATACGCTCCCGTTTTCAGTGCCCAGAACTCGCCAACCGAGCCAAACCACCGCTTGCCCACTATGCACAGGCACAGTATTGCCAACCCTTCCTCGCACCCACGGGCCATGTCCGACACGGCGGGCCGCCCCTCTGACTTTGGCTACGGTAACCCGTCAAGAGGAAATCCCGTCTCTGCTTACCAGTTTTCCGACATCATCACCGGCCGCGAGAGTGTCAAGCCCACTAAGCGCAGCTCGCTGTCCAGTAGCAGCAACGCCCAGCAGGGAAAGCGCGGCACCAGTATGGCTGAGGTGATGCGTGGCTCGGATATGAGCAGCCTGAAGCTGCCCGGCGCGCTGCCCCTGGGCCGCAACTCCATCAGCGGGCCGACACATTCTTCGTCAAAGTCTAGATCGCCACACAACCGCCTTGGCCTGCGCTCAAAGTCTCCCCACCTTGGGCTGAACTCTAGGGCTCTCAGCCCGGCTGCGGCGTCGCTGGTCGCCGAGCAAGAGTACGACTACAGCAACGCTTACAAGAAGCTGTCTGACAGCCGGTTATTGAACTCGGGCGGCAGCCTGGGCAATCTGGCCATCCAGAATCAGGCGCGCGAGAAGAACAGCACCATTCAGCGCCTGAAAAAGGACTACATGGGTCCCAACGGCGAAGACTTGGCCGAAGACAGCACGGACGACCATGCGTCATCGTCCGACGACGAAGGCGAGCGTGGCCGCCAGAAAGATAGAACCTTTACTATTGCGACCAAGAGCCCGTCGACCTCGTCGTCGCCCATCGACACGCGCAAGGATGGCCGTAGGGTACACAGCCTGCTTGCCGCTGCGGAGGAAGAGCGGATTCACGTGGCCACATCTCAGCCGTACAAGTCGCTGCTGGAACCGCAAATAACAATTACCAGTGCGTCGGGCGAGAAGACCAAATCATCGAAGCAGGGCGTGCGGCCGACCAACAGCTTTGATTCTAGAGCAGCGAACGACTCGGACGAGGAAGCACAAATCTCGGCCATTAAGCGGGCTCAAAACCTGACGCTCACCATGACGCCCATCATGTCGTCGCCCGAGGTGCAGCGCTCTATCCGGATCATCTACCGCGGCGAGTTTTCCAAGGTGCAGAAGAAGGCCATTGACGATGAGCACAGGCGCGTGCGAAAATACCTTGTGGCTACCGATCTCAGTGACGAGTCGACACACGCGCTGGAATGGGCTATCGGCACGGTGCTGCGCGACGGCGATACGCTGGTGGCGATCTACTGTGTCGACGAAGAGACGGGCATCCCCGGCAGCGAGGAAGAGGCCAAGATGCGCGAGCTGCAGGCCAAGGCGGTGTCGACGACATCCAGCCTTGGCAAGCTGCCGGAGCCGTCGACGCCGACACTCGCATCGGCCACGCTGGCTGCGGTGCGCGGCAGCGACAGCGCACGATCGGCATCGCCTGCGCTGGGCCGAGGCGACCAGTCACCCGCTGACGAGGACCGCCGGCGTGCGGTGCAGTCAATCACAGACCGCGTCGCCAAGCTGCTGCGCAAGACGCACCTGGAGGTGCGCGTGATTGTCGAGGTGCTGCACTGCAAAACGCCGCGGCACCTGCTGACCGAGGTGATTGACCTGATTGATCCGACGATGGTGGTGCTCGGCAGCCGCGGCCGTAGCGCGCTCAAGGGCGTGATTCTGGGATCATTCTCCAACTATCTGGTAACCAAGAGCAGCGTGCCGGTCATGGTGGCGCGCAAGCGGCTGCGCAAGCAGGGCAAGCACAAGGGCGCGGCGCCGGTGGCCCAGGTCAACAACCTCAACAACCCGGCGGCACGCAGTCTCGCCAATGCAAAGATTGACTAACCTTTTGCTTCTTTACTCTGTTCTTCACTTATCCTCTTTTATTACGTCTTTCACTTCTCCTCTCTGCCAAGCGTCTTACTAACATATCATTATATTCTTCATTGAGCGTTCCTGTCTACTATTCTGTCGACGCGGCTCGTGCCCGTCCGAATCTGTTGTGTTTTCTGTTGTATCTTTTGGGTCTTTGGTGTTTAAAGGTTCTCTACTGTGTTTGCTCTTGTGTCCTAGTACTCTTCGTACGCCCTACCTATTTCATTTCTTCAAATACAAATAAAACCGAAACCGCAATAGGCGCCTGCAAGTGATTACCAATGGCAAGTCTTATCTGGCCGCATCGCCGGCCGCCCTCGAATGATACATTGGCAGCACTACTTGTTCGGATGAAAAGCGCCTGCGGTCAGTCTCTCTGTCTCGTATTCTCTCTCGTATTGTCTTTCCTTTGTCTCTTCTTTTTTCCTTCCCCACCTCACTCTTCCTCTTTTCTGAGAGTCCTCGATCGACTGCTTATCATCTGGGCTCGTTCTATCTACCATGTAGATCCAAACAACCCACACAAATGAATATATCTAAGTAGATACCTTCGTGAATAAAAACAATAAAAAACAATAAACAACCACGTCGGCCCGTTGTGTCGGCAGCCAATAGAATGTCCCCTTGCGCATCTTAAAGTGGCGGAAACGTGACTTCGCGCGTGTTGGTCCAACTTTGAACGTGTCTAACGCGTAAAGTGGTTTCTTTGTTGTTTGTTTTGGCTTGCTTCTCTTACACGAACAGTGGGTCAAAACACAACAGGCAGCAGCCGCCCCTTTGGACGCCCCTTCGGACGAACATGCAAGGAAGCAGGCGACCCAGAAATACATAATAGAGTCAAGACGGACTGGTTTTGATAGGAGAGTAATACTCGTAGAGTCGAAGACGAGGAGCAAAGTGGCCGAGTTGAGCTGCAAGGAAGGTGCGGTCGACAGACGGTGCGGGGTTCTTTCCTCGTCTGGAACGCAAGGCGTACCGAGGGTCACTTTCCCAACCAGGAGGGAAAGAGCAGCCGGATCATGGTTTGGCAAGTCGACATTAGTCAATGATAGCACTACATCACCATTCAGTAGCGATCAAAGACTCTGCTCGACATCACTTATCTCGTCGTTGTGACCGGGGTGCTTTATCTGCCATCATACCGTAGACTGGCGGTCAATAAACGGCGGCCACATTGCGCAGGACTAAGAGGCAGCCGTCCAATCCCATCACACCCGACAGCTGCAGGTGATGCGCTGGCCCAGAGAAGGCCGGCCAATGCTAGAGATGCCGTATTTGCTTGGTCTCATCCAGTCTTCTCCTCCTAGTAGTTGATGTCTTTTCTTTTTACCATACTTGAACAGATTCACGGCTCGGTTGATTGGGCGACCGTGCATGATATCCGTGCTCTCATACATAGTAGTAATTACAGTGCCTGCACGTATGCTCGATACAGTGGTTCTTTACAGCGAGCCCCATTCTTTTCAGTGCTCCTTCCCCCTGGCTGCTACTAGCTGTCTCACCCACACCACCGCAACACCAGCCTCTCGAATTCCCGCTTTCCCGCCTCGGCCAGAACAACGAACGACAAACCACATCCAAAGTGAAGACAGACACGGAGACCGCAAAAGCGAGAGACTCAACAGCCAGGCCACATCCAAGACAGCTCCTTTGCATTTGCATTCTATTTTACTCTGACTCATGCCCTAACAACGAGCACCAATATCCTGACAGTCCTTAGCCCAGGCCCTCTGTCCCTGCAGACCCCCTTGTCTTCCTCCCCTTCTCTTCTCCTCTGGCCAACATCTCTCCGGCTCTCTCTGGGTGTCCAAGTCGTCTCAGCCCTCGGCCAGCACTCTCCTCTGATCTGCCCTCTCTTTCTCTTTGTTCTTTGTGCCGTGTCTGAGCCTGTCCTTGTTTGCCCTGCCCTCCCAGCACCTCACCTCAGCCCATTGACAGACTCGAGCCCACTTCCATCCCAACTATCATCTACCACCTATCAACATTAGACTCTTCACCTTTCTTCCTTCGCCCTGCAGCCTTCGCTATCCCTCTCCCTCCCCCTCTCCCTCCATATTATACATTATATGTCACTCTCCCACTACTTCTCCGTCCTCTCCTCCTATCTACCCTCGAGGACCCCCAGACAACCCATGCAGCCGCTCTTTGCCGTGCACAACAACGTGTCCCTGCTGAGCGTCAACATTGCCCCCAGCACCTTTTTGGCTATCTTTATTGTCGCCCTGGTCTTTCTGGCCCTCTACATTCCCAAATTACCGTCTCTCTCGGGCCTCTTTGGTCTCTTTCGTCGCAAACCCAACACCAACGCCAACAACCAGGACATTGTCCTGCAGGGCGGCCGGCGCTTTGTCAGAAATCCCCAGAACCCGGATCTGTTTGTCGAGGACTATTACGGCAGTGGTGGCACCTCGCCACACCGGGACTACCGGGACTACCGGGACTATCAAGGTTACCAGGACTATCAACAAGACCCGTTCTACAAACAGAGTGGCACGATTGACTGGCGGCATCGCCAACTACCACCTCTGCCGCCACCGCCATTCCGTCCTCTGATTGCTGAGCGGGGCGACGCCGAGGACAGCTTCGACGAGTCCTATTTTAGAAAGAGGAAGAGCAGTCGCAGTGACGAATCAAGGCGGGAAAAGGAAAGGAAGCGGGAGAGAGAACGGGAAAAAGATAAGGAAAAGGAAAAGGAGAGAGAGAGAAAACGCCAAAAAGACAAGCCGAGGAGGACATCGCCCTTTAAGAGAAAGCAAAGCAGCAGTGCGAGTGCGAGTGCGAGTGCAAGTACAACGACTACTACCGAGCTTGTGCGCCGCAGCCGCCGAGAGCACGTGGACGTGTATGACTCTCCCGGCCACCTGTCTGACGTCAGCGACGAAGACAGACAGCAAGAGAGACAGCTGATCAACGCGGGCGCATTCGACGCCAATGGCAGTTCGTGGGTTTCCTTTGGTGCCCTCGGACGCCTCACATCCCGGCTTCGACCCGGCCAACAACCGGCTTCTGACGCCGTCGATCTCACCCCGCCGACGACACCACTATCCCCAGCAGCAGCAACACCAGCAGAGTACTCGGTTCCAACCACACCCAGAACTCCCACGCCAAGAACACCAACACCAAGGACACCCATCGAGCCTCGGCAGGCCCAGCATGTCCCCCCAGAAGGAGCAGACATTCGGCTACCCGTCGACGCACTCCGGCTTCCTCGAGACCGACAACGAGGAGATCGAGAGCCTACAAGATTCAGTCTCCGTCGGTGGATACAGCCCGCCGGCGTGGCGTCGCCTCGAAAACGGCGACCTTAGCTCAGGCTTTTGGCGCAAGAGTGACAATATTCTCGGCTCTCCGGATTCGTTGGAGAACCAGCCACTCTCCAACCAGTCGGCTAATGTATTTGCAGAGCGGCTTCATAGACGGCTGCAGACTCACAAACACCACACAGCAGACCGCCTTTTTGCATCACGGCCGTCTTTATCGAATTCAAGTCCGTTTGATTCGGACGACGACGATGTGGTCGACGCCGTGCTGGGGCTTGACGACGACGTCTTTGACGACCCGACCATGAGACATGGCAGCGGGTTCCTCCACGGAGATAATATCGGCTTTTCTGCAAATCTAGACCACATAAACCATATGGACCATTTTCAATCAGACGACATCATTCTCCAGCGGGCTATGCGCACACGGCTGCCCGGGAGCATGAGCCCCGAAAGGGAGCGCAGCCCCGAGCCAGACCTGATCTTCCCCAGCCCCATGACGCATATGGAGGGCATGCGCTACAAGACCCTGCAGTCCATACGTGAAGAGCGCATGGTCAGCGGTATTGCCACTCACGACGAGCCGACTGGCAACTATATCCGCTTTGCTGTCCGCGAGGGTCGTGGACATAAACACAGTGGAGTCAACCCGGCTATCGGGTACATACGTAGCAAACTGCAGTTAATAACACAGACATGGGTGCACGCCATTGTGTCCGTCGTCGTGTCCATCTTGGCCCTCGCCGCCATGCGCGGACTGTCACAGTCAGCCGCGGGCATGCACCCCGTCCCCGATCTTGTCAAGGTCGCCGGCGTTGCGCGCTCGTTTGAGCCGCTCATCTACTACTCGGAGACTGGTGTCGCACAGGTATATGACCTGGAAGCAACCGGCGTCGCCGTCTGGGACCTAGGCGAAAGTGTACGTCTCAGCAATCTGACGTCGGCGCCCATTATTGTCAAGCAGCTGGACGATCTCAGCGACACCCTCCGGACTCTTGCCAGGGAGTTAACAAAGTTATTTGCCAATATTGACGGCGACATCGACGCGTGAGTCCTTTTTTGAAATTTTGAGCGGTTCCCCCTCTTCCTTCCAAGTTCTTTACTAACTCTGTAGCATTCTGTATGTCATGGAATGGGCACGGCGAGAACTCTCACAACTGCAAGCCTCACCATCTGCGTCGTCTTCCTCATCGTCTTCGTCATCGTCTTCGTCATCACCATTCTCATTGGTCTCCAGGCCGCTCACGCTGGCCTATGACAACGCCTACTCGCTGCTCTCCTATGCCGGCATTTTGGAGAACAGAGACACTGGCCTGCCTACGACGGCCGGCGCGCTGACAACGGCGCTTTTTGGCATGTCTGGCCCGCAGCGCACGCGCGCCGTGCTGCACCGCACGTTTGACGATGTCCTACAGGTGCTCGAAGAGGCCGTCACGGCCGAGCTGCAGCACAGCCTTGCCCTGTTTGCCCTCTTCCAGGCCGTCGACCAGCAGTTCCTCAACATCGTGCGCACTGTCGCGCGCGAGGCCAGCGTCCAGGACGGTCAGCGTGCCGATTTGCTGGCAGGCCTGTGGACGCGCATCCTTGGGCCCAGCGCGGCGTCGACGGTCAAGTACGAACGCAACCGCGAGTTGCTGCGCGACGTGCGCGAGAAGACAGTGCGCAACAAGGGCGTGCTGGTCGAGCATAACCACCGGCTGCTAGCGCTCAAGACGAGCCTCGAGAATCTGCGGCGCCGGCTGGCGGGGCCTGTACTTCGGACAATGAACAAAAATGCCGGAGGCCCCTCGCTCGAGGACCAGATCCGGGGCCTTGAGGATGTCAATGAGCACCTTGTTCAGGTTCGGTCCGAGCAAAAGAGCCGACTGATGGACACGCTTTACGGAATGGGAACCCTCCGTGACAGGGTGATCTCAGGTAGTGGCGGCGGCGAGACGCGCATGGCTATTGACGACTCGTGATTCAGACTTTTTTTTAGCCTTCTTTTGTATTTTTTCTTTTCTTGAATTTATGCGTACTATGGTTTGCACACGATTGGGCGTTGTAATTTTTTGGGGGGGGGTTTTCTTATTAGTTTCTTTAGAACTTAGTCATTTATACTGTCATATCACATCAATCTATCCTGTCGACACATGCCGATACACGCACGCACGCACTATACTGTGTGTTAAACAAGTAAAGCAATAGGGCTTTGCCCGTCCAGTCTATTGTAATTTGTAACCTTGCCTATTGACGTAGGCGATCGATAACAGACGCGAAACTCTATGGTGACAGTAGACAAATATAACAAGAAGCAGATCCCAAGTGACCAAACATGTAGTCCAAGTTTATGAGCAAGTAAAGAGGACAAGATAAAAACAAATGTATAGTAAAACGCCGCCTGTAGATAGCAGAAGCAGAGCAGATGTAAATATGAAAATATCACCTGCTTGTACCAAAAGTGTAAGAAGAAAAAGACAAGATCAAGAAGTGAAATTTAGAAAACAAAATAGACAAGAAGACATAAGAAAAAAAGACCTCTCCAAGTGATAGAGAGAGAGAGTATTGCCGGGCTGGAGAGGCCTTGGGTATATCGCAATGAAGTGGGGAAAAAAATCAAACGCGGATCATTAACAGACGATCTAAGTAGACAGATCTCGAAAGAAGAAGTCTGGAATAGACATCTAGAATCTAGAAAGTGCTCCAGTTCCAGTCGCCAGGGACGCTCTGGGCAACATCGGGGGCCTTGGCCATGGTGGGCGTGCCGGGACCGCCGATACGCGCAGCCATGGTCATGACCGGGCTCGTCGGCGCCGTGGCCGACTTCTTGTTGAAGGCATTGACAATGTCGCTGCACTTGCCTGCGCCTCTCGGCTTGTTGGCGTGTGACTCGGGCGAGGAAGAAGAAGCCGCAGTAGTAGTGCCCGGCGTGGTGCTGCCCGACGACGTGCTAGACATGTCGCTGCTGCTGGTGCGCTGGCGCCAGTTCTTGAACTCGCGGTAGCAGTAGGCGCAGGCGCGGTTGCCCGCGCCGCGCGGGTTGAAGCCGGCCTTCTCGTCCAGGGGCACTTCGAAGCCCGAGTGGAAATCGCAAAAGATGTTGCCGCACTTGCGGCAGTGGTGCCGGCGGGTGAAGTAGTTGAACGACTTCTTGCACGTGGGCTCGTCGCACATGGTCGACTCCGTGTCTGGCTTCCAGTGGCTGCGCGAGGGCAGGCCGTTGACCTGGGGAAAGAGGTCAAGGTTCCAGGTCTGGCTCCCGCTCATGCACTTGGCGCTGCCGCTGCCGCTGTCATTGGTCGAGCGGCGGCTGAGACGGCCGATGCCAAAGGCGCCGAGGCCGGGCAGGCCGGGCAAGCTAATAAAGCTACCGCTAGAGCGCATGCCGCCGCTACGGCGGCTGTCAGTCTCGTCGTCGTTCGGCGTGTCGCCGTCCTCGCTGTCGTCGCCGACGGCGCTGTTGTTATTGTTGTCCATGGCGCCAGCGGGCACCTCGCGCGACGGGTGCTCGTTGGGTCTGAGGACGGCAGGCATGTACATGGGGCGCACACGGTTGCCGTGGTAGTTAATATTGGCCTGGGGAGAGTTGGGCGAGCCGTTATTTGAGGTGCTCAGCGGTGAGATCTGGGGGTTGTACTGGGAGGAGAAGTTGGAGGCATTGACGGCGTTTGAGTAGTTGAGGCCGGATGCGTTGTTTGTGGGGATGGGATTTGAGTAGTTTTGCTGGTGCTGCTGCTGCTGGATTTGTTGCTGTTGCAAGTATTGCTGCTGGATGTGCTGCTGCTGAAGTTGCTGCTGCTGCTGCTGATGCTGGTAGGCGGCAGCTTGTGACATGTACTGCTGCTGCTGGTTGTAGAACTGTTGCTGGGGTTGTTGGTAGAAAGCGTCGCGCGAAGCAGTAGCCATGCGCGGCATGACGAGATCGGTGGCCATGTTGTTATGTGGAAACGTGGCGAGGTAATATGTGACCGTGCTGGGAGATCTGAAAGATGTGAGGATAGATCGCGTGCCACGCAGTAAAAAGAGGCCGCTGCGATAAGGGTTTATATTGGTCGCAAAGAGTCAAAATTAGCCACGATGGAAGAGGCGAAGCTGGAGATATAGACAGAACAAAAAAGACTGTGCTTTCTTGCCGTGGCTGCTGGGTGGTGAGGTTGTAGATGTCGGCCGAGGGAGAAGATGCGGCGCTGAAAGTCCAAGTCGAGGGGAGGGGTTTTGACACAGGGCACGAGACAATGTACAGTGATTATACAACAGAACAAGGATTGCTTATTCTGGCCTTCTCTCACGAGAAGTATGATTTATATGAAGAGGAAAGAAAGTATTATGTGTCGTTTGTGTCGTTGTATATGGAGGTGAGTGACGAGAGTAGTAGTGAGAGAAGAGGTGAGATACGACGAGACGAAGAGGGCGAGGAAGTGGGCGAGTCGATAGATGTATAGTGGGTTCGCATCTAAAAGGGAAAGAGGGAAGATGAGGAAAGAGCGAATAAGCCCAGGCCCGAAAGAGCGAACAAAATGCGGCAGCGTTAGTGGTCGTCTAGTGGCCAGTGGTCTAGTTGGTGGCCTGGCCTGTAATACTCTGTACCAGGGTGGTGTTCAGTGCGGCATTGCGGCGGCATTGTGGGAAAGAGCGCTATGTTCCTTCTGCTCGTCGGTCAAATGAACTGCACGAACGGCAATTGGGCAGCCGAGTCTTGGCCTGGCCCACGTCTGTAGCTCCAGGGCTCCAGGCTAGAGGCTAAGGCTAGAGGCTAGAGCTACTCTGTTGAGGCTAGAGGCCATGAGTCTCCAGCGAACAACGGGGCCCACAATCGAATCAGGAAAGAGCGAGTGGTGGACGGATCCGCTGTATTCTTCTCTGTACAAAGTGAAAGAAACGGGCAAGAGCGATAGTCTTTTGCTGTCCCTCTTCCCTCGTCCCTCGTCCCTCGTCCCTCTTTCCTCTTTCCTCTTTCCTTTTCCTCTTTCATCGTCTTTGTCCACGATAGTATATTCTACTTATTAAATTACTTCACAGTATTTGCCCTATTCAGGGGTTTACTCTGTATCAGAAAGAGCGACGGATGCTCACATTCGAGAAAGAGCACACTGCAATTGGGTCTGTCAGATGAAAGAAAGATGAACGAAAATAGAAGGTGCAAAGCAACAAACTCACAAACGCACACGTCGTAGCAGGTAATAAAGGTCCATAGAAAGGCAAACAATATGAGGCAGCGTAACGCGGTATTCTGGGGGCAGGAGCGTCTGTGTCTTGCTTGTGTCTTAACAGGCAAGAGGGGCAGAGTAGAAAATATACGAATAAATGCAGTGTAAAATATGATACATATTACATAGGATATAAATGGAAAATGGAGGGCTGCAGAGCCTTGAAAGCTCGGTTATTAAGCCGCTTCAAAGCATAGCAACAGCGAGAACATTCAAAACAAACACATGACAACAATCGAGGGCGAGACCAGAGGAGACCAAGAGACGAAACGAGCTGCTGATCACAAGCGCCAGTGGGCATAGCTGCATTAAGCTTGCATATTGCATGCATGACTAGGTGGAGGACGATGGACGAGTAGGGGGAGGGTTCGTGAGGCAAAGAGGCAAAGAGGCAATGAGTGGCAGACGCCGTATAATGTACTGGGTAGATGACGGGCTGTGATTAACTACAGTCTACGCCACCAGTACATACGACGTCGAGATAAGGGATGTCAGTTGAAGGAAAAGAAAGGAAGATGAAAGAAAGAGCGGTGGAGGCAAGACAGATAGAGATAGGTGATGGCACCGGAGATCAATAGCCAAGGATCCAAGAAGGATGGCAAGGAACAGGCACATGAGTACTATGTAGTGCAGAGTACAACCAAGTTTGGAACGGCACGGACAGACATAGACACAGACACAGACGAACAGATCCAATCGCGGGCCCCTCTGGAGATCAGGACCGAAACGAGAAGGCTAACTAGAAGCTTGGCCTAATCGACAGGACGATGATGAGGTAGAGGATGATGGGGACCTAAGACAGACGACAGCGACAGACGACAGCGGGAGCGGGTAATGCTGTTGGTGATAGTAAAGGTGGTAGCAATCATGATACAATCAGCAGCAGATGATGGTGCTTAGTGAGGCAACGAGGAAAAGAGGGTTAATAGATAAGGGTAGTCTGGAGAATAAAGAAGTTCTATAGACATGTCTAGGGTGTGTCTAGGTCGACAAGGTGACACGACAAAGGTACGCGATTCAGCATGAGTGCGATGAGGAACGGGATCAGTCTACGAGTCCGGCATGAAGTACGGCTATCAGTCTATTCGTCCAGCCTATTTGTCCAGCCTTTCAGAGTTAGCAGAATGCATGATCCGGGGAAACAATGAGATGTGACGATCCGACGAGAAGCTGGGAGCATTCCAAGGGGCTGTCAGATATCTAAAGAAGCTTACTCATTGCTCATTGCACAAAGGGTATTGTTTTCAACTGGAATGCCAGGGCTGTGCATTCTTATCTGGTGGGCATCTTCAAAGACTGAAACCAGCTGTTTCTTCTTTCTTCTTTCCTCGTTTGTCATTTGTCGTTCGTCTTTCTTGTGTCTGTGTCTGTCTTTGTCTCTGGCGATCTCTTGAGCCCCTTGATAGACAGTGCCAACACGTCGATGTAGTCAGCAAGGCTACGAGCAACGACAGAATACAGACACATCTACTTTGTATGCACATACACTGATGAGTACAACGAAGTTCTGTAATTGCTATGCAGTTCTCCCTGACTGACACGCCCAACGCCGCCATGCGTGACCAGCATGACCAGCATGACCAGTGCCACCCTCCTTCAGCTCACCGCCTTGGGCCCACGAGGCGTTGTAACGTCAGTCTCTGGGTCTGGCGTTTGATGTTGACTCGTTTTGCTAGTTTTTCCATGGCATCTATTTTGCGATTACATAGTACAGTCTTCCATCTCTCCTCAAACTCGCTTGTCTTTGCGTCGTATCCCCATCTGTCGGGGCCGAGCGTGAGCGTCTACGGAATTCGACGGTACACGGGGTAGTCTCGCATATTCACTACAGCATATAATACCACCCGAAAACCCTCACTAGGAGTTCCCTCCTCTGTACGTGCTCCTGTGCCGTCCCTGCTCCTGCTTAGCGGCTCTGCTCCATCGTGAGCTGGCACAGCCACAGGGCCTTTTTCTGGGCTGCCATCTTGCAGTTTGAGAGGTAAGAGATTACAGAGCACGATCTAGATCGGCCAGGGCGTTGGCAATGTCCGTTGTGGTATATGAAGGCATATCTGGATATAGAAACAATAAAAAGAAAGACTTTTTGCATTGAGAAAGCTCTAGTCGAAAAAAAAAGAAGAAAGAAAAAAGAAAGAAAAAAACGAATGTCGCACGCACTCAGAGCGACAGTGGGGTATCAATAAACTACGTCGCCAGGTATTCTCCCTACCGTCACATGTGGAAGCTTCGTTTGCTTCCCAGAAAAGTCCACGAGTCAAGTCTAGATGGCCTGAACCGTCACGCCCATGTACCTCAGCAGACGCCGGGTACGGTCTGCCACTCGTCCGCTCGTTGGCAGCCGCAGCTGCCTCAGAACCTGGTTGATCTGCTCGGCTGTCACGGATATTAGTAAGACGGACTACTATGTACATACTACGGAGCAGACACGATCCCTGGAGAAGAACGTACAGCCAAGGTGCATGATTTCGTTCGCAGTATTCGGGCAGTCGACCACAGTAGCGCCCGTGCCGAAACTGTATGGCAGGACGAGCTCATGGTCACCGCGCAAGACGTGGTTGTTCTCGACGCGGGCTATGGCGTTTCTCTCCGTGACGTCCGACTTCTCGGCGATTCCGGCGACAGCGGTCTCGAGACGTGTGAGCTGTTGCTGCTGCTGCAGCATCTGCTGTTGTTGCTGTTGCTGCTGCATCTGCTGCATCTGCTGCAGCTGTTCCAGGATCATGATGCCGTTGTCGAATGCTGGCAGATTGCGCATTCGGCCTAGCTGGACCCCGACGCCGTGTACATCCATCGTTGCGCCGCGTGAGTGTGTGTGTGCAGAGGATATCAAGGTGCGATTTCTCTGGCCTGATACTTGGTATTACTGTGTAGAAAGGGCTTTGTTATGTGGGGCTCTGTTATAGTGTTGCGGGGAGGAACGAATGGCATGACAAAGTGCAGAACGAGGCATCCACGGTGATTGGCTCTTCTGAAGCTCTTATCATAGCACTGTGATTGGCCAGTTCCTGTCGTTACGTTTTTAGTCTGTATGTACTATATAGGCGTAAAAGTGCTGACCGGCAGGCAGCCCCACACCACCCTTGCACAGCATACTACATAGTACATAGTACATACGCATGCATGGGGATCCACTTTTCACGGCCCAAAGTGCGAAAGGCTTTATTAACTAGCGTCCTTGCCTCTGGAGAGTTTGCATCCTCATCTCGACTGTCGACGGCGACGAGCGCCGACGGGCTCATCCTTTGTGTAGTGTAGCGTACTGGTACAGCGTATCTCTGGCAGCCCGCCTTTCATACTGTAGCAGTAACCAGTTCGTACAGGGAGGGCCTAGATTGATATAGGCAGATGTTCCAGTAGCATTTAAAGCCTACTCTATGGCATACAAATAACGCCGCAGTAAGTGCAGAATCAGAATGCAGAATCGAATACTCAATACACCGTAGAGGGCAGCCTGTGACGTCGACGAATCGGCGGTACCAGCAGTGTGCACTTGTGGCGGCCTTAAGTGGCAGGACAGGCCAGACCAGATCATCAGCACGGTACTGTGAGTCGTTGTCCCAAAAGTTGCGTGCTGTAATTAATGTGTAATGTGTACTGGTGTTGCTATTTCTATTGTGGATTTCATTACGATGTACAGAGTATGTCTTCACGATACGCGAATGGATACAGGAGATATTTCGGGATGCTCGTCGGAGATGCAAAGTCAACATTCATACATAGCACTGGCAGGGGTCAAGAGGGTCGGGTGTACGCCGTGAACGCGGAAAGACAGCGTCTCATACAGTATCTTACTTGGTAGCCAAGTCGGTACGAGGCCTTCAGTAGTATTGGCCAGGCCATGGCATCCGAACCGCGAACTGCTTCAACTTCTGGCCCATTGTCCGTATGCACATAGTAAGATACCATAGTATGTTATTTGCGTTGTGCTCTGCAAAAGCTGTTCGTTCGCTCGTCGGCCTGCTCCCTATTGATAAGTGCTTCTCCGTCGCTCTGAGCCGCAGTCCATTCGCCTCCTCTGAGAGTGATCTCATGCCTCCAGACTACTCGGCACTCAGTATTGCCTCGCCTCCTTTTCACATTGCAGGGTCCTGCTAGCGGCAGTAGCGGCGGGCCTGCCGACTTCTAGCACTGCCAACACCAAACAGCAACTGTAATATGTAACGACTAGGAGCAACTAATCACTAATAACAACAAATACACTGCTGTCATGCTCCAGGCAAGCAGAAAAACGAGCAAACTGTTGGCTAATGAACTGCCTAATCTGGATTATACCGCACTCCATTATGTAGAGTCTCAGCAGACATATTACACACATACTGTACCATCACAATACTACCAGACGATGCTTGCATTCACGCTCCTCATGCCTGCCATGCCGTAACATGGGTCTGGGGTTGGCAACTTCTCCAGACGTTATTACTTACATTGTAAGATAGTATACTTTCTACATTCTACACATGCCAGCCCGCTTTTTGTATGGTAGTTACATCTGTTCTCTGCTCTGCATTCAGGCCCTGCCATGCAAGATCCAAGTCGTAATGCTCCGTAGTATGTATACTATGTACAGATTCGGCCTCGCTTCTTTTTACACGTTGACGACAGTCTGCAGATGTACATTTGCTTCTGTTTCCCTTTCCTTGTCTACCGCGTGCCATACATAGTAATCAATCTACGATGTACGATGTACGGGGTTGGCGTGTTCTCTAAGCCTCCAGCCTAGGCCGGCTGAGAACACGGGTAAAGGCTGAGTAGAGTAGAGCGAGCCGCACCGAGGCACGATGAGGCCTCTTTCCAGCGTGCTTCGGAATAGCCAACGTCACCAGACCTCGATCTGCTCTGCACATTAAATGCGGTGCTATGCGGTGTCACGCGTCTCGTCGGGTTCCGCATATCCAGGCAGACTTCTTTTCTCTAGCATTTGCAATTATCATGAACGCCGTCCGATACGAGCCACATTGAAGAGGCAGCAGGGGCAGGGGCAGGGGCAAATGCAAAAGCTGAGGCAAAATCAAGTCTTGAATGTGACTGCACATTAAATTGCGGACCGTCGGCACTCGGCTCGACGAGGCAGCGTGTAACCGACCACTCTGAGCAGAGTGGGAGTAGGCTACGCCATATGAGACATCACTATTCGTGTCTACAGAGTAGATTCTGCTGATCACTCTTGATCCATCATCACACCCGTCAGGCGTCAGCCATGCAAGCCATCCGCGGTTGAGGCAAATCTCTGTATAATACATTTGCCATTCGAGCCATTGCCCCGTTGCCACATTCCCACTTCAATTCCCATCACTTCAAGTATGTATTAATACATAATAATAGTAGATGGCTTCGTGGGACCGTTGATCGAACACGGACCATGGCAGCAACCTCGCCACAACGGAGCTTTTTGGCGGCATTTTTGGCATTCCTGCCAGTCTTTCCTTGTCTTGGTGGCCGTGTCCCCATTGTCCGTGAGCGGCCAGCGCCTAGTCTGGTACCCTGTAGCGTCTTGTAGCGCCCCCAACGGCAGTCTCCATGCCTTCCACGTCTCCATACTCTCCATGAAAAGAAGCAAAGAAGGGCACATTACAAGGGCAAAACTGCTCAGAGGTACTCCGTAGACTCTGTAGAGGTTAAAGAGCACGCGACACAGCGGCAATACTCTATAGATCGTACTCCGTATAGAAGATTACGTCGACTGTGAAGCCCCTTTGTATACTTGTTTATAACAGAAATCAACAGACAAAGCTGCAAAGAGGCAAATTTCCCTCAATATAGCCTTCAAGGCGGGCCACCTTCACCGAGGAGTTCTAGTCGTTCACTACCCTATACTATGTACAGAGTATAGTGTCGATAATTCTTCTCTGGGTTTTAGAGGCCAAATGAGCACTTGTACAAGCTCATGAAGCTATATTGTCTTGACTAATATATTCCTATTTTGCAAATGTCCGGAATTTAACTGGTTGTTGTTGTTATTTGGTAGGGTTAAAGTTTGATTAACTATCAGTAAACTTATTTATTTTACTAGCTTGTTTATAGATATTTCTATGTTTTGTTATTATTTTGATAAATTATCGTGAGTTATATGTAGATCACTAAGGCGGTTGCCTAGTATCTCCAAATAAGACCAAAATATTCTTGTTGCTCTGTCGTCCAGTGATCGGTATCTGTATTTTTGTTGATGTTATTTTGGTGTTGCCGACGGCTTTGCTGATCTGTCGGATCATTCGGTGTTTTCTCAAAAAATAGCAGTCCGCGAATCGCCCACCGACGTTGCAGACAGCCCTCCCCTCACGGTGCACAGCAAGAAAGGCCGCCACAAGCCGGTGGAGGGTGAGACTTGCTAGAAGCTGTTCCCTTCCTCCAGGCTCGACAGTTTTGGACTTTGGGACAACCACGCCTTTGGTCTTGGCCGCACCTCTCGCTATTTCGAACATCGTGGTTTAGATAGTGAAAAGCCGGAAGCCTTCCCCGGATGCTGGAAACTGGCTGCACCAACATGGCCGACGCCTACACCGCACCCAACAGCCAAGCATCACTCAACCAAGCAAATTGATCACGGAGTATTGGATATGCCGGATATATTGACGCTAGTGATGCAAGGTGCAGGCTGCATATTGTAGGTTGCAAGATAGCAAGCTGGATATGCTTTGATATCAAAACGGAGAATAGATAAATTAAAATAAATAAACAAGAACAGAATATATGATATGCAACGAAAATGACAGAGATCACTTCTCCTCCCATCGACCGCTCTTCCCGCCGTCCTTCAAGACCACTCGCAGTCCATCAATTCTCATGCCCTTGTCGACCGCCTTGCACATGTCAAATACCGTCAGCGCCGCCACACTGGCCGCCGTCAGGGCTTCCATCTCGACTCCCGTCTTGCCCTCGCACCGTACGCTCGCCCGGATCAAAACATGCCCGTTCTTTGTAGATAAAGACGTAGACGTAGACGTAGATGTAGATGTAGACGAGATGTCTGGATCAGATATTTCCAAGTCCACAGCCACATGTGACAAGGCCAGGGGATGGCACAGCGGAATCAGGTCTGCTGTGCGCTTGGCCGCCATGATCCCGGCAATCCGGGCCACGCCCAGCACATCGCCCTTGGCCATGTCGTTGGCTCGCACAAGAGTTGCCGCGACCGGGCTGGAAAATTGTACTGTGCACACGGCGGCCGCTGTCCGTGACGTCACGGCCTTTTCGGCCACAGACACCATATGTGCCGTGCCGGACGCAGATACATGTGTCAGTCTTGGCTCTTCTGATGACCCTGATGAAGCCGCCGTTTTTGGCTTGCTATTGCCAGTGTGGCAACTGTCACGAGTGTTGAGGGTAGAGTAGGCCCGTGCCTGCCACAAAGCAAAGCCCGGCGGCGAGAACTGGCCGGCAAGGCCCATGGGACTCCGGCCCCAGTCTCTGACAAGGCCACTGCCGCTACCAATATACGATAGCTTAGGGCGCGTGTGTTTGTCTATGCTTCTTAGCCACAAAGTGCAGATAATTGATGTAGATATAAATACCCCAAAACACCCACCTGGCTGTCCTACTATATATGTAGATAAGAGGCTGCATTCGCAGGGCAGTTTACCCACCTATCAAGATCATCGGCCGGTTCTTCATGTGCTCCAGCTCGCCAATGCCGGCATGTCGCTCCTTCTTGCGCTTGACTGCCATGCCGATAATGTCCAGCAGCTCTGACGCATTGGGCAGCAGGTTGTCGAGGGGAATGTCGATAGGAATACCCTGGCTCGCATCAGACGTAGCAGACGTGGCCTCTCGCGCGATGCGCACCATCTCTGCATAGTTCGGCTCGTCAATGGGCTCGCCGCCGTTGGCCTGCCGCAGCACATCGCGCAGCGACACCTCGGCATTGCCAAACAGGCACACCTTGAGGCTGCCATCGCTCGTGATCCGCAGCCGGTTGCAGCCGCCGCAGAAACTGTTGGTCATGCTCGTGATGAACCCGACGCGCCCGGCAAACCCGGGGACCTCGTACGTCTTGCTGGTGTCGTTGGGCCCGTTGTGGTGTGCATCCGGCACGGTCCGACGCAGCGTGGGGTACTTGCGGCCGATCCGCTCGAGCATCTCATTGAAACTGACCATCTTGCCCGTGCTCCAGCGGTTGCCGTCAAACGGCATGTATTCGATAAAGCGGACCTCGAGGTCATGGTCTTGTGTCAGCGCCACGAAATCGTTGATCTCGTTGTCGTTGAGGCCGCGCATCACGACGCAGTTGATCTTGAGCCGGATACCGGCGCCCGCCTTGTTCATCGCCATGATGCGGTCCATGCTGCGGCGGACGGCCACGAAACCGTCGCGGCGCGTCATGAGGCGAAACTGCAGCGGGTCCAACGTATCCAAGCTCAAGTTGACGCCCGTCAGGCCGGCCTCGGCCATGGCGTCAAGCTTGCGGTGCAGAGCCAGCCCGTTTGTCGTCAAGCACAGCTCCTTGAGACCTAGGCGGCGGAGGTCGCCGAGCTGCTGCATCAGCGGCACGATGTCACGCCGCACTGTCGGCTCGCCGCCCGTGAGCCGGATCTTGTTCACGCCCTGAGACACAAACACGTTGGCCAGCAGCACAATCTCTGGCGTCGTCAGGATGCTGCGCGAAGGCGACAGGTCGATTCCCTCCTCGGGCATGCAGTAGAGACACCTCAGGTTGCAGCGCTCCGTGATGGATATGCGCAGGTAGTCGTGCTGGCGCCGGAAGCCGTCGGTCAGAAAGTCTGAAAAGGGCCGGGCATTTTTTATATTCGTCTGCCGCTTCGGTGTGTGGCCCTCGACGGCTTGAGGCTCTGTTGAAGATTGTGCCGCTGGTAGAGGGGGGCCCTTATCTGATGACTGCGAGATCGCCGCCGCCGCCGCCGTGGCAATGTCGCGTCCGGCGCCAAACCAGCAACTAGGTGTACATCGAGCCCGACCCCTTGCTGGCCATTGCCGCGCCACGGATGCAGCACGGCGGGCAGCCATACTAGGCCCAGGCACCATCTGTAGACCAAGATGCCACAAGGCAACTCTGGTTTCGGAGTCTTGATAGCTTATCTCGAGGTTGACGCAGTTGGCATCCGGCCTAGACAAAGCTACTGGGCTGCTTGATCTTCTGGTGGTATTTAATCAACCCGTATTGGATACCTCAATGGGATGCACTGCTTGCAAAGAATGATGTCTGATACCCAAAGCTTCCGTCGGACTCTCCGATGACGTTAGTATGAGTTATGTTTTGGGTGCCTCCTGGTGAGACGGAGTTGGCAGGAGCCACCCACACAGCCGAATTACTAAGCAGGCTGGGCACAGCGCACGAGCTGGCCATGTCGTCCGCTTCTCGTATTCAGGTATCGGAACGTTTAATTGTGCAATGTCTATCAAAATGTACATTGAAAGCCTTGCCATACTATATAAAGTATACATATTATTTGACCGTCCTAACTATGAATCACTTGATCCCAAACCTCAAACGGCATGAAAGATATCGCCCTCACATACGAACATCTACTGTATAGTGCATAGCACAGTTCGTAAAACAAATACACGGTGTAGCTTATTGACGTCGGTAGTGGGGCTAGTCCATAACAGGCAATTGGTAAACAAGCATCGCTTTTTGCGCCCCGCATCTGCGTAGGGCAAGTGCGACCGTACGACGGAAAGCATCGCGAACACGGCCTCGAAAGTCATTCATGTTCCCCCAAGATCACCCCAGAATCTAGAAACGAAATCTAGAAAGTCAAGAGGAATCAATCACCATCGCGCAGCACCGATCCAGACCCCCATCACAGGCCGTGCCCATCGAGCACGACAGGAGCCCATCTCTGGCTCTGACGCGTCGTGCAGCGGCTTTCATCCGATCGTAGGTGCTGTGACTACCGCTACGATGAGATTCTCGGCAAAGTTCAAGTGTGAGTGCAGCCAGTTGGTGATATTGAGGGCCGATTGTGATGCCATGGTTTATGTGTGCACGATGGTGTTTTGCGTGGCCGCCTAGAGGAAGCCAGAGGATGCTCGGTCTTGGTCCAGGACATGCAGCGAGTTCCAGAGATGACAGGCTTTGGTTTGCCAAATGTCGAAACAAGTGCTTGTTACTCTTGGACTCTACGTCTTACTGCTCAAGTATCACCGAACTCAGAGCCCGGCTAACATCAGCAGCTTCGTCACACTGCCTCCCGAGCCCCTGCGGCCGCCTGGTGGCCACCCTACTTCCTTCAGATATCCATGTTCGGTCCGTCGACCAGCTTCACGAGGTTGCCAATGTGGTGACACTGCCTTCGGATCTGTCTTCCGCCAGCGTTGTTGCCTTTCAGTGGTCGCCGTCGTCGCAACGGCTGCTCGTTGCCACGTCAGACCAAGTTTTTGTGGCTGCAGCGCTCGCTGACACTGACGAGGGGGAACAACACAAACAAGGAGATGGCAGCCAGTCGCCCTTTCGCGCGATAATCCGCAACCCCTCCCTGCCGGTCGTGGCCCGGCCTACATATGTCGGATTCGGTCCCGACGACGACCAGGTCTATCTCTGTTCCGCATTTGGCATCAAGTTTGCCGTCTTCAACCTGCAGACTGGCAAGACCGTAGAGATTGCAAACCCCAAGCTGTTTAGCTCAGCTGCCATCTGCAGCCGTGGATTTTCGCTGCGCCAAGGCAGCCACCATCTTGCCATTCTCACCCGGACTGTAGGAAAGGACTGGCTCAGCGTTCACGACCCGGACTCGGCCGCTGTTATTGCCTCTTGGGCCCCTGACACGACCGATACCCAAGGCATCGTATGGAGTCCTGACGGTCGCTGGCTTGTGGTCTGGGAGTCCCCAGCACATGGACACAGGATTATTTTCTATACGCCCGATGGCCACCTGTTCAAGACATGGACTGGCGACTCTCCAGGCGCAAAAAGCATATCAAGCAAGCTGAAAATGGCAGCAGCAGGGCTCGAGGGGCAAGGCACATATGCTTGTGCTTCCGACAACCAGACGCCTGAGCCTTCTGTCGAGGACTCCTTGGGGTCAGGTGTGAGACTTGTGCAGTTTTCTGCAAATGCTCAAATCCTGGCTGTCGGAGATGCCTCTCGCTCAGTTCGTATTTTTGATATGTCACCGATTGTGGAATGCAAACGGCTTGTGCATCCTGCAACTCTCAGCCCCCACGCCACCTCCTCTTTCAAGGTGTGTTCTATAATCTTATCTGCGTATCTGCATATCTGTTGTGTTCTTGTCTCTTGCCACTGGATTATTTCACTGACCATTGATAGATATGGCAAGAACAAATCGACCTGCCTTCAACGAGTGTGCCTGTCGACTCTTCTCACATCTTTGTTGAAGCATCGCGAAATGTTTCTCCTCCGGGACGTACCAATCCCACGCACTTTGACGCCACAGTGGTGTCATCTGGCTGCTCACACCTGGCCTTTGATGCCTCTTCAACTCTATTGGTGACTCGCCTAGAAGAGGCACCCTCTACTATATGGGTCTGGAACATTGAGACGGGGCAACTGTGTGCCGTCCTCATGCTTCACGCCAGCGTGTCAAATGCAGCGTGGCACCCAGACAGCCCCCAGACGCTCCTCGTCACATGCGATGGCGATAAACATCGGGGACTGGGTGTAGTTTGGACCCCCAGTTACGGCGCTCCTCAGGTCGCCGACTTCTCTCGCTACTACCCCATTGTGGCCCCAGTGACCAATGGCAGCCAGCCTGTCTCGGGGAGCCATCCGGTTGGAAGACACTGGCCTTTTTGGCTCAAGCTCGACGGCGTGCCACCGTCGCTCTTCTACTCGGATGGAAAGGACTTTACACTTGCTGCGCTCGACAAAGATGCTCGCCACAAGATTGCGGGCTCGCTACCGTGGAAGGAGGAGGCACCCCCGCCTATCCCTCCTTCTTTTTCTAATAAGAGATGGGGCCTGGACGACCGAGTCCGAGAAGAGTCGCCATTGGAGCTTGTGCCCGCAGGAGCCACTTCTGAGGACAGTGATCTTGAAGATACCTTTCACTACAAGAAAGAGGAGTAAGCTGTGGTCATGGAGGTCATTTTTACGCAATCTTATACTGGGGTTGCATGTGCCCGCCATTCGGGAGCTTACCTGTTGGGTTGCTGCGGCGTTGTGGCACTCTCTGGCGGAACTCGGTGCACTTCCGATTGTTCCTCAGTCACAGGTCACAAGATGCTGCTTGCCTCCCCGGTGGACGCACGACAAAGGCCAAATAATATTGTTCAGCTATGCATAGCGTGCACGCATCAAAACCACATACACGCTGCCACCCTCAATGCCTTGGGTAGCAGAACGGCCCCGATGAACTACGACCATCGACCAATACCCAATATACGTCAGCAGCTCTGTCTTGTCCCTGAACAAAAGAATGCAAAGGAATTGAAGCCGGCCGACGACGTCGTGGGCTAGCTGTTAGCGGCTAGAGCTAGACGGAAATTAAGACGAGAGGTTTGCACCCAAGCATTGCGCACCTGCTTGAGAGAGTACTTAGATGCGAGAATGGGCAGTCTATATCTCGACGCGATGATAGAGTCAGACTGGGAGGACCACAAGCCTCATTTTGTTTGCAGGGCTGATCTTAGCGCCTTGTGATATGCAGGCAGTCACCAAGTATGGCACCAACACGACGAACGGCTGAAAATGGCCACTACGGGCCAACAAACTCTATGCAAGAACAATGGCGAGAGGGCGACAAGATAGTGAGCATCAGACCAGCTGCATGCCACTGCAGACCGCTTGTTATCTTTTCTTCTGCATTGATAAGTTTTTAAGAGTGTTTGTCTCCATTTTATTTTATTTATTTATTTTCTTCCCTCGCCCATCTGCGCAAGTCCGCAGCTCACACCGGCTATGGCTTCCCTGATCCTATCCTTTTACATTTACTTTGCCTGCCTGCATTTTCTTTCTATTTCTGCCACGATTGTCGTCCGTATTTCTGCGGTCTGTATTCTGCAGTCTGCAACATTATTGACGGAACACCGCCTTGACCATTATGCACATGGGCATGGAAGCCGGCTTTACGCACAAGATATACGTCCCAGCAAGCTATGAGCTATTTCTCGAGTATCCCATGCAATGGTGCTTCGGACATACAACATAATGCATGGCAACATCCTAAGTTAGATGTTTTCCGGTACTGTACCGTCGAGAGTCCTTTATTTTATCTTTTCATTTCTTTTCTTCATCCTCCGATACAGTCTCTCGTTTCTTGGCACCCTTGCGCTCACCCTGTCCGTCGCACAGCTTGGCGGTGCTTTGGGTGCATGGCAACGGCCTTGCTTATGCTGGCTATCATGGCTTGCCTGCTGCCGGCTTGACTCTTGCTCGACTCTCCCCCTAGAGCTCGAGAACTTTACCCCCACCATTGCTGCAAAATTCTGCATGCTTATGCATCTGCTCTTGCAGCTGACAACTTGTGTACTACATGCACAGGTCTTTTGCTTGACTGACAGAACGGCAGAGATCAGCACAGTGACCACCACAACGACGAGCACAAGATGTAACAAAACGCCTACATGGTGGGAAATGAGGGAAATAGATGGATGCGATGACGAAAAAAGCAGAAGCAAAAGATGCACCTCGACCGTCAACCAGGACATCCTCGCGTATGATTCTACCCGTTACAAGGCCTGATTTCTTTATTGTTTGATTCCTGGATTCCTGGGTTCGAAGGAGACAAGTGCCTGTCTTGATGAGCGGATACGCAGCATCAAGATTCGACGTCACTATGACGGGACTCTTCCTTCTTGACTTGTCTTGACCTTACCGATAGTCCCTGTGCAAGTCATTCTAGCGCCCGCAGATTTCTAGCCTCGTTCCCGGCTAACCAAACTGGTAGTCAAACCACTGCTGATAGTTGCCCAGTGCGAGCTAATGCCTTTCAGCCTCTAGCAAATGGGGACGAGGGAGAGCCCGTCGTCGGGCCGGTGCAAGGATGATAGACACGCATATGACAATACGGAGCCACCTCAAAATGGAAGAGTTTGTATCTAGGGTCCAGTCCGAAGTGGTGCAGCAGCATGCAGGGCCTGAAGCCTAGAGCCCAGACTCTAGCAACCAGAGCCCAGAGTGCATGCCTCACATCTGGCATGTCTTCTTTGATATTATACAAGATACACCGGTAAGTTTTACTTTTTACGTTTGAGTTATTTAATGTGTTTTGTTTGTTCTGTCACCTGGTGACTGGCAGCGTGCATCAAATACGAAGGCTGACGATCTGCTTGTTCTCCAGTCCTGCTGCCAACAGCAGCAGTTTCGTTTGCCCTCCACCTTGGCATTGAGCTTTGCGTTGGCCAGGGGGGTGGATGCTACGTCTCGCGCTCTAGCCCATGCCGTCCAGCCTCTCTACTGTTTTTTCCCGGTGATGCTTCTCGGGGTCAAAGAGCTCTCAAGTCTACGTACCAGCTGGCCTCACGGCAAGTAGTTGCTGATACGGCGCTGTGCTTGTGCTTCTGGCATGCCAAAGGCTGCAGAAAGTCGCAGAGACTTGCCGGAGTACAGGAGGGATAACTAACCCTTCTTATGTGTCTCGTCTGTATATAAATACGAGAATATCTAGAAGGCTTTGATGTCCTTCCTTTTTTTTCTTGGAAAGATCCCTCTTATCCAAGCTGCCTTGAGGCTACTTGTTCCACTTGGGTTTTTTTTATTCGATCTCTGACTTCTGTTTTGCTATTGTATACTGTTTTACCCAACTCTCGCTTATACCCTGATCATCCCCAGTATACGACGCTGCATAGACGGGAAACGCGACAGCCATGGCCGACCATTCCAGCTCTGGTGAGCTCATCCACCAAGCTGTGGTGCCCGGTTCCTCGTCTGGGGTATACTACATCCCGGTGTCCAATGTGAGTGGCAAACGAAACCCAAGTATAAGTTCATGACGCGTTGCATCGTGCCAACCGAACAAAACGCTAATGCACGGTTCTTTTGGTCTGCTCGCTGTTGTTCCTACAGCTCCACCCTTCCATGACCTTTAGTGACCTCCGGGCTATTGCTCGCAAGGTCGCCAGCATTGAAAAGTGCTTCATCTATCCGAATGTGACTGAAGGCTGGGTGCGTGTCCGTGGATACGTCAACTTTGAGAGGGCCTATGGTGAGTCTGATTCTGTTTGATAAAGTTGCCCGAAAAAAAAATAGAAACTAACCTGGGCACCAGCGTACCTGAACGGGTACAACTACAACGGTTGCATCATCTCGGCGTCAGGACAGAACGAGAACGACAATGTCTATATCTGGGACGTGCGCAAGTCCCCCCATGGAATCGAGTCTACTTGCTCCTACCGCCCGGCTGGTGGGGGGCTTGGTGGTGGTAGCGGCAGCGGCAGCCGCAGCGGCAATGACAGCGGTGGCGGACACATAAGCGTCGAGGGTACCGGGGTTGAAGGAGTCGACAAAGGCAGCTCATCCGCCATGAGCTACGGCGGCACCTACTACTCCGGGTACAGCAAGACCAACTCGTCCGTGACCGCTTTCGATGCCACCTACTCCAGCAGCCACGGCTCGTCGTCGGCAGCGAGCGGCAGCCTGCCTAGTGCTGGATTCTCATCGGCGTCCTCTACTGAAGGCTCCGCCAACAACGGCGCTGTGTCGTGGCATGCCCCGTACTCTGCAGAAGGAACGGCCAGCTCTGTCTCCGACGACTATGGCAACCAGCAGCCGTACTACTACTACCCCTCTACTTCCACGCAAGACATGGCAATCGGGGGCATCGGCACCGGCACTGCCGCTAACACCACGATGATGCCCGTGGCGGAGACGGTCAAGATCATTGTCAAGAATATCTCACGCCATGCCAACCACCGCGAGCTTGAGAACTTCCTCCACAAAGCAGCCGGCGGCCAGCACAAGCTTCAGGAACCGATCCGCTTCCCTCGTTCGTCAAAGTCCAAGAAGCCGCCGAGCTCGAGGTCCAGCTACGGCTATACCACCAATTCGAGCTATAACAACGGCGACAAGAATGCATCTCGCCAGCATGCCTTTCTGGTCTTCAAAGACTACATCGACGCCATTGCAGCCCTGGACTGGCTGGAGACGGGCAAGCTCCGGGGTATCCCCGTCGAAGCTCGCTTTGTCAATGAGACCGTCCTGCCGCTGCTTGACCTCGACAGCAGCGACATGTACGGCTACGGCGGCGGCAGCAGCAGCAACAGCGTGAATGCCAGCGGCAATGCCACACCTACGCCGGACAATGTCGGAACGGCTGATTCAGCGAGTGCCGACGGCACGCATTCGCCCGCTCTGTCGGCCATGTCGTCGTCTGGCCGTTCGCAGTCTGACGGCAGCCAGTCGCACAACCTCGTTGTTGACGGCAGCTCTGCGTATGGTCGTGCGGCCAAGAGTGACGAGGGCAAGCCGTCGCGCGAGCACCGCGAGCACCGCAAGCACAGAAAGTAGAGGGATGATCAAATACAGGCACGCGGATGGCAACACAGAGCATGGACCAAGAGGGATGCACAGGATGCATAGGATATCAATGATGATGGTGTTACCAAGGATTTGTTGGCAGCCAATCTTCAACAACTTCCTCCAGTGTCAATATCTTTTCACTCAGCAGGTTGTAGTTTATCCGACTATGCCGTATCACGGGTACGAATACTCTTGCTTGCATTATTTCGTTGGAATAAGTCACTTTTCGACCTATGTGAAGTTGACCTGTTAATTCGAGTAATAGAACAATACGAGTAATAGAACCAGAGGTGAACCGGCAGAAAATCCTGGGGATAACTAATTGACAGTCCCAGAAATGTGCGGGGAGCTGGGTGGCAAATGGAAGAACCATCTAAACACGCCGAAGCGCCCTATATGTCTAGACCGACGCTACTCAATCAGACAGACATACTGTATTGGTTGGTACACAGCAGATGCACTGAAAGCCAGATTGCAGCTATAGCGTTGCCATACCTCTGGCTAAAGAGAAGGATACTACACACACAAAAGCATAAATTTATTGGGTTTTTTTTTTACCAAATAGTCGGATCAACTGAGCGCAGCCAACTTGCAAAAATCGCTGCTCGTGAGGTTAGCAACCGTTTTATTCTCTCTGATTATGCGTAAAGGCTGCACTCACCCTCTAGGCTGCTCGTCGTCCGCCGAACAGCCTTGTCCACACTCTGCATGGTGTTTTCGATCTCTTTTATAAGACTGTTTATGTCCTCGAAGTCGTACGCGCTCGGGTATGACTTCATGAAGTCGATTCTAGCACGCGCTGTTCTAATAGAACATATTAGCACTTGAACTCAAGTTTTCTACTCGTGTAGTAGTCTCTTGTTTAGTAGTTGAGGGAGGGGGTGGGAATAGCATACTTCTCGGCCTTTGAGGCCCACGCGAAACCAAGGCCCGCCAGGACGCCGTGCTGCTCAGGCTTATTGGTTGTTTTTGCCCGGTACCGCTTATATGCAGTAATTACAAGCTTTGCCGTGGCTCTGTGCTAGGGCTTTGTACTTTGTGTATTGTGCTGCTGTATCATCGGACCAGTGCTTCTGGTAATCAGTGAGCTCGAGGCGCGCTTGCCCCTCCTTCAAAAACTCAATGTCCTCTTCGTCCTTCTTCACCGAGGTGGCGAGGTGATCCAGCAGGCGTCTTAAGGAGTTACCGACGTAAACCCCTTCAGCCTCTTCTCCTAACTCCAGAGCTAGCGCCTCAATATCCTCTCGAGTTAGGTGCGACATTGTTCGAGCTGTTGATATCCGCCTATGGTCATGTAACTTGTGTCACAATTCAGTCTGCAAATGTAAAAAGTCTGTACTACTCATGCTACGCCCCACAATTTAGATACCCACTTTTAAGCATCACCAATGTCAATATCATCAAAATCATCACTATCATCAATTTAGTATTTTAGTAGTACTTTATCGTATAAATAAAAAAATACAGGGACTAATGTAAGTACAATATAAGGCTGACTAACACTATCCTAGCATATGCTCGGAGCCTCATGTGATATACAGTGTATTCGGTACGAACTGGAACAAGAAAAATGGCTAGTCAATCGGTTGTTTTTATTACATAGTATTACAGCAGCCTGAACGCAATCTTAGCCAGACATAGAAGCTGCCAATCTTACAAGTCGTCGCTACCAAAGCTCTGGCGGAGCGGGCGGGAACGACAACTTTCACTGTGTAGGCGCTGGAGATGTGAGGCTCACAACATGTCTCCAATGCCAGTTCGGCGGCTGTGTACTGTATTGTTTATATATCGTAGTGATATCGCATCTACTCGTAGGCATAGTATCATCAAACTACCACTTAAAATCCCAGCTGTCCTTGACTGCTCGTGTTTACCAGATCTCCTTACTCTGTATCTTCTATTTCCCAGTATATGTGCTCCTTTACCCTCTACCGCACTACGCGAGACATACTCGTAAAGGAGAGGCCCTTCGACTTGTCCATGACACCAATGTGGCTATCAAGAAACATAGGTGGCAATTTGATACTTTATATACGAGTATATTTGTATATAATTAGGTCATGTTAAATACAGTGTTATTGTCCGTGCGTCATACTGTGGCACTGAATAAGCCTACTAGCTATCTGAATGGCGTCGGAGTAATAGTGACTGTTCCCTCACTGTCTACCCTAGCATCCCAGCTCCCAACTTCACGCAGCCTTCATGTTCCATCCCCATCTCGCCCAACCACCAATTCTTGCATTGTTTTTTTGCATTCATCACGACGTTAAAACGCACCGCTTCTATGATGAGGTCCCTTCAGAAACAGAAACAGAAACAGAAACAGGGCCGGGACGTCCATGACATGTCCGGGGAATCGACTAGTTCCGGTGGGGTAAGCTGGCATGTTGCCCGTGACGTCAAAATGCAATCCAATGCAGATCCGGCACAGACAAAACGGGAGACAAGGCTCGATAGCGCGCCATGGGCTACCCCTAAAACCCAACTCGAGCGCCTTCCGCCCGACCTGTACCATGTAATAATGGCCAAGCTGGACCTTCAACAACTCAGTGCCCTGGTCCAAACATCCCCTCCTCAGCAGTACCCAGACAAGCTCCGGCAAATCCTCTACGATAGCATCAACGCCACACTAGGAAGCGCTGCCATTGATGCCTATGCCGTCTACCAAAGTACAACTTGGCGGCCGGCCGGACCAGCGTGGGCATTCCGGGAAAGCCAGAAGAATCAAGACGCAGTCGTCAAGTTCGTACAGCTGTACGCAAAGAACAAATCTGGCGAGAACAGGTACGCACAGCTCACGAAAGGCTTTGCTGCAAGTGAGGAACTGGATGTGTTCACGGCCATGTCCGACTTTTACCTGGGCATTGTGCAGCCGATTTCAGAGCTCTTCGCTCAGTCAATATGGGAGGAGCTCTGCGCAGTGACAGGCGAAAAGGATACTCATGTGATGAAGCGAAATGCATGGGCCGAACTCAGTCGCACGGAAAGAATACGCCTGGTCCGAGCAACATATCGCTTTCAGCTTCTCTGCTACGCCGTTGACCACGGCCGTCTTAATTTAAGCCAAGACACAAGAGGCGCGATGCTGCGATCCTTCTTAGCACTGCTCCAGCCGTGGGAAATCGAGGAGCTCTTTTCCTTCTATAAATTTGTGCTGCATACATACGGCGTGGCTTTTGACCGCGTCCAATCTGATTTGCACCCAGACCATCCCCGTTTTGACGACCAAGGCCGGCCGCCTACCCCGAAGGGCGCGTTCGAACTAGATGGCTACAGTAAGCTAGACCTGTGTTGAGTACCTAGTAGCTAGATGATATAAGGAAACACTAACAATACTAGGCCGCGAAAACTTTCTCGAAGGAATAGCCTTGAAGGGCTTGCCACTGCTGCACACAGTCTTGTTTGGGATCAGAGACCAGGACCACCTGGTGTCCCTCATGCAAGAAAACATCGTCTCGTCATATGTCCCTATCGATGAGATAGATGGCATTTTTTGCGACTTAGACCAGGAAGTTCGCCGCACGCAGCACACCTCTAAGAAGGATAGAAGGCAGGATAGACGCGAGAGCTTCCCATTCCGCGGGGATAGCGATGACGGCGACCCTGCAGAACAGCCCCCGCTGGCCTGGACGGTGATTTGGGGCGGCACCTACAGCAACACCTACGGCTGGTACATTCCTAACACGATTAGACGCTGGGGCTACATCTTCTGGGACGCAACGACGCTGGTGGCCACAGGAGCCAGGCAAGTCCTAGAGCGCCAATGGGAGGAAGCCCATGACGGCGAGGATCCGCGGGAATATATGTACTGTTAACAATATTGTTAACAAGGTGACGACAAAGCCATGCACGAGATGCCAGCCGGCGAGGAAATTGAAGGCCGGACCGCTTTGATTTTAATTTTGTTTGCTTTACAGTTCAACAGTGGCTAGATTTTATACCCAAACATGCTCAAACATTCAATATTCTAATGACATTATATTATCTTGTAGACTTGGCTTGACAAAAGGAAACAGAAGGGGCCAAAGCGGCAATGCAAGTTATTCACCAAGTACATCTCCCGTTCAATACGAGTTTGGGAAATCAAACAATACACCCAGCACAGTTTGGGAGGAAAGAAAAAGAGCTACTACTTGGGAATGGGAGGGACCTGCTGGTCCATACCGTTGACGAGCAGGGTGTCTGGCCGCCGTGGCACCTCCTCATCGTCCATCATCATCGTCAGCCGCTGCTCCTCGGGGAGAGGGTGCGGGATGCCGGGCTCATGGCCGGGCATGAGCTTGACACCCGGCGCCTCGCCCGCCGACGCATCTGTCGTCACATCAATGCTGGCCTGGCCGCGGCGCACACGGCCCGTCTGCTGCTTGACCCACGAGTCGACAGTGCGGAACTTGGCCGGCTGGTCGTCGCTGGCTTCCGAGTATACAGTGCCGTTGGTCATGCGCTTGGTGTTGCGCATCCAGGAGAACTGGCCCTTGCTGGCCATGGGCTCGGCCGGAATGGCAATCGGCTGTGGCAGCGCGCCAGGGTTGATGTTGATGTTGGTAGTCTCCGTTTTATTGATATTGAGCTGCTCTGGGATGAGCATCAGCATTTCGCCGTCGCCAAAGCCTGACGAGAGCGACGAAAGCTCCGAGGCGCGGTTAACCTCGCGGCGCTCCGGGTCGTATGCGTCCGAGGGCTGGCGTGCGAGCTGGGATTGGTTGTAGTAGGGGTCGGGCATGCGTGAGCGCATAGTGTCACTGCTAACACTGGTATCGCTAGGTGCAAGCTGCTGCTGGATGAGAAGCTGGTGCTGCTCGGGTCTCAGTGCCACGGGTTGCTGCATCGGGGGCAGTGAGTACGGCTGGCCGGTCATGGTGCTGATGCTGCTGCTGTTTCGGGTGTGCACGATCTGTTGCAGGTGAATCGCCGGGGCCATATTTTGGGCGGAGGCCCTGGTTGCAGAGACCCTGGATGCCGTTGGGCTGTGGGAGTAGAAAGACGAAACGCTTTGATTCACCGCGCCAGAAGCACCGTTGGGGCTGACGTCGCCGGCATCGAGCTCCTGTGGAGGCGACTGTGACGGGTCTTGCTGGAACTGAATGCCCAGGCCGCCGTTGGAATAGTAGACCTGGGGCGGCATGCTGGGGGGCGGGCTGTTGCTGTTGTTGATGGTGACATTGTCGAAACCAAAGGTCTGGAGTGTGTCTGCTCTATCGATGGGGCTCATGTTGGTGGGCGAGCCGGCACGACCGACTCTAGCAGGTCCTAGGTTGTTGGTCGTCATTGACATTGGCGCAATGTTGCGAGCCGATGTCAGCGACGACGTCTCCTCCAAATTCCGCCATGCTTTGCCCTTCTTGCCGAGAAAGGGTACCTTGCTGGCGACCTTCCCATAGGCACGGCCAGCAAAGCGGGAAACTACAGCAAAGGATCCGTCGCTGGTGTCAAACGACGAGATGTTGCCCTGGGTAAAGTTCTTCTTTTGCTTTTGCTTGCGCATGGCGCGCCAGACCAGCCAGAAGAGAACGCATACAGTGACAAAGGCACCTGAACGTTAGTATGATATCAAGATACTTAGAAGTTTCAGAAGCTCTGAAGAAACAAGCAGCACGTACCAATCGAGCCAACAGAGATGAGAGCACGTTCAGCAGTTGGGCTGAGCGGCTTCGGCTTGCTGGTGTCCTTTTCGCTCGCGGACGAAGTTGAGTTTGAGGTAGTGGAAGAACCCTTGTGCTTCCGGTCAGCACTGTCGTCGTTGGCGTCTCCTTTGTTGGTCGGCTTGGGCAGATCACTAAATCCTGAAAAGTCCGTTCCAAAGGAGCCTGCTTGTCCAATGGCAATACTTATAATTGTAGTTGTTGACTCTACGACAGCTGATGTCGTGACAACAGGAATGAAGCTTGTGACAGCGGCGTTCTATATTGTTAGTCTTAATTTGATATACACTTGCAATAAATATCATAAAAACTTACTGGCCCGGTCGCTGCAATAGTCGACGTGAATATACTGCTGGATGTGGATGAGGATGAAGATGTTGTTGCCACAGTTGTGGGGGCTGGTATAGTAGAGGTTTGTGGTGGTATCTGAGTTGTTGTGACGCCGGCCGCTTGGGGGTCGGAGGAAAGCCGCTGTGCCCCGTTGCTGTCGCTGCCGGGGTCGAATGTGCTGGTGGTGGAGATGCTTGATGTCGTGACTGGTGCCGGTACTACGACTACAGCAGTTGTGGCCGGAAGTGTGCCTGCGATGCCTTCGCCCCCCGGAGGAGGGCTGCCGCTGTCACCACCTCCATGGCTTCCGCTGTTGTTGCCGTTGCCGTTACCATTGCCACCGTTGCCGTCGCCGTTGCCTTTGCCGTCGCCTTTGGATCCATCCCCGTTGCCGTTGCCTCCATGGCCGCCGTCGTTGTCTCTACTCTTTGAGCCTGTTCCTTCGTTGTCACGGAACGCCTTGCCGCTGGAACGGCCCTTGCCGTCGTTGGACCGATCCCTCTTGCGTATGAAAGATGAGTCCAATCTCTCACGCCGCACCGCCAAACGACCCCGAGCCTCTGCGAATGGTGCCATTCCCTCTCCCCTTTGCATCCTACTCGGTACACAGTTGCCAGTGCGAATGAAGATGGGATATTCAAAAGTCGAAAAACTTATTCGTCGGTTCGGGTGTAGAGTAAGGTGGCGATAGACGATGATATACTGATATGATGTCGAAATAAGAAAAGAGAGAAGCCGTCGCCGAAAGAAAATATGAAGATATTGAAAGTCGTGAGAAATGAGAGAGAAATATAATACAAGTGACACCTGGAAACTTTTAAAATAGACAATATTGACACAGAGAATTGAAGAGTAAAAGAGGGTATAATAAAAGAAAGTAACGAAGGCCAGCCTTGCAAAGGAAAGAAAAAAAAAAGAGCGAGGAAAGATCACAAAGGTAGAAGAGAAGAGAAAGAAAAAAAAAGACAAATAAAGTAAGCCTAAATGGTAGGTAGAGAAATGAAAGAGAAATCAAGAATGAAGATGGCCAAGAATGAAAGCAAGGTGAAGTTCAGGAGAAGAGAAGAAACAGAGAGGAGACAAGAAGAGAGGAAAAGGAAGACGCAAAGAAGGAAAAAGAGGAGCCGGGGCTTGAGTGAAGAGACGTCAGAGTGCGAGTGTTAAGGGGAAAACAAGTGGGTATGGAGAGGAGTGGTCGAGAGCGGGCCTGGCCAAAAGACGAAAGTCGATAGTCAAAAGAAGGACCGGTAGAGAGACTGGGTAGTTGTAACAGACTGAAGATCGGCAAATCCTAGCTGTATGGCAGACGTCGGTTAGAGGGGGGATAGAAAGCAAAGTCGGTCTGAGAATCTGGAAAAGAGAATATGTCAGCTCGGGAGTCGTTTGTATAAGAGATATAGCCGAGCAGAGCATCTCTAGACTCTATATTCTCGAGTGGCGTGGCGAAGAGCAATGAGGCACAGGTTACGTATGGGTCGACGACAACACGAGGAGTGCATATACTGGTTTCCAGGCATACAGGCATCGAATCAAGAAGATACTGTCATGGGCACGGTGATCACCGCCAGGGACCGCAGACCGCAGGGTGGGCTGTCTTGGAGAGGGCGCTGGGACACAGGATGGACAAGGCAGACGACAGTCATCGATGAACACAAGGAAGACTGTACTCTGTACGCTGTACATAATACTGTCCTACAGAGTATTCTCTCAGCGAAGCCGAATAAGCCTTGCCATCTGCACCCTGGTCGCCATGATGGGTTTGTCAACGTCAAAATGCTCCATACATTGTGTCGGAGTATTACCCCGTATAGTGCAGAGCGTGTATGAAGACAGGAAGGCATGACAATGAAACATGCGACAGTGCAAATAACAAGCACCGTGCTGGAAACAGATAATCGTACTGCTTGAATCTGGAGGCGTGCTGGAGACGTGCAGGGGTTCACCCTGGACCAGTTCCGTTTTGGTTGCAGCATAACTCCGTGCGGAACGGTGTGGGCCTTGTGTGGTGAGTTTGCTGCCAGATGGCGAGATGGATGGGGGCTGTCCTCGATAGCAAACGTAGCCCTTGTATATATCACAGCTAGAAGTCGAGATTCCTCGGTTTATACACGGGCAGCAAGAGGCTTTTGCATGTATAGAAGGGTTGCTTGTAATTACTCTGTAATTACAGTCTCGTATTATGAGTGAAAACGCCTGGCAGTGCCGCTGGTGCCTCTGGAGATGCCGCTGGATGCCGCTGGATGCCACGATGCCGCTTGATGGAGCTTGATGGCGCAGAGTATTAGCATGACTATTGATCATGAGGCACGTCGCCAAAAAAAACTTATGTCGAAAAGACTAGTCATTTCAAGACGATATCCCAGTCCGAAAAGCAATGCCCCCCTTTGGAAGCGACAGTCAAGCTCAAGCTTCAGTCCAAGACGCTTCATCGACACCCGATCACATCATGAAAAATGCAAACGGAGTCACGATGTGCAACAAGTAGAACAACAAGATCTCCTCAAGACAACGAGCAAGATCTCAAAAAACAAGCCTTTGGTGTATACTCTGTTTCTTTGTTTCTGTTTTTCTTTTCCGGTCAGTCTGGATCTTGTTTTGGTCTGCCTCGAGTCCACGATCGGGTTTCAATACTGGATAGTGGATCGCGACCTCTGCATGAACTACATACTATGTAAAGCGTCAGCCCCCCCAAGCGGGCATGTTTCTTTATGCACAGCTGCATCGCTTCCCTCGGCTACGTAGAGCAGAAGCGCCCATTAGAGAAATGTCAACTCCTAGGCTTGTCTAGCAGGCCCGGTACCTGGTCGAGGATGGAAATGCCCTCTGTACTCTGTATATGCCGAATCAGCATCAGCGTTGGTCTGTGAGCCAAGCACTCGCAATCACAGGGATCTCAGTGTCTCAGGCCTGGTTTCAGGTGCGGATGCGAAAAGCCAAAAGCCAAAAGCGAAAAGCGAAAAGCGAAAAGCGAAAAAGCAAAAGGATGCTTCAAGCTCCCGGGCTGGTGGGCAGTCGTCAATGTACACCAAGGTAGCGGGTGTGATAACGTATCTTACTATGTAAAGAAGCCAGGTGAGTTATGCAAATATGTACGCAAATAAGCATGTACTTGGTAGGCAGTAGGTGGGAATAGTGCGAGGACTGTGTACTTTGGGCATTTTTGCGGGTTGTTTCACCACCGGGTGTGGTGGGCTGGGTAAAAAGGGAAAAGGGGGGTTGCGTTGCAGTTTGACAGGTGTTTAGAAAGAAGCTTGGACGCTGCTAGCATCGTACTAGTAAGTAGTAAGCACTCGCTGATCGTGCCTGTCTCCCATGAATCCATTAAGAGCCTCTCGGTCGCCACTTCCTGAAGCTGTCAGTTGACCGGTCTCCCTTCCCGCTTTTGTACAGACACCGTCATTCTAAACCTTGACCTCTCACAGTCACAATTCCAAATGAAGTCGCGATGGGCTGGCGTATATCGTAATACCCTTTCATAGCCATGCTTTCACAGCCACAATCATGCCGAACGGACAAGCTTTTTGGCTCCCGGAAGGTGATGCAATACCACAGTTTACTCGTCAAATCAACACGGCAAAGGCAAACTCATTACGATGTAATTACTATGTATGCTCACCGAATCGTTGCCGTGTCTGCGAACGAGCGATCTCCACTTTTTGGTGTAAGTCGTGCCTTCCGCATCGAGAAGCCAGATCCTTCATTTATCCAATGTTTTGGGTAATTCATATACAGCACGCGTCGCGTGTCGTAGAGCAGACAGTCGCTGTTCACGGTGTAGAGTATCTGAAGCCGTCGAGCAACAAGTTCATGGGTTTTGATCTACGTGATAGCCCAACTGCATCATCATTCTAACGTCACCAAGGCGAAATGCAGGTGAGCCCAATGTGTACACCACCTGTGAAAGTCATACACGGATAGTAGACATACTTAGACCAAGAGCATGCGCGGCATATCAAGGAAGTTTCTACGCCGGCGCCAGGGTGGCGGATCTGAGGACCGGCATTCTACCAACTAGCGTATATCTATCTTCCGGATACCGTGTAACCGCCTTTTGATATTCACTAATCACACGTTTGCTAATATTTTACATTTTTTAAAAATCTTTGACGTTCGTGACAGATCTGGGCCAAAAGTTTTAGTACTCACAGCCAGCGGCCAACCCTAGATCTCTTTTTGGTACTTGAGTTAGTTCTGATAAAGGTTCCAGTTGTCAGAATTGTTACGTTTATTACGTGACATGGACTCCGGCTACGGTAATCTTCGGCCGCATCTGCAGTTTGATGCTTAGTCGATCCATGCTTGCAATAGGATAACTGGACAAAACCTCGTCGTAAATCGTGGGCTATGCATAAGACTATCGCTGTTAACCAGGTTAAGAACGAAATATAATAGCTTTGTTGCTAGATCATAAATCATGTACTCGGTGAATTGCTGGAAGCATATTTTACCTTTGTACTTATTTTAATTGAATTATAATTATGATATTAAAACCGCGTATTTTTTTTTTAAATTTGTTGTTTTAATTTTATCATCTGTTGAATATTTGTGAGAAAAGCATTATGTCCGAATATAATATAGCTCAATCTTACAAGAGAGAAGTAGCGCAGTATAGGCACTTGGGGTATTGATATCCTGGTGCGTTGGTGTTCTAGCCGTTGCACAAATAATAAGATGATACCGAGCTTCATCCGCTCATGGCTGGCCTACAACACGGCCTATAACGCCGAAGGTTGTGCGACTGTAAATTGGATATTGTTGATTTTTTTGCTTTTTTTATTTTTATTTCATTTTTTATGATGCTATGATGCGCGATTATGTACTGCAGCTTTGTCGAGTTAATTTCTGATTGATGAATCTGCGGCGGCGAGCTACAGCCACAATACTCTGTACGGCAAGCAAGTTGCGGGACCCGGAGGCTCAATACCAAGGAACTGGGCCGCACAGCATGATTCAGTAATTGGAGTTCTTGCATAGCTTCGCTGCACAGACATTAAAGATCAGACATCAAGTCTTACAGAGTTGAGTTCAGACGCCGAAAATTTTACCGATACCTACTTCTCTACAGCCGACATGAACAGACCAACCAGAAGAAGGAAGAAGCATAGGCCAGGGCAGGCTACGCCACACAGGTTTGATAGCAATGCAGGTTCTGGAGGCCGGCCGTTCATTGCCAATTGCCTAAAGCCGGCCGTACTCTAACCCGGATTTTTATTTATTTGAATTTGGGGTATAAATAATACAGTGGCTACCGCCGACCTGGGTATCTAAACTAAATAGAGCGTCCTGGATACAATTAATCTCCCCGGGAGCTATCGGTGCTCAGAATTTAGCCTGAATCTAATCTCTCTGCTTTCATCAGTAATACATAGTACACCGCACTGCTTTCCAAGTAATAGCCCCGGTCTATCATTGTCGTGCTCGCTTGAAGGATTATGGATCTTGTTAGCTCCGGGCCATTATTAGTGACAACTTTGATGGCAGAGCCGGCGCAAACATGGTAAGATATAAAGTTGACCTGATACTCTATATGTCCGTCAACAGAGAAGACCGTGGATAGAACGGCTTGACTGCTGAAGTTGAAGACCGGCGCATTGAATATGTCCGATCGTGAGAGAGTAGTGGCCGGTAGTCCCTAGCTCGGCGGTCCCCACGTGGTAGGAGCTTGTTGACAAAAACTTTTGATCACTCAATGACAACATGCCCGCATGGTTTGCGCCTTTTCTCTCTTCAGGCTCAAATACTCGGCAATGGCAGGTCATGGCACAATTGGTCTCGTGGCCAATCCTCTCGTGGTCTTTTCCCTATATGGCTGCCCTAAGCCACGCGACCAAGGAGTTATTATCAAAATTGCTCGCGATGGCATCAATTACTACTTATCGCCAACTTGCTGTCAGGATAATCTTCTCCAGAATGCGAATCCCATGTATAATGTATTGCAGAGAACGGCATTTTATATAGAGTACACAGTATTGAGAATCAAGTGCATTTGTGCTAGAACTGCAGCCGAAGTCAAAATAAATTTCGCCTCATTACAGAGTACGATGGAGTGCAGTTCCTCACGTTGCTAATTGGCTTTGTCAGGACATAGTTGATACTTGATGCGCAGTAATTCTATTTCTACTTCCATCTGCAGGCTCCGTCATGTCAAAGCGGACCCGATATCGCACTTTTCACGTCTTTTCTTTTCTTCTTCTTTTTTTTTCCCTACTCTTTACAAATGATATAACTTTCTTTCGTACTTGCTTGCAGGCCTCCATCTGTCTGGGAAGTTGTTTCCATTTCTTGACAGTGCTCGTAATAATTTGGTTGCATTTCTTGATCCAGAACAATCTTATCGGAGGCCGTCGTAACTATTCCTCATATTTTCATATTGGCCCAGGCTGAGGTATATTTGGAGTGGTGTGAATGGTATTACTTGAAGATCTCAGCCCTGTTGTATCGGTGTTCTCCAAATTCTCAATACCTCTGTATAGACGGAATTGGGTTTCCGCAGCTGTGCTTGCGTATTCTTATTTCAGTGTATTATTTTGCGACTCCCAATTCGCGCCCCCACGTGAGATATACATACATACTATGTGTAGCATATTGTATTTATTATGAATTAATCTGTATGTACGACACAGGAGCACGGCTGCGAGGCAAAGAAGGCAGGCATCGGACATTCATGGCGCATCATATGCTCTTTCCCTGTAAACACAGTCTGCAATGATTCTAAATTCTGGTATCGAATTGGTATCAATCTGGGGCTGTCTCGTGAAAAGTCGGAAGTTGCGACCCTGCTTTTCGTCTTTCGTACTCTGCGGCAGAAGGGAACCGCAACCGAACCGCAAAGGGACATCTGTCCATGTCTCCGTGACAGCGGTGTCCGCAACCAATATTGATTCAGCCATACAGAGCACATCGTACACCAAGGACACAATAGTGCGGTTTTCAGTATTTACATTGCCTTTCCACGTCGCACATACCGCACATGCTCCGTTATCTCTGCTCCATACATTTACACTACAAACTTTCTCCGTATGGAGAAGATGCGGAGGAAGCAGTACATAGTAGAGTGCAGTAGAGCAAGGAACCGTGGACGCGGATGGTCGAGCCTCCCCTGTATTGGACTTGTATCTTCTATATCACTGCGCCTTTGCTCCTTCCTGTTCCCTGCGGTTTGTCGCTCCCACTTTCCGCGGGAATTCGGGCTCCTGCATCTGATCTTGAAAATTCGGGGTTGATCGGAGGCCACTCTTTCTAGAATTCATCTTCCATATTAGTACGCCATAGTAATACACCATTGAATACCGATACTCTGTAATACTCTGTACAGCAGCGGCTCCCATATCCACTGCGGGCGCCTTTATGAAATCTTCCTAAAACAATGCACTAGCCTATTGGCGCAACCCTAGTCTTTGAATTGAGTTTCCTGGTGGCCGTCCTCTGTCGGAAACGGGGATTTGGTGGTCAATGGTCAAATGGTCAAATGGTCAAATTGGCAGAGCAGACTGGAGCATGGAGTGGGTTCGTCAGAGAACCTAATCAGGAAAGAATAAGCAGGCAGAGGAGAAGAGGAGAAGAGCAAAGCAAGGAAGGGAAGAAAAGAGAAACATGAGGAAGACAGAAAAGAGAGACCGCAAGACAACAAGAGCAAGTTCAATGCACAAAAAAATGAAGCTCGGCAGGTGCGCTCGAGGTGGCGGTTGAAAAGGCAAGAGCGTGTGGCAGTGGCTGCAAGCATATGATTGCGACACTATGTAAGCATACAGAGTATACTTAGTAACAAGATACAAACGGAAGGAGGGCACAGCACATTGATGCATACCGGTTTGCACCTTCCTCCGTTGTTCGCCCGATATCAAAGGAAGATTAAAGTAAAATCTAATCAAACATCAAACACCACACACCTCAACCTGGTGAGACCCGCGCACCCATGCTTGGCGCATACAGTATTTACGGTTTACTACATAGTATAGAGTAATACTGTACAGAGTGCGCTCAAAGCAGACCGGCCGCGTCTGTCCTCCGTATGCGCTATAAAGTGAATTGGCAATGGCAGAAAAGCAAATGGCAGAAAGGGAAGGACCGGCAGGGAGGCATGTAGCGAAGCTGCTAAAAAGGGCAAAAAAGACAGATCGGTTGGGCTTTAGTATTTGTTTTTCGTATTTTCCTATTTGTTTTCACCACTTTATTTTGTATTTGCGCGGGTCGCAACTGCCATTTTTTTGTACTCACTTTTTGCACTTTTTTTCGTTTTTTCTGCTTGTTAGCCTTCTTTGCTTTTTGTTAGTCTTTTTGACTCACCCACCGCTACTGGAGTACGGTGTACGGAGCAAAGCACAACGAGCAGTCCCCTTTTTTCTCTTATCGCGCATCCTGCCCTGTCCTATGTTTTCCTGTATCTCGCTCACCCTCTTTTCTCTCCCCAATTACCGCCCTCTCTTTTCTCCCTTCTCCCTCTTCTCTCCCCGCAATTCTCTTCTCTCTCCTTCTTCCCTCTCCCTTCTCCTCAATCATCATTAATCAATTACTCTATACCCCCCAAATTGATTCGATAAAATGGCGTCCCGGCCAGCAAGCTCACGGCTGTTGAGCGCACAGCTCACCAAGCTCAACCACCTCCAGACCCAGCAGGTTCGCCGGATAGCAACCACCAACACAGCGTCGTCATTACGCGCCTCAAGAGCATCCTCGACTCTCCGCCCCCGTGTTGCCAGCTCGGCCAACGTCGCCCTGTCGCGCCAGATCGTGAGATCGTATGCCTCACAGGCTCCCGAGGAGGCCGTCAAGCCGCGCAAGAGCTCGTTCCGTCCCCTCCGCTGGGCTTTCCGCTTTGTCTACCTCTCTGTTCTGGGCGGCGTCGCCTACATCGGTTATGAAATCTACCAGGACCACAACCCCCCGCCGCAGGTTCCCCAGGACCCTTCTAAAAAGACCCTTGTCATTCTGGGTAAGTTGCCTCTTCTTGCAGGCAGTGCTGTTCCTTCACAACTAACAGCATAGGTACCGGCTGGGGCTCCGTTTCCCTGCTGAAGAAGCTCGACACCGAAAACTACAATGTTATTGTCATCTCCCCCCGCAACTACTTCCTCTTCACCCCCTTGCTGCCCTCGTGCACCACGGGCCAGATTGAGCATCGCTCCATCATGGAGCCTATCCGCACCATCTGCCGCTCCAAGAAGGGTGCCGTGACTTTCTACGAGGCCGAGGCTAGCTCCGTTGACGTCGAGAAGAAGATCATTAAGATTCACGACAACTCCGACATCCGTGGCTCTACCACCGAGACTGAGGTTTCCTACGACATGCTCGTTGTCGGTGTTGGTGCCGAGAACGCCACCTTTGGTATCCCCGGTGTTCGCGAGAACTCGTGCTTCCTCAAGGAGATTGGCGACGCCCAGCAGATCCGCAAGAAGATCATGGACTGTGTCGAGACTGCTGCCCTGAAGGACCAACCGTCCGCTGAGATTGACCGCCTGATGCACATGGTTGTCGTCGGTGGTGGTCCTACTGGTGTTGAGTTTGCTGGTGAGCTCCGCGATTTCTTCGAGGACGACATCCGCAAGCTGGTGCCCCAGATTGCCGACCGTTTCAAGGTCACCCTGATCGAGGCTCTGCCCAACGTTCTGCCCATGTTCTCCAAGCAGCTGATTGAGTACACCGAGAGCACCTTCAAGGAGGAATCGATTGCCATCCACACCAAGACCATGGTTAAGAAGGTCACCGACAAGGCCGTCGAGGCCGAGGTCTCCAAGGGCGACGGCACCAAGGAGCGCGTCGTCTTCCCTTACGGCCTGCTGGTTTGGGCCACCGGTAATACTCTGCGCCCTCTGGTTCGCGACATGATGGCTTCCATCCCCGCCCAGAAGGACTCGCGTCGTGGTCTGGCCGTCAACGAGTATCTGGTCGTCCAGGGTGCCCGTGACATCTGGGCTGTTGGTGACTGCGCTGTCGCTGGTTACGCCCCGACTGCCCAGGTCGCCTCCCAGGAGGGTAGCTTCCTGGCCCGCCTGTTCAACAACATGGCCCGCACCCAGGAGCTCGAGGACCGCATCCAGAACCTGAGCAGCAACCTGAACCTCAAGCCCGGTGTCGACGTTGCTTCTGTCACCAAGGAGATCGAGGAGGCCGAGCGCCAGCTGCGCCGTGTCAAGGACATCAAGCCCTTCCACTACTCCCACCAGGGCTCCCTGGCATACATTGGCAGCGAGAAGGCTGTCGCTGATATTGCCTGGTTCAACGGCAACTTTGCCTCGGGTGGTACTATGACCTACTTCTTCTGGCGCAGTGCCTACCTGAACATGGTTTTCAGCAGTAAGTGTTTCTTATAAAATTATTTCTAATACTTTCTTCCATCCCTTTGCGATTTTTTTCACTAACTTACTAACTCTTCAGCGCGCAACCGTCTGCTGGTGATCAACGATTGGCTCAAGTCCAAGATTTTTGGTCGCGACATTTCCCGCGAGTAAACAACGCCATCAAAACTTGTGGCGTTGAACTCATCGATCGATGTAGACTTTCTGATATCGCGGCTTGATTTATCACGATCTTAAGAACTCAAAACGGCGGCCAAGGGAAGGGGTTCTGTTACATTTTGCCGCATTCATAATCTGTCTTCCATTACTTTGTTTTCGGTATGACAGAATGCAGGAAACAAACACACCCTTGCGCCTTGGAGAAGCAGCAGTAGCGGGAAAGAGAAGAAATGTTTTCTTCTTCTTTTGTGTTGATTTCTTGTTTCGTTTACTTTGTTTATTACGTTTTGATTCGCTTTTTACCCTATAGACGAGTGTGGCGGAAGGCTCTTGCGGACAACATCATTTTTCACTTTCATTTTTCATTTATGTTCAATTTCTCGGTACAATAGACGAAAATAATACGGCGATTTATCAATTGTGCAACTCGGATCTTTCTCTAATTTACTTTGTTGCCTTGTCACCATATACGTGTGCTTCACGCATCACGGCCACTCGATCTCCATTGCGAAACTATCTTTGTTTATTGTATTCTCACAAAGAGGCGACGCGTACAAACTCAGGACGGACATCCCAAGCGCCATCTAGGCCATCTAGCTTGCGGAAAAGCGTTACCCACCGCCCCTTGGACTCGTCGGCGCCGATAACAGCCACATGCACGCGCACATGTTCTTGAATATCAAATGGCGCATCCGTGCTGGGGCCGCCAAGGTTGTCCCCCATACCCAAAGGCCCGCGTCTACCACAGGGAGACACTGGCGACTCGGTGTCAAATGCCGATACAGCCGGAGACGACACGGCAATTGATGACGGCGACTGTAGATCTGATGTCGAACACACTGACGGTGCCCGTGGCCAGATCTTCGTAGCTGCTGGCACTGCAGGGGTGATGCCCAGACCACATGCAGTCGGAGTAGGTGGCGAAAGAAAGAGAGCTGGTAAAGAAGCCGCCGCCGCCTCACTGTTGACCTCATTTACTGCTAGCATGCTTGGCATACCCGGCATGTTTCTAATGCCTGCATCTCCAAAGTAGAAAAGATCACCGTCTAACAAGCTGCCGTCGTTGCTGCCGCCGCCGCTATTCCATGCCGGCCTGTGCCCGCTTCTCGTGTCTGTAGCGCCGCCGCCCCCTGCCTGTGACGGAGCCCTGGGCCAGTTCTGGACATGGTGAGGGGAGTAGAGACCGGGCAGGTCGTCGTCAATATTGAGCGATGTCGCAAACCACGAATCAGAGATTTCGTTTAGACTGGCTCCTGGCGTCGGTGTCGGCTCATGCGACATTGTCGACTTGGTGTCGTCGTCGTCGCCATCCTTTTCGTCTTCTTTGTTCTTAACGACTTCTCCCCCTTTTTCTTCTTCTGCCCTGACACTACTAAGCCCCTCTTCAATCTCGATAATGCGAGCAGCTATCGCGCCTAGGACGTCAGCACGCCACAAGTTTTCACGGCGGCCTGCGTTCGCCGAAAGCATGGCCATGGCAGCATGCCGAACCGGCCCATGGCGACACTTTGTTGCGACAAAATAGAGTGCCGGGATGATATGCGTCTCGAGTGTGAAGACGCTATTTGTACTGGATGGATTTTGTGTGTTCTGCGAAGCCTGCGAGGATTGATTCAGCCTTTCTGTATCCAACACAGTGGCGGCAAGGGACACGACAGAAGAAAAAGTCTCAACATGTGCATCAAAGGCAGCCTCGACACGCGTCAAGGCTGTCGCCAGCCAAATCTCGGCAATCGACAAGTGGATTTGCAGTAGAGCCAGCGTTGCTGTGTTGGAGTTGAAGTTGGCGGGTGTAGTCTTGGCGTCTAGTGGGACTATAACCGCGGGCGACTTGTTGATGCGGAAGAGCGACAGGGCAATGCGCAGACGGCGGAGCTGGGAGAGCAGCCTCTTCTTCTCCGACTCGAGCTTGCACGAAGAAATGGCACACAAAGAGGCAGAGGTGGAAATAGGAGACACTGAGTGATAGGCCGACGCCGACGTCGATGTCGAGATTGGGGTTGTTGAAGGCGTTGTCGATGGCGATGCTGGCCGTTTGGAGTACTTGCTGGACCGCGCTTTGCGAGTAAACCGCAGGACCGTGTCGAGGAAATCATGTACACTAGCACGTAGGCCGTGGATGGAGTCAAATGTGTCGGGAATGACGGTCGTAGTAGGAGCAGTCTCTGGCGGCGACGACGACTTGAGTGACGGCGGAATGGGCAAGGGACTGCCGCCAAACAAAAACGACGTCATACTGAGGCGTGTATACAAGGGCACGAGATGCTGCCGCACCACGGCCATCTCTGCAGCGTTCCCGCCGGTCGCTGCTCGCCTTGCTTCTTTCTTTTTTGTGTCCTTTCCATGTTTTCCGTGTTTCTTGTGTTTCTCGTGTTTCTCGTCTTTTCCCGCTCTCCCACTTAGCCGAATGTCATCGAGCTGGCTGAGGATATTCCGTCCTTGCTCAAGGTGGATGAGCGCTTCCTTGTCTTTGCCCTGCATGACCTCGATACACAAAAAGAGAATGCATGTCATCAGGGGTGCCACGGGCCGCTGAAGCACAGTCGCGTTCTGGGTTTGGCTTTGGGATTGGTCACTGTAGCGATTTTGATTTTGATAGTCACCGTCGCTCTCGTCATACTCCCGCTCATCGTCGCTGCTGGCCTTGTCGCCCTTCATATCCTGGAGCATGTGGGCAATGGCCTTGTTGTACTGCTGCAGGGCAAACTCCTGGACGAGGCCCGTATCGGAGCCGGGTGGCGGCGACGCCTTTGAAGGTGTCCTTTTTATCAGTTTTGATTCGGCCTTTGGATGAAGAAACAACTCGTGCAGACTGCTGATAGCGAGGACAGCATGACGCACGGCGGGCTCGGTGTGGCAGACCTGCAGAACCAAGACGCGCCAAAAGACGGCATCGAGGTCGCCAGCGAGACACGGAGCGGTGATGGTCTGAAAAAAGTCAAACGCGCGCTTTTCTTGTGCAGATGTGGCCCATGACAGCATGTCAATTGACTGGGGCAGCGACATCCTGGCCATTGAGGATGGAGAAGTAGTTTGTTTACCATGTTTACCACGGTGCTTCGCAGATGCAGGCCAGTTTGCAATGTATTCCTGGTCTGTGTCGAGTTGCAGCTGTGCCTTTGAGTGTGGCAATGGCAGTGACGGTGGGCCCTCGTCTAGGCTTGTTTCTGGATTTGTTGAGCGCCGCCGGCGCCGGCGGCGGATAGCGAGCGCTGATGCGTCGAGATAGCCGTCGCATTTGCGGCCGGTCTTGGTGCACCGGGTGCAGTAGGGCTTGTCCTCGTCACACTTAACCTTGCGTATTCTTGAGTGCTTAGCAATTATCGAGTGTGATGCATTCTTTTATAAATGGAAAAGTAGAATGTAGAAAGTGAAAAGTGAAAAAATAAAGAGACATAACAGACTAACTTGCAGGTGATGCAGCCTGAACGGACTTTCTTAGAGCCCTTTCGGCCCGAGGGAAGCTGCAGTAATGACGGTGATAGATTTACTTCAAAAGACTCCACGGACTCCGTGTGCTCCATGTGCTCCATGGGCTCGTCACCGTCGTCGGCATAGGACTGCATCTTGGCGGCAGCAATGGTTTAGGGAATAGGGGCCGAGCGAGAGGTAATATGGAATGGCGCGGCAGGCGAGAGGCGTCGGCGTCAAATACTAATCATTTGAGCTGATTAACGAATGACAAATGGGGGATATGCGGCTTATATGTATATATAGAATTGTGTATAGAGTGTATCCATGAGAAGTGTATCAATGATCGATGACTGGAAAGTGCTTGTGCTTGATACGAAGATAAAGAAGTCAAGAAAAACCCTCACTGGTAGACTCGCCTTAGCTTTGGCAAGTTTAGTCGCTCTATCAATTCTAGACTCTAGACCCAGAGCCGGGCGATTATCGAGCTTGTGTGAACGGACGAGAAGGGATATGTTGTCTGGAATGGGCTAAGCACAAGCACGGGGTAGATGAGGCGGGCTGTGCACCCCTTACGCGTACACGTCCATGGAACCATGGAATGTGTATCAACGACGGCGGGCCAGGGTGCATGTGCTAGTTGTGAAGCCAAGATGCGAGTGGTGGGGATGTTGAGAAGAGAGAGAGTGAGAGAGAGAACATAAGAAGAGATGAAGTTAAAAAGTTTAGGTTGAGAAAATTGCCAGATGCTTTGTTGACGAGTTATAGATATCAAAAATCAAGACAGCCAGTTCAAGGCATGGAAGAAGTAGAAGAATATGGTGAAGAAGGCGAAGACAGTGTCACAATTTTGACGTTTCTTTTGAGTTTCTCGAGCTTATTTTTCCATGTCCTAACGGAGTATCTGGCGGAGTATCGTATGGATTGGGGTGGGCATGGATCCATGGATCGGGGGGCACCACTCTTGCCGGCCTGAGCACAGGGGTAGAACCTAATCCTGTAGTCGTGGAACGAAACAGAAAAACAAGCTTAACCCAAGAATAATGGCAATAATCGTGGTAACAACAATGACCCTCAATATTTTAAATCGGCCAGCTCGCTTGCTTCGGCACAGGCTGCCACGCAAGAACACAGCCGGGGCGCAGATCGTCTCGGCAACTTTCAGTTTCTATTGAATTTATTGATTTCAATTTGCTTTATTCTTTTGTTCTTGACTGGCACTGTCTCTCAAGTATTGGCATCGGGCACATGCTAGCCTTCCTTCTGATTTCTTTTCCTCTTCCTTTTCCTCACCCTATTTCTCTTTACCATCTGTTCTAACCGCTCCCGTCGTAGCCCGGCGGCACCATGCATTAGCCCGCTAGTTAGGCATCAGACACTCAGAAAGTCGATCCGACCTTTTACAGACAAGTTTAAAGAATGAAGGATACAAATAATAACAACAATGAAAAGACAAAGAAAAACAAGAGTATCGCCGATGAGGGGAGGACGGCGACCACGGCGGATCCCGTATGGTATCATGTTTGGTCTTTAGAGGCATATTAATTTGAGAAGGAGGCTGTGCAAGAGAAAAACCACAAAATCAAATAAATTTAAATAATCAATAATTACCACGACGATAAGATCTGATATGTAAGTGAATAGGGGCTTTGATGGAGTGTTGTTAGGCCGGCTAATGGCTAACGGTGTTAGTTGGGACGACGTGTGCCTGCCGTTTTGGGGCTGAGCTGTTTTGCTTATATAATACAGGCCGATACCCGATGCTGTCCATTCTGGCGACTTATTTCTATGAAGTCGGCATAAGTCGGCATCTTTAACGATACTAGGTATAATAATTGAAATGCACACTTTCCATCATAGAGAGCGATATGGGGTCTCGATAGCCACTATCAAAGCATCCGACCATCACCAAATGCTACTATGTAGGCAGCAATATCTGTCTTTTTTCCCCTCTTGATCCCGGATGTAGTTATTTATGAAATATGGAATATAATCTCTTCTAGGCTGTAGTTCAAACTGATATACGAACGATTACTACCAGTTACCAAGGTATAAGCTGATATTGCCCTCCTAGATTCTGTTCGATATTTGTTGCTTATGTAATCATTCCTTGTTATCAGTGGAATATCAGCCACTTTGATATTCCACTGATATGGCAGGTAGCGGACGCCCCAAAGCTGTCAAATCAGGCAAGTCCTCAACTCTGGGGTACACCGTTGCAGGTCCCGAGATAAGCTATAAACTTGTGGCTGATAGCACTAGCCACAGCTCCCATCGAACACTGTTTCAGCGCGATAGCTCAGCTGACCGTGCCCCATTCGTCATACCTATTCTGTTTCCGGCCTCGCCTCACTTCCCGCCTCACTTCCCGCCTCACTTTCCGTCTCCCTCCGACTCTGGCCACTCATCCTCTCAAATCCCATCCCTCCCTTCTTTCGGTCTTTCAGCAAAGACACAGCAAGTCGCACCCTCTCTTTATCCCTCTGGTCAAGGGACGCGCCTATCGCCTATTCGCTACGCCATCCACTCGATTAGGCGCTATTGACTGTCACAGTCGATTATTGTCGACTTCCTCTTTTCTCTTCCTTTTCCCCACGTCTGTTCTTCTCTTCATCTTTTTACCTTTTCATCGTTTTATTTCTTTTCCTCTCTTTCTATTATCTCTTCCAGTCCATACTACGACAATCATGGCCAGCCGCTACCTCATCCCCGTCCTCGTGGCGATGATGCTCGCCACCGGCGTCTGCAATACCCTATTGACAAAGTACCAGGACAACCAGTGTGTGCGCAACTGTGACGACCTCGACCCTAAGAAGCGACGCTATTTTGAGCAGCCCGTGCTCCAGACCGCCCAGATGTTTGTCGGCGAAATGGGCTGCTGGCTCGTCGTCGGCCTAATGTCCTTGTACACCCGTTACCAGTCCAAGAAGGGCAATTCCTCGGCCGCCTATGAGGCTATCGCAGCCGACGACATTGACGCCGATATTGACAGCGCGTCGATTCACTCGCGCACCGCTCTCACCAACAAGGCCGTTGTGACTGACGAGAACTCGGTTCTACGCGGCTTCGGTATCCTGCTGTTGGCCCTGCCCTCGATCTGCGACATCCTCGGCACGACGCTGATGAACGCTGGTCTGCTGCTGGTGGCGGCCTCCATCTACCAAATGACTCGCGGTGCCCTTGTGTTGTTTGTCGGTCTCTTCAGTGTGCTCTTCCTGCATCGCCATCTCTTTTTGTTTCAGTGGCTATCGCTCGCCGGTGTCATGCTTGGTGTGCTCCTGGTTGGCCTGGCCGGTGCCATTTCGCCCGACACCACCACCAATGTGATCAATGCGAGCGGGATTGTATCGGCCGCTGCGGATCTCGGAACCGAGGCAGCCCGTGTTGTCGTCGGTGTGCTGCTGATTGCCGGCGCGCAGATCTTTACGGCAACACAGTTTGTGCTTGAGGAATGGATCCTGGAGCGGTCAACGATTGAGCCGCTGCGTGTTGTCGGCTGGGAAGGCCTCTTTGGCTTTATCGTTACCGTCTTCGGCATGGCCGTGCTGCACCTCACGATTGGCCGCACCGAGGCCGGCCAGCTGGGCTACTTTGACATGGTCGAGGGCTGGCGCCAGATGACGGCAGACCCGCGCATCCTCGTGTCGAGCCTGCTCATCATGGTGAGCATTGGCGGCTTCAACTTCTTTGGTCTGTCAGTGACGCGCACGGTGAGCGCCACGTCGCGGTCGACGATTGACACGTGCCGCACGCTGTTTATCTGGCTTGTGTCGCTGAGCCTGGGCTGGGAGTCGTTCAAGTGGCTGCAGGTTGTCGGCTTCGGCTTGCTCGTCTACTTTACTTTTCTCTTTAACGGCCTCGTCAAGCCGCCCTTTCAAATCCTCGACCCGCCGCGCGTCGACGAGCTGCTGCCGGAGGAGCCCATTGAGCACCACTAATGCTCACTCTTCATATTAGCTTGTGCCATAATGGCTAGCTACTGTTTTTTGTGTTGCTTTTTTGTCGGTCGCATGTTATTGTTTTGTCCATTTTGTGTTTTTCATTCTTTTGTTCTTGTTCTGGCACGGCGTTACTGTATTCTATTGCTGTCTACCTTCTATCGCATATTTACGGATCACGCAGTTTATCGTATCTGTCTTTAACAGATAAGTAGTCTATAAATGAGTAAATATTATAGATGGCATCAAGAGAATTGTTCATGTCATAATAATTCTAAATCTTTTTCGATCTTTGTGTTACAGATTTAATTTTATATTATTATCCGTATAACTTACATAACAAAATACAAATATTTAAAAAAACGAGAAGAAAAAACCGAACTTAAAGAGAGCAGCTTCGAGGCCAGATCTGTTTACTGAAGAACAAAGTCTTAACCAGGATTCGAACAGTCGTGTCGATGGCAGTGGCATGCAATAAATTCATTTTGAAACCGAGATAGAGGCATCGGTACGGTAACAAGTTATAGACACGTAAAATATAGATACAATACAGTAGTAACACAAACTAAGCCTTGGGCAGGGGCGGCACGCCCTCCTCATCGTCCTCGTCGTCCTTGACCTCCTCGGAGTGGCCTAGCAGATGCGCCACATCTCGCATCTCGTAGTGCTTCTTGCGCAGATTCTCAAACCGCTTGTGCTTCTCACGCTCCTCGGCGCTCATTCCTGCCAGCGCATCATCGTCGCCGTGGACACTACCCGAAACCGACGAGTTGTCAACATGCACCTTGCTAGGCCGCCGCGCAAATTCGCCCTCGGGCACCTCTTCTTCCGGTTCGCCCAGTAGCAGACCGGGAATGCCGCCGTCATTTGCTTCGTCGAGATCACCATCAGACATGTCCTCAGACGGATCGTAGTGTTTGGCATACGGTGTCTTGGGCTCGTCAATCTTCATCTTGGCTGTGCGGTCTTGTTCAGTGAGGTACAGGTTGACCTCGTCCCACTTTAGCCGCATGGCGTTTTCATCCTCGACTTCATGTGGCCCCTCGCCCTGGTGTGATGGCGTGCGACTCGAATGGCAGCGCGAAGCAAGCCGCGCTGCCGAGGACGACCGACGATGGCCGGCGTTGACTGCGGTATTGTGGAGGGTCAGCTCCTTATCGGTGAGGGGATGATCGGGCTCTTCGGTTGTGGGCAAAGGCCGTGGCGATGTCGGAGGGGAGTGATGCGAAGCGCGCTTTAGGATGCCTGTTTTGTTAGATGTGATCCTAGCGCAGGGGGGGATAAAAGAAGAAAGACGAGACAAACCCTTGGGGCGCTTTGCATCCGGCGCCGGCGGCGAATGCGGTGGTGGGCTGTGGCTGCGAGCTTCAGACATTGTATTTCTGGGAGTGCTGATCGTGGCGTATTGAGTAAGAAATGTACGGATGGGTTCGCGACGACATGCGATGGGGGTTGGGCATGATGTCCAAAGTCTCGTTATCGTGTTGTTTTGCACGGCGGGGTGAGTGCGAGATGCAGAGTGGACGCGCCCTGTGATTGGCTGAAATGGCCGCTCCAACGGGCAATTATTACATCATAGGTTGGCACGTGGCGACTGCGGGGTCTTTCCAGCGCTGTAAGGCACGCGGCACGCGCTGAGTTCTGAGCTAGAGAGGTATGTACATAATATCTAAGGTCTAAGGACCCAGCTTCTGATCCTCCAGTATAACAGGTTCTACTACCCGCACTCGGCAGTTACACTCATACGTCGCAAAGTACTTCGTGCGCACGCGTTTCTCAAACATCTCGTCAATCTCCTCAAGCGAGCGGCCCTTCATCTCGGGCAGGAACAGGTAGAAGAACACCAGCGCCAGCAGGTTTGATGCCGCCCAGAGCCAGCAGTACTTGACGCCCCAGTTAAGCGCGGCCGGGTTGATAAAGTAGGGTGAGCAAAAAGCCGTGAGCCATGCAAAGACATAGTCGATAGCGGTCGCAACCGACAGCGTGGGCACACGCAGCCGTGAGCTGACAACCTCGGCGGAGATGGGCCATGTCACGGCCGCGGCGAAGCTGCCGTACAGCACATTGTAGATGACCGAGAATGCGACAAAGTTCTTGGCCACCGCCTGCGTGTTGGGGACAACAGTCCCGCCGACCGCCGCCGCGACCATGGAGAGCACGGCAACGGCTGTGGCAAACAGGATCATGGACCGCCGCCCGAGCCAGAAATGGCTACATAAGATGGCTGCGACCGACCCGACAATGGCAATTGCCAGGCTGCACATGGACATGGCAAACGGGTCGTAGATCCCAGCCTGCTCGTAAAAGTAAGTACCGTACGAGATGAACACCCAGATGCCCGAGGCCGCACGCGATGTGACCGTGCCGATGCACAGTAGCGTGCGCCGCAGATCTGTGCCCCGAAACATGTCCACGATGGACGCAGACCCTGCAAGCGCTTTTTCCTCCTTGATGCCGTCCACCATCTCTCGCAACTCGGCCGCAAACTGCTCTGTCATCAAGGAGTTGTTGCGCAATGAAGCCAATGCCTTTTCGGCCTCGCCCGGCCGATTCTGGACGAGGAGCCACCGCGGCGATTCGGGAATAAAAATGGCGACAACGGACAGGCAGAGAGGAAACACAAACAGACACGCCAGTCCGACCTGGTAGCACAGCCGCCCTGGAATGTCTTTGCTGAGGTAAGGCACGACCGTGCCCAGCAGTCCGCCGATGGGAATGGTGACGCCAAAGATGCCCGAGCAGATGCTGCGCAAGTGCGACGGCACACACTCGGCAATGTATGCATTGGCAATAGTAAAAAAAAACGCATTGGACGCACCGATCAGCCCGCGGCCGACACACAGCCCTGGCACGCTTAATGTGCCGAGCTGCACGGAAAAGCCAGCAAAGCCCAGCACAGTGCCCATCCAGATGCCCTGGCGGCGGCCGAAGTACCTGGAGAACGGCCCGGTAAAGAGCACACCGACGATGGTGCCGACATTGAGAAAGGACGTGATGAGCTGCTGCGTCGTTGTTGTGATGGCCCAGCCTGTGCGTGGTTGTGCCTCGGGCTGGCCAAAGATCTCTAGGAAGCCTGTCATGGCCTGGAACGACGCTATGACTGCAGCGTCAAAGCCATACTGTATATTAGCGAGCGACATCAGGCAGGTGATGAGCATCACCCGCTTGTTGTCTTTCAGAGCTGTTGCGCGTGTAGCCATGGTGTTTAGAGGCCCAAGGCTGTTCAAGGTCAAGGAGATGTCCTTTCAAGCGGGCAGCTTGGCTACATATAATGAAGAGAATGAAATTATACATGTAAATAGTCAATATATATATGCAATGCTTTCATGATAGTCCGAACCCAGCTGCAGATTCTGTATTTTACTAATCATATAATCTATCTACCGAGCACAGGGCCCTTTACCGGCCATATTGCTCTCTCGTCGGCTGTTTTGATTTTGCCATATTGCGGGCTTGGTGCGGTCAAAGGGAACAGACAATAGCTATAATTACAGTGTACTGCACCGGCTGGTGGTAGCTTACAGCAAGCACCGATGTTATTTACTATCGGCCAGTCTTGTTTAATTTTTTATTCCTTTTTAAAAAGCAATAACTATAAAGCAAAATGAAAAATAATGCGCAACTATGTCGCGTTATTGTGTATCTTATCAAAATGGCAAAACGAAAGAGTATGCAAAAGTAAAAAAAAGAAAAAATACGACAACAGAGAGATTCGAACTCTCGCTCCCGAGGGAACGGGCTTAGCAGGCCCGCGCGTTAACCACTCCGCCATGTTGCCCGATATTCCTGTTATGGAAGGCGCTTGTTGGCAGACGAATCAATGGGTACTATATAGTCTGACTTGCCTAGTTGCTTCACGTCACGTCTCTCTCTACCAAAAAGCACATCACCTTAATTGACAATCTTCATTCTCGACTTCATTCTTGACCCAACCCACTGCTTGGTTGCTGTTAAAGGCACGAAAGCTACAAAATAGCTAGTCCGACGCCCAACCCGACAAGTAATGTTCCTGCGGCGCCCATACCATACAAGCGACGTTCAGCACCGGCTGTGACAACCGTCGCGGGACTGGTGCTGACCTTGGACGGTGGACTGGTTGTTTTGCTCGTGCTCGAGGTGAACGGTTGGTGGCCTGTGCTGGAGCCACCAGACCCTGAGTTCGGTGTCGATTTCAGAGTAGCTGAAGCTGTAGCAGCGCTTACCGGACGACTGCCCGAACCAGCCGTGCCGCCAGCACTACCACTGGAACTCGATTCCAACAGCGGGCTGGAACCACTGGAACCACTGGGGCCATTGCCGCTCGCCGTGGCTGTGGTACCTGCTAAGCTCGACAAGGTGCTGATTGTGCACTGAACAGTCACTATTTCTGTGACGACCACCTCTGTCGCGGTAAAGTAGATACTCCCCCCAGTGGTGAAGGGAACCATTGCAGTCTTTGTGACTACCGTGGCGATGATGCTAGATTGTTTGGGAGTATTGGCGGCTGTGCTGGCCGTGCAGGGAACGGTTGTCGTCTCTGTTAGCACGATATTTGTTGTTGTGTAGTACACACTTGTACCAGTCGTGCATGGGACCGCCTCTGTATAAGTGATCACAGTCGTGATGACGGTGCTACTGCCTCCGGGCGTCTCACTTCCAGGAGTAGTGGTTGAAGATGTTGGTCCGACAGGAGAGCTTTGTGTATCGGTGTAAGTCGAACTTGGCACAGTGGAGGATGGAGCCACTACTGTACCAGATCCAGACGAAACAGAGCCGGGTGCAGAGGATTGAGAGGATGCAGAGGCAGAGGCAGAGGCAGAGGCAGAGGCAGAGTCAGAGGCGGAGACGGAGGCGGAGGCAGTAAGAGACGCAGAAACAGACGATGGAATGCTTAAAGCAGATGCCGAGGCTACCGAAGAAGCACGACAGCCGCTCTCTGTCACACAAGTACATACCGCACTGACAGAGCTGAGAACCTCGAGGCCCGTGTTGAACCCACAGGCACCAAGAACACAGTTCACGGCAGCGTTCTGAATAGGAGCAGCCGATGCGCACTGGCAGTTGAAGTTACCATTGGCACAACCGGCATTTGTGAATGCAGCAGATTCTATACAGCTTGATGCACAAGAAGGCACCGCCGAAATAGGCCCTGCGCAAGGTGTGCAGAAATGTGTGACTTGGGGTGGAGGTGCTGTTGAAATGGTAGAGGGTGTAGAAGACGGCGGAGCGGGTAAAGACGGTGCAGAAGACACCGCCGAGGAAAGTGAAGACGGCGAAGACAGTACAGAAGAAAGAACCGAGGAAAGTGAAAACGGCGGAGACGGTGAAGAAGAAACAACCGAGGACAAGGCAGATGTCGCTACTGTCGATGGCACCCCACACCCGCTCTCCGTGACGCACGCGCAGACAGAGCCAATAGACTGCAAAACACCAATAGCACCCAGTCCGCACCCAGCAACAACACAGTTCACGGCGGCATTCTGGATAACCGAAGACATAGAACACTAGCAGACATAGTCCCCGTTGGAACAGCTGGCCTGGCTAACAGCAGCAGATTCAATGCATGCGGTGGCACACACAGGCACAGCAGCAATATCAGACGCGCACGGGGCACAAGCTGGAGCTGGGGTAGTTGACGGAGCTGCCTGCAAGGAAGGAGGAGAAGAGACTGTAGATACAGGAGATAAAGATTGTACAATAGATGGCGAGGGAAGAGCAGACGGAGAGGAGGGTGAGACCAGAGGAGGCGACGATACAGTAGCCCGAGCAGTCACAGTGGGGGAGGTGATTGCAACAGAAGGTGAAGAAAGGGTCGCGGTTCCACAGCCACTCTCACTCACACAGCTGCACACGGCACCCACCGATGTGAGGACTCCCAAGGCAACACCGAGTCCACAGGCGCCGACGACACAGCCAACGGCCGCATTCTGAATAGCAGCGACCGAGGCGCACTGGCACGCATAGTCAGCGTTGGTGCAGCCGGCGTTGGTAACAGCTGCCGAGAGAATACAGCTGTCGGCACACGACGGAACGGCCGAGATCAAAGCCGTGCAGGGTCCGCAGGGGGGGGGCCACCACCTGAGCGAGGGCGGCAGTGCTCCATATGGAAACTGACAGCAAAGCCAGGCGAGACCTGACCGAAAACAGCATATTCAAGAACTAAAAAACAGGGTGGCCTTGAATGTTTTGTTATGACTTCCTAAAATATATGTCTGGTACTCGTTTAATCAGTACAGACGTCTTTGAGAGCAAGGGCCTCATTTTATACAACATCTTGCCTGCTCTAGACAGAAATTATCTTTGTATCAGCAAGGGCGGGGAGTAGTATTGCAACCTGACGCGACTTTCGACTATCTTGTCCAAAACAAAAACCATCCTTCACATGAGGGGAACCCAGGAGGAAAAGGATGAAATGTGAATACGAGGGCACCCCAACGCGAAGTCCGCGATGGCAACAAGCGGCTGGCATCCGAACAAATATTGGTCAAGCATCGAGACGAGTCCTCTTCTGTAGCATTGAGGTTTGCGGGGATATGCTTGCCATTGACATCGATATTACGTTTAAACACAGAGAACATATTTATAGGGAGGGTTATAAAACTACCTGCCAAATTAGGAGAGGCCGATGTGATGCAGAGTTGCGTTGTCTGTTGAGCTGGAATCAATTTTTATTTTCTACAAGAAAATCCTACAAGACATGGTATTATCAATTATCATCAAAAAACTCAGAAGAAGGGTCTTAAACGAGGAGTACCACACAGGAAAGACGGCACGAGCTGTACTTGTGCAAAACTGTTGACTACAAGACGTACTTTTATACAATGTCAATAATTACACTACCGTAAAGAAGTACATGCTGGGTGCCCTTTCAACTAAAACAAGCTTAAATCTGGAGGATGCACCCTGGTCTACGATGTAAGACATTTAAGGTAAGAATGTAAGGTAAGCTTTCCCCGGATTGTGATATCACAAGCTAGCTTCCCCGGATTTTCATCTTGGCCTCGGCGGGTTGTGCGGGGGAAGGGTGCTTCACGGATCATTATATTGTTTGGGAATGGTGCGCGGACATTTTCTAGTGTTTTATTTGCTGGTGGAAGGTAGCAATGGTAACCCACGAGAAAGTCAATGGACTGTTAGCAAGAATTGATAGGAAGTGATACTTCTTAGAATATTTCAAGATTAGAATCCACCTTGGATAGCCGGCGCCCGTTCAGTCTCTCTCTTCCTGTCCTTGTTATAAAAGTACCGCATGGCCAGCACAGTCAGCACGGCACAGCCGGCAAAGCCAGCAGTGATGTAATTCCCAGCAACAATGTAGGGCTGCTTGCTGGCTGGGAAGGTAAAGATGGGAATCCAGGCGGTGAAAATGTAGGCAAAGGCATTCATCATGGCGGAGATGTACGCACGCTTCTCGGGGTCACTGCGGCTTGTCTCGTTGACCCATGTCCATGTGATGGCTGCTGATGTGCCCGACAGCGCAGTGAGATCTGTAATGTTAGACCTCGGGTATGCTTTTTTAGTTTGGTTCCGGGTGCGGTGTGCTTACAGTAGAGAGCCCATCGGTTGGCTATGTGTTTGGGATGTACGGGAGTCGCTGCCAGAGCCGTCGAAAAGATGATGGGCATGGACACTGAGAAGAGCATGCTAGGCCATCTTTGAGCCTTGGGCAGGCTATCTGACACCCACGAGTTGATGAGTGTACACACAATGTTGATAATGTTGATCTAATTTGTGAGTATTTTGTGTTCAGAATGGAAGAAGCAGCCTGAACTTACGCCGAGAGGTATGATGTTTATTTCAGCGACGGAAAACCGCGCGACCTTTCCAGCGACGTTGTAGCTCTTGACCCAGAAAATCACTAACTGTTAGACTTTCACAAAAATCAAGTTGAATCCGTGGCATACTTACTCGATCCGCCGGACTGGCCAAGCTGAGAGTTAAAGGTGAAAAACAACGGGACTAAACATTAGATCATGATTAACTAATTGGACTACAATTACTGTGAGATGACCGACTTACAGAGATACACGTGCCATGTCGTGTGCCACCGCTTGATGTCTTTCCACTTGAACAGGCCGGTCATGGGCTTCTTCTCTGTCGGCATTCGATCCCGAGCAAGCTGGACCTCTTTTTCGGTGAAGATCCAGTTGGCCTTAGCACGGGAGGGGAGCTGTGGCATGGCAACAGCTGTCCACAGAGCACAAGGAACAGAGATGCAGCCACAGACACTATAGGTTAGAAGGAAGCAAACACGACAACCGCTGGGAAAGTAGCCTTACATGTACATCCAACGCCACCCTGGAAGACTGTTCACATCATTCAGACCACTGTACACAGCAGCCATCAGGAAACCTGAGAAGAGCGGCCCCACGTTGACGAAGATCTGGATGAGTGCATTGCGCCTGGCGAGCTCGTGCGGCCTGTAGTAGCTGGAGCAGACGTACATGACGGCGGGGAAATGACCGGCTTCAAAGAGACCGACGCTGTGAATCAGTATGTAGAAAAGAGTGAGAAGAATAGGCACAAGAAGAGAAGGGAAACCTACAAGAAGCGGAAGACATAGAGCTGATTGACAGTATGAATACCAGCATGGGCAAATGTAAATGCGCTCCATGACAGCTCGAGGAATGCAATATACAAAGGAACGTTGACCTGAGAGATTTTTTAATACGCTGAGTTTATATGAATAAGAAAACAAAATGAGAAAACAAACTGCGAAACTTACACGTGTGAGCAATAGGTTGGATGGGACTTGGCCAACGACGTAAGCAGCACTCCAGACCGCGTTGGCATAGTTGAGCTCGTTTCCATAAAGCTTGAGGTCCTCTTTCATGCCGCTGTCTTTCATTGTCAGTATTAAGCATGTGTTGGAAAACAGCCTAAACATTAAAGGACGTACTGTAAGCATTGGTGATGTTAACTTGATCAATATAGCGACACATGACGCCCAGAGCCGAGGCCGAAATCAGGGTGAGGTCAAGCTTGGTGAGAAAGAACGCCTCCTCCTTAGAGACATCGAGAGCTACTCAACGGTCAGCTCAGATCTGCTATTATTACAACTTATAAACAAGAGTCGAACGTACACGACCAGAAGAACGACTTCCACGTTCTTTTCTCTGTGTTGTGTCTGGGTTCATCTTCCCCAGAGGAGATGTCGGCGACAGTGTCGACTGCAGGCGCCATCTTGGGAGTGAACTCTAATTCTTCTGTCATAGTTTCTAGTTATGCACAAGATGTGATCTATGTAGATCCTGGTTTGTCTGTGATTGGCTTCAAGAGGTTCGTGAAAATCAAGATCGACCATTGCTGCGTGGGTGTTTGCATAGGGCCGGAAGTTATATATATATATATACATATTCTCACGTCTCTTCTAAATTATCTTGGCCGGTGTAGAAGTGTTATTTTACGTGGTTATTTAGCATCTAGTTGTCTATCATTTATCTCCCATTTTGCTACCCAAGTTGTGGAATCGCCTTCATTTTTTTAGTATGGCGACACAAGAGCTTCCACTTGCACTGTTTTTGAAGATGACACCATCGCAACCTTAACAAATCGAGCCGTTGTAGGTGCTTGCAGGTTAGCGGTTATGTTCTGAGCTACGTAGACTTTATTTCGGCGGTGCCGTGCTTGACGAGTCACTTTCGAGCCAGTCGTCAGCTTAGACATCATCGACGAAAAGACGAATCAAAAACAATATAAGGCTGTGATGAACATCTCTTCAGATGCTGCCAAGCTGGCGTCCATGATTCAAATCCAGCATCAAATTAAACCAAAAAACCCCCAAAAAAACCAACATAGTCAATATAAGCATTTCTTTACTAATAACTGACAAAGCTTGGACTGCCAATATAGAAGCACCCGTACTTAAGCTTCTAGTGTCATGGCACAGTGGCACCCTCCGGCGACCTTTTACCTTTCACGGAGTATTGCCGCACCAAGATAGGAGCTGCGCCATGTTGAAGATATGTTAAAAGAGGCAATACTAAACGACTAGCTACTCGTCATCAACTGGAAAAATAATACCCGTGGGATAACATGGCCCCGACGTATGACAGAAGGAGGCTTTTCTAGGAGAGCCAAGGGAAAGCTATGATAGGCGGATTCGATTGCTACCAAGCAATGTCGCCATTCGACAGACCTTCTAGCCAGCGCCACCGCCACAATTACTTGACATATGCTAAGTGGTGTCCGAGGAAAATAATAGTTTGTTAGCAAAAGAGAATAAAAGATTAGCTGTTTGTCCGTACGAGTAAGAAAGTAGGGGTATTCATATACTTCACCATCTACATGCAATGTTGCTACGTAGCTGACTGCAATAGGAACCAGGAGACTCATATCAATTCAGCCACGGGCAAGTTGCTTTCTTATAGAATCAAGCCCTTATTGACCATGTTCATACGGATGCTTTGCATGACATGACTTGAGTGCTTCGGGAGGATTTCGTGTCACTATATTGATAATATAAAATCAAGCCGTAAATCACCTGGCCACTCCTTGCAATATGTAACGGAAACTTGATAAACTATCTAGTAATTGCAGAGATAACCATAGCCGAGTCCGGGGTATGGAAGATAAATGCCCAGAAGTAACTACGCAAATATGCTATTAGACTCATACCGACACTTGTAAGTAGGTCAGCATCATCCCATGGACAACTTACGACCCACCAAACCAGAACCCGAGCTAAGATAAATGTTATATCTTTAATATATCTCAATACCTAACATTGGTGCTTCGAATCCAGATTGGGGTGGTACGACATCGTCCACAAGTGTCGATATCTGGGTGCGATGCTATCAGGCATTTGGGCCATGAGTGACGGATCCGTATCGAATAATTGCTTCAACTGGCCTTAGCCTTGCCTTTGATAATTAAATAGATTTATTCACGAACGATTGTTGCAGCAATGTCGTTGATAGCTTAAAGAGTAATCGACAGAGAGAGCTACTGCGGGTGCCGATGCCATGAAAGGGTGTCACTGAGGCCGCACATTCCATTTGTATGAGTCTGCAATAGGCAAGTGCCCACTTATCGGGCGTCGGAGAAAGAGATAACGGTCGGCGAAAACTTTTACAGGATCGACCCACATTTCACCGACACCCCGACATCTTGTCTCTCCTCGGCATCAACAACAATAGCACCACAACCACCACCATGGCCACGCGACAAGCTGCATGTGAGAGATGCCGCAAGGCTAAGCTGGCTTGCGACCACAACGTGCCGTGCACACGCTGTCTTAGCAGCCGCAAGGGACATCTCTGCAGCTACCGCGACAGCCCCTTCAAGCGCAAACGAGTCACACCTCCACGGGACACTTCGCCGTAAGCCTCCATACGCCGCACCCTTGTCACCATTGTTATTTGTTATCACGATAGCTGACCGCTGCAGGCCGAGCCAGACCGCGACCCCAGACTTTATACCCACTCGGAATGCCTACCCGAATCCCGGCTATCAGGGCTTCTCAAGCCATACCACCATCTTCGACCACATCTCCACAGACAACGTGAGACGCGATGCCGACGACAGCAGCACGGCGACCCCGGGCTCTGTCTCACGCATCGGACCCAACAGACCAAACGGGCCCAGCGGGCCCAGCGGACCCAACGGGCAGAGTGGACATAGCCCAATGGCTGAGCCGCTGCTCTCGGACAGCTCCTTGATCCAGCGTGGTGCCGATCTTGTGAGGCGCTGTGCCCTGACCTATGACATGGACGCAATGCGCACCCTTGTGTCATTTTGGCTGGCCCGGGGCGTCAACTTGGCTGTCGGCGAGGACTTTGTCGATCTTGTCACCGAAGCCATGCGTGGATTTCGACCAGACCGCAACTCAAATACCAGTGACTGGTGTCTCGCACAGTCCAGGCTGCTCTTTAGCAACTCGATCCAGCCACTGGATACCAGCAAGGCCACCGACCCGCGCGAGTTCTCAAAGCAGTTCATCCAGGAAAACATCCGCTGGGAGACACTGGGGCTCTTCTTCTCTGCCCTCGCGCGCTCCACCATCGACGTGACTTTTTATCCACCACTTTACCGCGACGTCGACAGCATCCTACAGGTGCGGAAGTTTGCGGCCGAGATTAGTAGTCTCTGTATGGATCTGTGTCTGGCGCTCGACTGCATGAACGATCTGCAGCTGGTTTTCCAGTACGAAAACTTTATTGTCCACTCTTGTGTCGACGGAGATCAGAGTGAGCAAACCAATAGTATTAGATACAATATACCAAGCTAAACGAAACTAACTAAAGCAATAGGCTACCGGTCGTGGAGAAAGATGGGCGATGTCATCTCGTCTGTCTATGCCCTTGGCTATCACCAGAAGATGGAGGTCGATGCACGGTGCCCACCGTACATGCTCGAGCTCAGAAGGACTGTCTTTTGCTCTCTCTACTCTGCCGACAAAAACGTGGCAATCTTCTTGGGCCGCCCACCTCGCATGAGCCAACACTTTTGTGTCTTTCAGACGCCATTACATGACAACGAGGGCGAGGAAATTCATATCTGGCGGCCCAACACGCCCTTGTGCTACAGATCCGAGATGCGCTGGGCTGCACTGTGCGCGTTTCGAAAAGAGCTTATTGTCGAACTTCTTTCCCACAAAAAAAGTGTCGACTTGGCCCAGAAAGCAGCTGACATCCGCCGCATCCAGATAGAGCAGTGGAAAGCTTTACCTTCGAATTTCAAATTCGAGGCAAGTCTCAAGCAAGCCTCGCAAAGTCCATTTGGCCGAGACCACCTCGTCAGCGCCCGGCTTCATCACCTACACGTACTCTTCCTGCTCAAACTTCTTGAGCTCGACCGGCTCTCAGACCCGGACGACGAAATTATCGAGGTCTCACAGAGCATCGTCGCAGTTGTTCTCGAAGCGATTCTCTTGCGGGACCAGCTGGCAAATTCAGGAACAGGGTTGGTGTGGAAAGTAGTATACTTTGCTATCCCAGCGGTTGGTGTCATCTTGCTGGCCATCCTCCGCAAGCCGCGGCCATGGCAGGCTCGGATACTGCAAAGCCTGAATGTCTTTGTGGCCGAGGTGGAAATGGGCACCATTGTAAAGGAAAATGAGCCCAACTATGCACTCTTATCACAGGTGACACAGACGATCAAGGCGTTCCTTGTCTCGCCCTCCCAGTACCAGCATGGACAGGCGGCTGAGAGGTTAGAGACCGAAGGAGCTCTGGCCGCGCCGCCAGCCCGCTGGAACCAGCCTGCGGACCTGGGCTCGCCGTACATGGGATCACTGAATTTTGATTTTGAGATTGGGTTTTGGCAAGATCTAGAGGACTACTCGTCGTATCTCGATAGCGGTCTCGATCGGTCCACATTGCTTTAGTATATGCTATGTATTTGATAATTGATGCCTAGAACTACTCCCTGTCCTTCTGTGTTTGTAGCAGGTGCCGCAGATTTCCTACTGGCGCATCCTCAACCTCGAGGTGGATTTCCACCATGCGCAGGCCCTTGCCGTTTACCAGATTGTCATCTGCTAGAACATGCTGAAGCTCACCCCACGTGCGTGCTGATGCAGTGAATAAGTTCTTGTCCGCGCCAAAGAACGACGGTGCCTCCAGGTAGCGCCAGCTCGCGACGTTGTTGTAGCCCTGGTTCCGGCCGTGGATGCACCGCTCAATGGTGTAGCCGTTGTTGTTTACCAGAAACACAATCACATTGAGGTCGAGCCGGATAATTGTCGACAGCTCCTGTGCTGTCATTTGGAAACTGCCATCGCCAATGAAGAGGATTGTGCGTGCGTCTTTAGAAACTTGCCCAGCCTTTTGATCTAGTTTTGCGAGAGCCGCACCCTGTGCAGCTGGAAGCATGTATCCAATGGACAACCACGTCACCGGTGTGAAAAAACGCGCACGCGCTGGCAGTGGCATCTCGCGCACGCCATAGCCTGCCGTGCCGGTCTCGCCCATGACAATGTCATCTTCCCTCATAAATTGGGCTGCAAAGCGCCACAGCTTATCTTGTGTGATTATGCTATCTTCTTCGGGCAACTCGCTAGCTGCAACAATCTGGTCCCGAGACAGGCCTAGTGGATACGACGATTTGTAAACACTGCTCGACCGACCAGCATCGATGCTCTTGAGCAGGCTCTTTAACACGGCCTTTACAGGCACGTCCCGCACAAGGTCTTGCCCCTTGCCGAATTGTGTTCCCTGGGGCGTGAAGGAGATTGTGACTGCGACGTTGGGCATGCTTGTGTGATAGAATGTATTGGTGGAGCTGTTGTGCGGACCAAAGTTGAGAACGAGATCAGCCTTGGCCTTGAAGTCGAGCATGCCGCCATCCGCAAACTTTCCTTTCTCAATGCCGTGAAAGTAAGGCCGCTCCTCGGCCACAAGGCCCTTTCCAAACGGTGTCACAAATGTAGGCCACTGGACTGTATCCACGATTGCCTGCACCTCATCGACAATGCCAAGCGGGCGGATCTCGCCGTCGACCAGAATGTATGGCTGCTTTGCAGAATAGATGGCGTCGAGCACCTTTGCTGCGATTGCATCGGCCGCAACAGCAGCTGATGGCAAAAGTGGAGGGAGTGTGACAAGCGTGGCGAGTCGGTCTGCTGGCAGCGGTACGCCGACAAGGTCTACAGGAACCTGCAGATACACGGGCCTGTGGTGGATCAGACACTGCTGTAGCACCGAGTCTATCTGGTCTGCGGCAGTTTGGATGTCATAAAGCCGTTCCTGGGCAACAGTCACATGGGCGTGCATCTGCGCAAACCGGCCATACTCGCCATCGTTGAACGTATGGTGGACACGGGCACGGGTATCCTGGGCAGTACGTGACGGAATGCCCACAATGTGGACGATGGGTGAGAACTCGGTATAGGCGCCAGCAATAGCGTTGATCGCCGACAATTCACCCACACCAAAAGTCGTGACCACAGCCGATAGACCCTTGATGCGGCCATAGCCATCAGCCGCATAGGCAGCGTTCAGCTCATTGGCATTACCCACCCACCGCAGGCCGGCGGGCTCGACATAGTCCAACAGCTCCAGGTTGTAGTCGCCAGGCACGCCGTGGACTGACTCGACGCCCAGTTGGCGCAAGCGGCTAAAAAGGTAGTCGGCTAGTTTGATGGACGACATGGCGGTCTAACGTGGTTGATGGATTTAAATGAAATAATTGAAGATGAGTGTGGCAAGTGAAGGTGCGGTAACAACAACTACAGACGCCATTTTTATAGCAGTACTTAGGTACAAGGCTGTGTTGTAAGGCAAGCTCCCCCGCATCCTTTACGCCGAGGAACAACAAGGCCACGGGCCCACTTTACTCCGTACGCCGACGAGTTCACCGAGTCGTATCTGATGCAGTCTACAATAAACACCTGCCAGAAAGAGCGATGCAAGAAAAGGCTATTCACGGTTTATTTGACTGTTTTTTTGGAGATGTTCTGTCGAGGCTGGTGGTATTATTAGAGCGTGCTACATAATGAGATGAGAAGGGGTGGCGGATTATGTAAAGAATAGCGCCAAGTCGAAATATGTTGATTAGTCTGGCACGGTTTTGGTGGAAAAGTAGCGTCTCTTGTCGTCCCTCGAGTTGTACTGAATCATGAGTGTATAGATGATATAAGAGACAACTTTTGATTCTATGGGCAGCTTAACTTGACACGTTAATCACAAATAGTCAAGTGATTTGTATCAAAGGCTTAGGCTAGAAAAGAAAAGAAAAAATATGGAAAAATATGAAAAAGAAAAATAAGTGCCGAAATGATAATGAAAACAAACATAATAAAACAAATTAAACTGAAAATAATCTATATCATAGTTTCGATCAATAAAGATTTAACTCGGAGAGAAACAAACCCAAAAATATATCTTTTTATAATAAATTAATGTAGATCCAGGTCGACTTTCTCAGCTCACAACATGACCGCTGGCTGGTTTATTTGTAGCTTTTCGTTATTCACTTACACAAACAACACGACCAATGGAATATTATTGAAAAGTGGATGAGATGGATAATTATGCAGCCGGTAATCTGGACCGATATGCACTTAGTTGTATACGCCTGTTTCATTAATGCCTAACAAAAAAAATGAGAAAAATTATATAATGTAATAGATCTTAATAGGCATATGTCCGGATAGAAGAGCATGGTTTTTCAACGGATGTCTGGCCTCATGCGATTGCGCATCAGGCAAATGAGGGTGCATTGCTCTTTAGTTTGCCTAGGGGTGGAACGAGAGGAATAACGCAACGTAATGGCGCCATATAACGCCTACACTACGCCATGATGACAACTGCTACGAACTATTAGCATTATTAATTCACTTTGAACGCTGAGCTCTTAAGTGAGATTATATATACTGTACAAGCAGGGAATATCCTGTGAAATAGAGATGAAAACGAAAAGAATACACAAGAAAAAAGACAGCAGAAGATAACTCCAATGACACAGCCCTGGAGAGTTGCCATCATTGGCGGAGGCCCTGGCGGCCTGGCGGCTGCCCTCGCCCTTGGTCAGCTGAACAAACAGGGCCAACCCCCTGTGGTGGACTGGACCCTGTACGAGAAGAAACCCCGCATCAGCGAAGCCGGTGGCGGCATCAGCATCCAGCGTAATACCTGGCTCATGCTGGAGCGTCTCGGCGCAGCCTTTCGCATCGACGCCCGTGATTTCTTCCGCCCAGACGACGGCCGGTCTGTCGAGCACCGAAATGCGCGCACGGGAGTGTTGATTGCGAAGCGCTATACGTCAGATGACACTCCCCCCCATCAGGCCAGCTGTCGCATGGTGCGTGCCAAGCTGCAGCGTGCTCTGCTCGCGGGTGTTGACGCCTCGCGTGTGCGCGTGGGAAAGAAGCTGGTTCTTTTAGAGCGTCAGGCCACCGATGCCAGCAACCCCAAAGGTGGCGGATTCCGTCTTGTGTTTGACGACGGGGAAGAGATCCTGGCAGATCTTGTCGTCGGAGCTGACGGTATCCGGTCTGTTATCCGCCAATTCGTGGCTCCCGGCCACACCCTAGAGTACAACGGCCAGTCTGCATATCGCACAATTCTGCGCAAGTCAGATGTCGACGCAATCAACGGCATTCCCAAAGCTCCCATCTTCTGGCAAAATGTCGGCGGCAAATATATCTACACTTGTCCCCTTGGTGGCGACGACTTTGAGCTGACCGTCCGCATCCGCCCGGGAGAGGCAGATGCTGACCGCGCCAGTCGCGTCAGCTGGGGCCAGCCTTACGATCTGAACAACCTGATCGATGAATACAAGGAGTTCGCGCCTCCTCTGCAAGCAATCCTCCGCCTTGCAGCAGATACTGGCGGCACCCAAGAATTTGCACTTTTCAACGGCCCGCGCCTCTCTACGTGCGTGTCATTTACACCTGATAAGCCAGACTCCGGCGTCGCACTTGTTGGCGATGCCTCGCATCCACTGTCGGGAGCTTTTGGCGCTGGTGCTGGGTTTGCGACCGAAGATGCATACACCCTCGCGCGCGCTCTGTCATGGGCCAGAGAAAAAGGGCAGCCACTGACGGCAGCTCTCGCGGTCTACGACGAGGCTCGCTCTCCTCACTATTCGAATCTGTATGAGGTTCTCGACGCGGGGGCAGCCGTCATTGGCGAGGTCGTTTCTCTGAAGTTGCCAGTGCATGATGAAATTAACGAACGGGTCAAGCGTCTTTGGCTTGCAGAGGGCAAGTCGAGTGCCGCATGGGTGTATCTGTACGAGGCGGACAAGATTGTTGAAGAAATCATTGCAAAAAGAAGTGAGTTGCCAATTAGATAGACTTTGAATTCTTATAGATGATCGATGCTATGATAGCTTTGTGCCCTTTTACTTGAATATTCAAAATGCATAGTTCACAAGAAGTAGAATTACATACTGCAACCTCCCATGACAGAATCAAATAGCCATGGCATGAATAACTCATCATCACTCAAGCTCCCCCCACCATTACTATCTAGCCGCGAGTCCCCCCAGAATTGCCCCATAGTACCGGTCTCATTGCCATGATCTGGAATTCCAATGGAGTTGAGTATAGCAGCGGATGCAGCTGCAGCGGTTACATCAGTAATGTCGCTAGTATAACTTACAGCCGAAGATTGTGGGTTATTGCGGACAATGTGGGCAGAGGGAGACTCGAGTGGCAATGAAGGCGCGAGAGGAGGAGACGTGTCTGAATCAATGTCGCGGGCAATCAACGCTATCTCGTGGGGATCGAGTTTGCGGAAACGGTTTAGCGGTGCCTGGTTGAGCAAGTGGTGTATGACACGGACGCCGCGCGCAACGATGGAATTGGGCCGGGGCGAGTCGCGGAGCAGAGCCAGGCATTTATGCATGAGATCCATGTCAGAGCGTTCCAGCGTGTATCTTTCCGACGTGAACAACGCGTTGAGGGCAATGATGATGCATCCGCTGATGGCGTGTGCTGGAATACTCCATATCTCGCTGGCTGCCTCACTGGCAGCAGCACTACTGCTTGAGGGCAGAGGCTCCATATATGACCGTATGATTTTCCGTGCGGCTGCCAGGCAGACGAAGCGAGAATAGTGGTAACGTTTGTCTCGAAAACTGCGACAGAAAAAGCTGCGATGGATCATTACTCTTTGATGCCAACTAGTAATGACTAACGCTCGCCACTGTGATGTAGCCGCGGTGGTAGAAGGCAACGAAGACGACGACATCGACGACGATAGTGGTGTCGAGGCTCGAGAAGTGCCAACCTTGGAAAAGGAAAACGACTCAATTTCTCCCATTGTCGCTTCAAGTTTCATGTCTGCCGCAAGCACCTCTTTGAAGCTTTCGGCCACTTGATCGCCATCACCACGTGTTTGAGCATTTACATTGCTCAAGTTGTCGAAAAGTGATCGGTATATAGAGGTGAGCTTGTACAAGAAGATCATGTACGTACTCTGCGTCTGCACAGTAAGCGGAAGATCGCACAGGACTGTCATCTCGCTATGGTCCTCCTGGCAATTGAATGGAACTGGTGTTGCATTATGTCGAGGGACGATCGAGTAAGCCTTTTTGGAAGCTATAAGATACCAGTCCTGTATGCAAAGAAAGCACCAGATGCGCTTTCGAACCTCATGCGCGAAGAGCTCCTTGACGTTGGGTATGTGTGAGGAGTTATTACTACAGGGCGGTGGAAGAGGCCCCAGCTGATTGAGCCTGTGGCCGACACTCTGGCCAATGGTGTTTGCACAGGACAGAAGAACCTTTATTCTGCGTGTATCACTGCCCCTTTGTTAGTTTGATTTTGATGGCGTTGACGGCTTGCTAATGGAAGACATATATCATACCCAAAGGCGTGCGCACATAACACGGCAACACATATGGCTTGCAGCGAGTACACTGCAAAGTTAGCGTGAACAAAGTGATTCAGCAAATGTTATCTACAGTAATACTTACTCGACTGACACACCATAAAATCAGACTGCGTGAGCGACGCTATAGTTGCCTCATATAACCTTCGCGCAGTATTGAACCCATCGTCAAGACTGATTCGCGCGTGGTCGCGCTCGCTCATGTAATAGACACCAGTCTACAAATATTAGTGAGTGCAGCGATGAAAAATATTGACCAACAGCAGTGCCTACCGTGAGAACAGCACAGTACAGCGAGATCCAGCTGGCGTCATTGTGGGGTGCTGTTAACTGCGCGGAAGTATGGGACTGGATCAACGGCGCGCAGTCGTCGAGAAAAGACGGCATATAAATGACATTATGCATCCATGCAACATGCTCTTTGTGATACTGCAGGATGCTCCGTGTCTGGTGTGGTGTCAAAGCAGTTCGTACTTCGTCGTGGAGAGCTAAGACGGCGGGTGAGGCTCTGTCTTGGGGCCTGTCTTGGCCATGGACCATTATGCCGTGGCGGTGCGCGCTCCATGCAAGACTCTCCAGCGACATTGCGGCCTCAACAGCAAGATCGATTTGCTCAGTCTGGTCGGGTTTGTAATGTTGATTTATTTGCAACACGCTTTCAGGTCCTGCTCCGGGAGCGAGAATGTTATTCGAATTGAGAAATTCCACGGCAGCTGGAGCTGCCTCCGGTGTGGTGTCGTCGAGCCGCTGTGGTGGTGTCGACATTGAGTTCTGAATTGTTGCTGCTGGTGAGGCAGAGGCCGACGGTTCTTGAAGCGACCCACGGGAGCGATGTCTCTGCCCGGTGCGGCCCTGTCCGCTCTTCATAGACGGCCTGGGCGCTCTGTAAGTTCCTTTCTCAACACCACGGCTGAGAACAACGGCCTCGCGGTGACATCTTGCGTCTATGCCGCGTTCGACGCAATTGGAGCAGGGTATCGTCTTGCTGCAGCGCAGCTTGCGCTTTGCACAAAATACGCAAGACTGCGGTGCTCGCTGGGAAACCCGCTTTGCTGAGATTGGTTCAGTTTTGTCCCGTGCACTCAACGCATCCATCACGGCCTTGATTATTTTTTTAAATGATGTATATTTCGAGTTTTTGATTGACGTCACAAGAAGTGAAGCAGATGACTCGGGCGAGTTCAGTCAGGCGAGGTTGGGAAGATAAGACTATCCGGATATCTGTGAAAAGCGGTCCGCGGGCGAGACTCGTACTAGTTAGCTTCGATCGTTATCGTGCAACTGAGGTCTCTGAGGGCAATGCAATCCCTGATTACGGTGGGATTTTAGCGAGTTATCAGCCTGTAGCTTTTAGTTCTAGCTATTATTGGCATTGTCCTGAGTTTTGCTTGTTCTTATTGATAGTGTGATTGGATAATTACCCACGTGGAAGGTAATCAACGTAAAATGACAGTATTTTCACGGAGCCCAACTTAGAACACACTCGCAGCGCGATTGTTACGCAGCAAAGAGAACATACTTTACACGAAGCCATCAAATTCGAACGAAAGTCGATGTCATCGCCAGTTGGTGGATCCGCCGCTGGCAGCAGCAGTCACTTCCCAGGGATGATGGCAGTCGCGAAGACCACGAGCCTCGATATTACCACTACTGAAACAGCAGCCAAGCAGGCATCACGGTCACGAATATCCCTGAGCTTCTACATAGTATACATCAAGCCGGGACCATTTAATTTTATCTTGATCGCGGCAGAAAGCACGATTGGAAAACTGCCATAGACAAAAGGCTTCACTATCAGGGCCACATTTGTTTCTTCGGCGAATATAAGATGCTGATTATCAACATCGTCAATGCCTCTACAAGTCACTGCATCTGGGCATAAAGTCTAACACCCAAGCACAAATAAATGGCATGGGTCTCAAGCACTCTTTGTGGACAACTGGCACGACTCGATTTCCAGCAGTAGCAACCCCAGGTGCTGCATCTCATGCCAGCTACAGCCCATATACATCCAAACAATCAACATCGTGTGGTTGATCCATGGAGTGTTATACTAGGATACAATTTCAGCATTCCAGATAATGCCCCCCGACCGGATATTATACTCTCAGACGACAACCTGGCATGGTATACATTGCACGACTGGAACTAATGGAGCATTATTATTGAATCACTGTTCGTAAACTATAAACTGATACGAAACTAAGAATATTCCAGATACATTAAGAGATAGTGACGTGGAAGATAGCTTGCATATCTAATAGTAAAGCTAGTATTTGGCGTCGGAAACCTCGCCAGAAGAGAGTGCGGTGGCGGCATCCTTTGAGCCCGAGCTGCCGAGATGTTCGTTGATTTGCCCATCAATTACGTCTAGTTCCCGGATTGTTTCATTAACGAGTGTCGATTCATCAGGAAACAGAAGACTCAGAGAACTGTATACAAAAACACTGGTGGTAAAACCAAACAGCCAGTCAAATGAGTAAAGATGTTTAGCACCGTCAGTAATATGGACTGCTGCACCGTCGGTGCTGCCGATCGCATATACCAATCCTGGCAAGTTGGGCCCGACGGAAAGTAGAAAAGCGAGAAGCGCTCGCCAGTTGATACCGTTCCAATAGCGGTAGCGACCGTGAGGATTGTACAGAGCCGGTAGGTCGATCTTACCCTTTTTGACAACCCAGTAATCCGCAGACATGATACCTGCAATTGGCGCAAGGAAAATTGCGTAGCCGCCCATAAAGGTCAAGAAGTTGGTTGATGAACTCATGATTCGCCATGGAACAAACACCCATGCACCTACCACGGCAGCAACAACACAGCCACGGCGAATGTTGAGATACTTTGGGAACATGGCTGTCAGATCGTTTGCAGCAGAGATCGAGTTGGCAGTGATGTTCGTGCACATCTGCGAGACTGCCCACGCGATACCGCAAAAGAAAGCTGCAGCCCGACCTCCGCTGGAACCTTCCTCAATCCACTTGATGTAAATATTCAGAGGATTCCAGATAAGCTGACCATAGATGACCTGCGTGGCTGAAGTGCCGATAATACCGACAAGCATTCCGAGCGTATAGATAACTGGTATAAAAGGCAGCTGAATGTACTGACCCTTGGATGTTCTGGCATACCGTGAGAAGTCGGGAATATTGCAAGCCAGTGTCGATAGTCCGCCGGACACTGATGACATACACGACAAGAACTTCCATGCTCTAGCAGAGCCGGACAGGGTGGCATGCTGTGCAAATACAGGCCCAGCGCCGCCTGCTTTGTGCACGCACCATGCCATGGTTGCAATAGCGGCAGCTGGTGTTATGACGAGCTTCAAGAGAAACAGCGGGCGCAACTTTTGAGGCGGTATCAACAAGAGAGGCAACTGAATGAGCCAGAAAATCAGAAAACTAAAACTGTCAGCGACTTCATGACTTTAATACTCGTTGAGTACAAGTATAGTCATAGCCGTACCTGATCATGCCCTTTGTTGTTATTCCCATATCGGATGCAATGTGGTTGGGTATATTGGCGTAGGATGGCCAGATGGACTGAATCATGATGGTGACAGCGACAGACCCATTGGTAGTCACAGTTCCAAGCCAAAACATTGCCAGAATGCAACGCGAGACGACTGAGAAATATCCAAAATAGTAGCCAAAAGATGACCGCACAATCAAGGCAAATGGCACGTGGAGGTCGGCACCAATTGCACCATTCAGAACCATCGGGACTGATGTACAAAATGAACCAAGGAGGACCTAGAACGGACGGTCAGTATACAGCGGCAAGTGTATATATATAAACAAAACACTTACCGCAGGAATAACCTCACGCCAGCTCAAACCAGCAGTGAGCATGCTGCCAGCAGTCTGCCAGCTGCCGAGGCTTATGACTTCAGTCGCCCAGTATGCCATCCACGTATAGATAGACCAAGTCTGATCCTCGGGTGCAACGGGGTCCATGTCTTTGTTGGTCCAGACTGTGTCAGGGGCGAGAGCAGATGGCTCCTTTGGAAGCTCCCACGCTGCCAAACTAGTACATCGTGCGCGAACAGTATCTTTAGATGGGAGTAGGGGCATGGCGACAAACAATGGCACAGCTTGGAATAGCCGCGTAGTGAGGGATGAATGACAAGGAGGAAATAATTCTGGATTCGTATCATCTAATTTGGAAATATACAAATATGCAGGAGATGTCGTAAATATACACAAAACTTCCAATCAGCCGTGTCTTTTAATGCTTACTGTTGTTATCATTGGCAATATACTGTTTTGTTATCGCAATCTAAGCCGATGGCACTATTGCCATTTCGGTTTCGACGGGCGAGATAAATGTCGCATCTGCCCCGCGGCTCAGATACCACACAATCTCGCCCGACTTGATATGTTTTCTTTATTCTATGAGACGTGCGTTTCTACTATACTGCGGCAGTGTCATTTCTTATATCAATGTCGACACCAAAAGATAAAAAAGGCACACGAATACAGACAGTGTGCATTTGCAGATTTATTACTCACAGACTCAACTCCTGCGAAGCGAAAGACAAAGAATATCATGGCCACTGTAGCTACTCCTCCCATGGCGACAGTTCTGACCAGCTTCCAGGACCCACTGGATATCGGCAATGTCTACTTCCAGTCAGGCGGATACCGGCTCTCACGGCCTGTCCTCACGGGCGACGATGCTAAGTCGACCTTTAATACCATTCCGACAGTGGACGTGTCCCAGATCTTTTGCCCTGATGCAAGCGTCCGCAGATCTATTGCTGCCGAGATTGCGAGAGTTTGTGAGAATGTCGGGTTTTTCTATGCCGCCAATCCGCCAGTGTCGTACGAGAAGATGGGTAAGATTTCATATAGCTCACGAGTGTCGAGATTTTGCTAACATTCTAACAAATAGATGCTGCCATGGAGATCATCAAGAAGTTCTTCCGGATGCCACAGGAGAATCTCGTACGTTAGGGGATGCGACTCTGGTCAATATAAACGATATAACTAACACCGCAGCTAAATCTCCACGTTGACAATAGCCAAGGGCTTAAGGGCTACCTCCCGTTCGAGTTCCAGGACGGCAGCAGATGCCGCGCATCGTACAGCCTCGGCCGGGACTACACTAACCCAGAGCAGCACTTTGTCAAGCGCGCAACCGACAACACCGTCTCTATCAACCAGTTCCCCAACGATTGCCTCCCCGAGTTTCGAAAGATAATCTATGAATATTGTACGTCATAGCCCGCAGTTGCTCGGTGCACCATCGACTAACCTGTGTAACCAAGATCGTGATGTCTTTGACTTCTCTCGCCAGCTGCTCAAGATCTTCGCACTCGCCCTTGGCCTGGAGGAGGATGACCTGGACACCACTTTCCGATACCCTCTGAACGACATCACGATGCAGTACTATCCAGTGCAAAAGCCGAACGATCAGTCGTCCATCGTCCCACATGCTGACTATGGTGGTGAGTTTTACAATTCTTTACTGCCATATATTCTCGCGACTCTATTGAATATCCTATACTAACATACAAGGCTTCACGCTTCTTTTCCAAGGTAGACTCACTAAACAATTGATAGACTGCGCACATATGCAAATGCTAATGACTTAGATGACGTTGGGGGACTCGAAGTTCTCAACGCAAATGGTATCTGGGTGCCAGCCCCTCCCAAGCAGCACACATACGTGGTCAATACTGGAAGCTACATGGAGGTCCTTTCAAACGGGCGATTCCCGGCGACAGTACACCGCGCCTTTGGAAATGCTAAGTGCGAGCGCTTCTCTCTGCCGTTCTTTTTCAACCCTGACCCCGACGCAATTGTTGCGCCACACCCAAAGCTGCTGCACGCGACGGGCGCAAAGGCACTTTATGCGCCTCAGGACATCAGTCGACGGCAAATCAAAGCCCTGCTATCGAACAGGCCGCTGCACCCATTTTTTCAAAAGCTTCGCGAGATGGGATTTGACGATGAGGACATTACTTTTGACTTGATTACGAAATCAGTTGGCGAGGTCGAGAAGTCGCGCCAGCGCAGATAGGATATCTGTTAGTTGATCTTGCTACAGTTAGCCACATAACTAGGCAGCCCCACAGCTTAACTTGACCTACAAAATAGACAACCATACTACATACAGTACATATATACGTACATACTGTAAATTAGAGTATGCCCTGGGGGTGGAGACCCCTTTGCACAGAGTTGCACATCTGGTCGATTACAAAATCCCACCCAGAACTATGTACCCTGCTACTTGACCAAAACAGCCATCAGACTCACCATTCCCATAACAAGATGGCCAGCCACACAAAGGGATGGTCTCCTAAATTTGTGACTTTGAGCATGATCGTCGTTGACAAGCTACGCTGCCCCGGCAGAGAGCCCCGGCTGAACATTCCGGGTGGCTCCGGGGCATTTGCCACGTTTGGCGCACGGCTTGTTGCAGGCCACAGGCGATCAGGCGAGGTTGGCTGCTTGGTACTAGCCGGGGACGACTTCCCGCATCATGTTTTGCAGCAACTCGACGCCCGGAAAATCAATCTATGTGTTAAAACAAAAGCAAAGCAAAAGTCCACCCGTGGTCTTTTGGAATACCACGATTCTGCATTTAGCCGTAAGTACATCCATACATGTTGCAGCCGGGGCCGTCTTTTACAACACCCAGGGAAAACGTTTCGCTACACAACGGCACCTTTGCAACCACTGCCGAGCGACCTCCCACCCGAATTTATATCGGCCTCTGCATATCATATATTAAGTGACCCTAAATACATAGAAGACCACGCAGCTGAGCTCAAACCCCGCGATTCACGGGCTACAGACCGCGGTGACCCGCTACTCGTGTGGGAACCCTTGCCGGGTCAAGTGTCAGTCCACACAAGAGATTCTCACATGGCGGCATGTAGAAACGTTGACGTGTTCTCTCCAAATCATCTTGAGCTCATGGCGCTATTTAAGGGTACCACAACAGAGGCCGATGCAGATGATGCCCACTTTGACCGCATTCTCGTTGAGAAGTATGCGAGCATTTTTCTACATGCTGGGATCGGTCGCACCGGCACGGGTTCCGTCGTCGTCCGTGCTGGCAGCCGGGGCTGTCTTGTGGCATCACTGCAACTTGACGGCCATTTTCGATGGCTGCCCGCTTTTTCGTTCCCTGGAAATGTGAGCAGGACCGTCGTGGATGCGACCGGCGCAGGCAACACGTTTCTCGGTGCTATGACCTCCCTTCTAGGAGACGGAACAGGCCTCGTTGACGCAGCAAAGTCTGCAACCGTTGCAGCTAGTTTTGCACTGCAGCAAATTGGGCTCGCAAAACTAGATAAAGGCACGAGTGTGCAGGTCGAGAGGTGGAATGGTGAAGCGTTCGAGGATCGGTTGCGAGAATATATTAAATCAATGGAGTACTACACTTGATATATTTCTGTACCCATTTCCGTTCCACCTTTGACAAAGACAGGCTTAATATGCCTCTCGGTGCACTCTATTTGTAGGTCAGTGACACCCGCATTTACACTTTTTATGTCAATACTAGGATTATTCAATGTCAGCTCCTCTACAAACGTATCTTATTAACTGAAGAGCAAACTAAGGGACGTGTATGTGCTACTAGAAATAGCCATAGTAGTCAACCGTGGGGATTTTTTTATACAACAACTAGTGGTGTATTGTTGGAGCGTTTAAAAACTATTCTGACAGAAGGAAATATAGTTGCTATTGTACACGTTTGGGCTGATACGTATCCATTCCTTGTTTTATTACTACATCAGTCCAAAACCGCGCTACTTAAGTGCATGGAACGGTTTATATTCGTGGCAACAGCCAGCTGTCCGAGTTAAAACCGTGTAAGGACAATCATCGGCGAACTTCCATAATTGCGTGATCATAACGTCGTCTATACACTTCATCAAGTTAGATAAATTTCAACGTCTCACATATGTGAAAGGGGTTACAAATCAGCCCAACCACGACAAGAAGTAGAGGTGGGATAGCAACGGAGACAAAAGTAATCAAAGGATTGAAAAAAAAAAATTATTATTAAATATTATAGCAGCTTAAAAGCCAAGGTTCATATACATATGTACTGTGGTCGATCAGGTCCTGACCACAAAATCAAGCACGATCGGAATTACTCAATCTCAATGATCGCCGGGCCCGCCAGGGTGTTGTCATCGGAAACGGAGGTGTTCGACATGGTGAGGACGGCGTAGCTCTGGCCCTCGACACCCTCGGGGATCATGACGGAGAAGCCCTCGTACACGGATGTGACCTCGACGTAAACGGGGCCAGTAACGGTGATGAAGGCCGCGTAGACGGGGGTGCCGGCTGGGGGCATGTAGGTGGTGGTGTCGACGGCGAGGGTGATGGTGTCATTGGTCTTGAAAGGACCGGCGGTGGTGGTGGACAGGGCGGGGAAGGCCTTGACGGGTAGGGCCGGGTTGGTGGACGGGCAAGAGACGAAGAAGGGGGCGGCGAGGGTGTAGACCTCGTTCAGGGAGAGAGGATCGTCAAAGGGCTGGGGAAAGGGGGACTCGCTGAGAGACGCGCGGATGTAGGCGCTGTGGCGCGACTCAACAGTCAGGATCGAGCCGGCGGCGGTGAGGTAGTCCTTGTTGGCAATGGAGGCAGCCGCGCCCAGGTAGGCCGACACACCGACACCCTCGAGAACGGAGGCCAGAGCAACAAAGGACTTGGCGTCGGTCGCAGGGAAACCGTAGGTGCACGCGGCAACAGGGGTTGCGCCGGCAGCTGTGTATGTTTGTTAGTACAACTTATTCTAGTCATCATCGTGTGACATTGGTGGCATTAAAGAGTAGCACATACCGGAGAGAGCAGAGGTCAAGAAGCTGACGTGGGTAGCCTCGTCCTTGGCGACCTCCATCAGGTTGGCGTAGAAGGGGTCGGCGAAGCCAGCGGCGACAAAGTCCGCCTGAGTGTAGTTCTGAAGGCCCTCCTTGTAGAAGGTGGCTTCGAGGTGTTCCAGAGTCAGGGCGTAGTTGAGGATGTCGGCGTCAGAGGCGGCACGCTTGGTGTTCTGCACGGGGGCTGCGTAGGCAGCCGTGGCAGCAAGCACAGCAACGGCGTAGGACTTCATTGTGAGTGAGGTGGTCGTAGATTATAACGGGAAGGCTGGAAAAGATGATGGAGGCTGGCGTCTGGAGAGAGTCTTCGGGATGATGGTCAAAGGGATGCTTTGCGAAGAATGAAGATCGTGTTCTGAAGTTTTTCGAAAGTGGTGAACAGTAGCTCCCTCGCTTTATATAGTCAGACAAAATATAATTCAAAGCCAAAGCCAAAGCCAAAGCCAAACCTGAACCCAAATCTAAATCCAAACAGATCGCCGTCATCACGGCAAGCAACCTTTCCGGTGATTGCCGCTACTGCCTGACAGCTGCCATCAAAGAGAGATTGCATCCTCAGGTATTCCGTGCCTCTCGACCATGACTGCATTCATCCTAGCACTGGTCCGCCAGACTTCTTGGAAGAAGAATACTATATCCTAACAAAATCACCGGCCCATTTGTTTCACCCGCACAACGTGCAGAGAAAGGCGGTAGGTAGTCGGTCCGCCCGTCTAATCACCGATCACCATGATCATCATCACTTTTTACTGTCATTGTCCTCTCGGAAGCCCTCCTATCCGCGCGGAAGATCCCAAGGCCTCAAGCAGTGGTGGTATGCGTTCTCATAGTAGTAGTTAGGGTCCAGAGCCATGTACACGATGCAGCCAAGACGGACTTGGGGTGTAATACACTCTCCGAATGATGAGCACTCAACCCCGGTTTTGTTGAACACGCAAGGTGCCATTCTCGATCCGGTCTAGTGTGCCGGATGTCCAAAAACCCGGGGAGGGCACAAAAGTCTTCCCAGTAAGGTCAAAACGACAGTGACGATCTACCCTCTTCGGGCCTAGAGACGTCCTAAGAATTCTTCCATTTGGAATTTAAAGTCACGCTCGCCACGGTCTGCACCTCCTTTGGGCCATTGGGAGTCTACCCCACTGACTAGCTGTTATTTATTGTGCACCTGCCCGGCTGTTTGATTACTGCCTGCATAGACATCTTGGAGAAGCATGGAATTCATGGTAAAATGAGCAATGTCGGTCTGACGTGTGAGCACGTCAATAAACAGCCTACTACTCAAAGGCGCTACTACAGAGTAATCTACCAGAGCCTTATGTAATAACATGATGAGAGGAGGAGAGGAGCTACCGGAGCTACAGGAGCGTCCTAAGAGCGAGAACTTGCCTCAAGTAGCATCGGACGAGGAGGCCGCTTGAGGCACCAATGCGGCATACAGAAAGGCAGAAAAGTTTCGACGCTCGACCTGGAATCTTATTTCAACTTACCATAACGTCGTTCCAAAATAGTTTAAGCGTAAAACAACTCTTTTGATAATAATACCTTAACTCATACCGGTAGATTTAACCGTTTGTACCGCGGTAACTTTAGCCGAAACTTTAATCGTTAAGAAGCTCACAAAGGCCGATCGAGATAATCGCCATGAGGTCTCTTTTCGCGCATGCAGGAAGCTCCATCCCATCTCACGGAAACTCTCTGGCCGCGGGCTCCGAGGGAGGCGCAAACGTGGAAGCTCCAAAATGCTCTTCGGATGTGAATAGTCCCGGAAGTCAAGTATATAAGCAACTACAAAGTACATCGTATGCTGCTAACGCAATTGAGTACTAGTTCGGCCAGTCTAGCCTGTCTGCCTCTACTTCATACACGATTTGGCTTACAGTTGTGGTGATAAAATCGGTCTCGTCACTGATCATACTTCAGTCACTGCCCAGCACTCCGCACCAGCGCTGATTTAACATTTTGTGGTGAGATGTCATGGCCCACCACGCGATTGACCAAAGACTCCGAGAGCGATTTGCTCTCGCGCTAGAAAGCGCCCAAATCTTGGAAACTCGGACAGCCAGACTAATCACAATATGTGCACAGATGAGGGAACGAGGAAACAAGGAAAACATGCAATTTACGGGGCAATAAGACATCGAAACAAGATGGAGCAATCTTATTATTCGAGCTAGATCGGTATGTAATGACAGGCATGTCTTGTGTGAAAAAGGGGAGACCTTCCACTACGCTGCAAGCGTGCGATGTCTTACATTGTAGTGTTTTGATCAGAATCTTGAGACTACACTATTCCCATCGAGCTCACGGTCAGGTGGGAGGATGAAGAATGAGAAGAGGGGTCGAGCAAGCAAACTCCGGGAAGGACGTTATATTTCCTCTTCCTCTCCTACTTAGCTTTCGCTGAACGTCCCTTCAGTGGTAGGTCGAGGAGCCACGGATCGTGCAAAATCGAGACACGCCTCCTACAAGTTTGCATCAAGCTTATTGTAGGTTGTACACTCGAAGGCCAGATATTCATCCACTTCCCCTTTTACAACTTTTGGGAATTAAAGGAGATGCATATCATAGACTTGGGTGCTACAGAGGATCTTGGACCATGAAGACCAGTGCCTTCTTATCGCTGTTACTCGCCGCGAGACGATGGCAGTCTATGCCGTCGTGACAAACCAGAGGTGGTGGTTGGCCGTAGAATTGAAGAGTAGAGATGGAATATAATGGCCACCAGTCTTTAAGCCTGTGGGTATTTCAAGATTCGTTATGAGTTCACTAGTTGCTCTGTGCGAGCAGAATGTTACCAAACGCGTATATACTTGAAAAATGCGTCAACGACAACGCAGGCTGCTCCCTGAGCCTTGCTGTAGCTGCATCTCAATCACATCCACATGTCTGCCTACTGGACCTATACGGCTCTCACAGACATGCGCCTCGACGTCCCAGGCTTGGTCGATGAGATTGGCCTAAGGGCGTGATGCGTATCATGTGTACAGATGCACTTATTGCACGGGTTAGGTTTCGCCCATTTGGGACGGAAAATCATGACGAATCACTTTATGAATTCGGTTGAAAGTCGTCGAATGTGTCTTTTCCTTTGCCTTTCTTTTACCATTAATTCTTTGACACTCTGTCGCTATTAAACTATCATTATTAAGTGCATTGTCGGAATCTATCTCATAGCTGCAATTAAAGTTTTTTTTTCGTTTTGAAGCCGGTTACTGTATAGCAGTAGTATTTTTTTTAAAAAAAATTGAATTTATGAACAAAATATCCATTGAAATCAAAAATATCTAAATATTATTTTGAAATGTACATCAAACATTAAATAAATTCAAACAAAAACTCAAAATTCCATTGATTTAATCATACAAAAATAAAGCTGTAAATAAGGAAACTACGATTAGATCATATAATATGCCGAACAGTATTGTTTTGTCTTATAAGAAAATGAAAACTAAAAGGGGTATAAAGTTGACTGATTTACCAGTATATCTTTATACGAGACTCAACACAGTCTTTTATGCACGACTAGAAATCAATACTAGTTGAATAGGCAATAATTGCTCCCGTGCAATGATTACACCCATACAGGACGACACGCATCACGCCTTTATTTGGTAGAACAAGTCTAGCAAGGATGGGTCTAGCAACGGCTGCTATACCGCGTATCATGATTATCATGAAATAAGGTGGTAGGTGCATGGCGCACGGAGTTTATGGCTTAACCGATGTGTTGATTTTGGCGGAATTCTGCTAATGTGTTGTCAAAGACTTACTTTCGCCTACTGCAGCTCTTCTCTTTACCCTGCATTACGGCATACTCTGTATCGTCTAAATAGACCAAAACTGCTCCCTTTGACAACGGGACTTTCTTACCTGATTTCAGGTTCTCGTAGTGCGTACCTATGTACAGACTGAGACTGGAATACTGAGTTAGGCTGTGCCGCTGTCGTGCGCCTACAGCATTTCTGTATGCTTGGTTGTAAACCTCCTTATTTTCTCCTGATGTCTACAGATGTGAGGCGTGGCAGGCGACATAGATTGACGGCTGACGAGCCAGAAGCTTTTGCCACGAGCATTAGAGCGTTGGCCGCTGATTGTTTGTTACCGCTGAGGCTAGGCGGCATGGGCTGGCTGTCGTGCTTATCATCGGCAATACCGGCGCTGCTATTTCCGGCGGCCAAGCACCTCATCCGCGCGACGCCAAGCAGAAAGACTTCGCCGTATGTGCCGGCTCCTGCTTCCTGTGTAGTACTGGCGACTTTGTTGTGTCAGTCGGTATGCCTAGTTGGGCTGTTTAATGCCGCTTTGTCTTCCTTCCCGCTTGCATAGTGTCTATGGCATCCGAAAGTCGTGCTTTCTAGGGCGGTCGGCCTACGACTGCCAGTAACATCTGGCCCCGTTCCAGCCATATATGTTACCACAATTGACATCCCATTGTCTGTGCCATTGTTTGACACAAGACGAAAGAAGACGGGTACTCACACTCATACATCCGGCCCTTCAGATTGTAGTAGAGCGTATCTTCAGTCTGTCAAAAAAAAAACGCATATACTCGTGAAAGCGGCCTGCCGTGTTTGGTCAGATCATTTGTGATAGTGTAGGTCTGGGGAATTGAGTGCCAAGTTTGGGGTCTCGAGGGGCAAATAAGAGCAGTATTTATCAAATATGTGCGTTCGTGCTAGCATACGACGTTGGCTCTATGCTTCGCGCGGATGGTATGTAGTGACGAGTCTTTCCATCAGTGACGCCGTTGCAACAACGGGAGTTGGATCTAAGCCAAGGCTGCTTGCCATTTTACTCATATTAGAAGAAAACGCGGAGGCAGCCCCGTGTTGTGGTGTCGCGTTATTTGGTGACGCGTCGTGGACGTGACTTTGGCCTATTGAAATTCCCTGATCTGATCGCTCACTGAAATCTGCCGACCATAAAGTCTCAATTGGCATTACGTTGATTAGAAATTCTTCTATAGCCTAGTGTATGAACGGCGAATGTCGGGCTGTCACTTGATTTTCGGCAGCTGTATGAAAATGACATGAAAGTGCAAGTCTCTATAGTCAAGATTGGAGAGTATAATTCGTTCAGAAGGCCCGACCGATCCGAGTCTTTAAAGAGCGGGCTTTCGTGGAAGTGTGAAGTTAGAACTACATGAGGAGGAAGCGGTCATATTAAAGGAATGTGAGAAAGCCAAGACGTACGGCACGTCACCTAGATCACGAAAGACGAAGAATAGGCTGCATCTTCATGCAGGGCCCGTGGGTCATATCTGACAATTGCCTTATGAGAGTCATGACCCATTATAGCCTCTCGAGATGCAATTAAGCTTGTCTCAACTATGAGTTCGTGACCTCAAGATGTGCTGGCTCACGATGGAATAGCTAGAGGCACAGCGGGTACAGGGAGCACGGTCGCTAAGTATAATGGAGCAGGGGCGGCATAGGAGCACGTGCGGAGGAGGAAACTCTAGAGGTTTTCTTGTGTAGTATATTGGGCTGATCGATCGCCTAAGTTAATGCCTGGCAGCCCTAAACAAGCGATACCGAGGATCTCCCAAGAAATTATTCGTATTGGAATAGAGGAATTCCACACATTGCAACATAAGACATGCACTTGACCTAAATGCCGAGACTTGATAATGAATAACGTATGTTACAATCGCCGACATACGGCATAAGCAGTGGTTTCTTCTACCCGTAGAGACACCGCCGTGTCGATTCCGAGTATATTGTGTGAAGCATAGACAAGCCAAGCTAGACGACGAAAACGAGCCGTACATTCCTACTGCGCACTAATATCTAGTTTGCTCGTGAGGCTGCGCCGACTTAACAAGACAATGCATGGTGTGGGGCAGGGCAGGGATGGCAGTTACAGAATAAAGATTAAAGTTGGGAAAGTCAGCCGATCATCTCGTCTCTTACCATCTTATCATAGATATACGGCTGAGGCGACTGGGCGGTGCAGGTTATCGGTGACCGAGATCTCATATGGAACTCCTGCCAAGAGATCAGAGTGGATCGCTGTGCAGGCATATGCACTGACGTCGTATTGATTGTGTAGGCTGGGGCTTCTCCTCGTCAGAACTCATGGTTATCCCAAGAACTTTACATCGTATTCTTACTCGTGACGTTTGGCTGCGCCGCAGAGCATAGGGCCGTGCTGCAAGGTATCATAGTCCCATGTGCATGATGTGCGATCAACCTGTCAACCCGTGATACCCGCGAGCTTAACAAGGATGGAGGTCTTATCGAGCAAGGCATCACTGACGTGCAGTGATGCCGGTCCTTGACTTGTATAAATGGGAAGAGTCTCTCATCTTGATATTCTTATTTTTTACTACATCATCAACAACCAGGTCTCTCTCTCAGTCTTTCTCTTAGCCATCCACTCATTCAAAGACGGCAAGCCTTTTCACACTCTTTAAGGCTTTCTCTTCTCAGTTCGAGTTTCACTTTTACTCTGATAATCATTTACACTCTCATTTTAGCATCATAGGCTACTTTTTTTCTACTCTTATTCATATTTCATTTATATCTAACCACCATAGATACGAAAGAAAATGGCGCGTGGCATGAAGACTCTGCCGACATGGGCTGTGGCAGCCTTACTTTTCAGCCGCGGGTCGGCATCGCCAGTCTCCCTCTCTACTCCACTCGAAAAGCGTGCCGACCTATTCCCTGGACAGACTTGTACTGCCGACACCATTGAGCCGCAAACGTGGCGGGATTATGGAATGAACATATTCCTCACCTCCTGGAGTGCTATCAATGTCACCGTGGAAGATACGAATAATATCCAATCCATGGCAGCTTCGTTTGGAGCACCCAACTTCTTCTGGTATGTACTTGAAGTAAATTTAAATTGGAAGCATCAACTGACTGGATTCACTTCACTAGCGGCCTCGATCAGTTCTGCAATGCTGGGCAGCCATGCGAGCCGGTCGCGGTTCCCGGATGGTAAGTCCAAGAATGCTCCATCGAAGTTGAGCTACAGTGGTGCCAATACTAACGCCAAAAGGTATGCGCTCGTGGCCATTCAAAACTGGAACAGCTACATGAACTCATTGAATACCGCCATCACGTTTGCATCGACTATTGCAGGATTGACTCTGCCTAGCATCGTTAAAGATCTTTACCCAAAGACGTCAGACAACCTTACCCCACTCAAGAATATCGTGCGACTTTTTACAACCGTCCTCGGCGTTGTTCCGTTCACTGGCGGTGTCGCGACGACATCTGGTGCGTTCACCGGCGGAATTAACTACGTCTCATCAGTTCTCAACCCCCCAACAGCTGCCAATCTCTTCGTAAACTGGGGTGACATCTCAGCGTCGCTCGCCACGGTTGTGTCAGACTACCAAGCAGCTGTTTCTACCGGCTTTCAAAATGTTATCAACGCTCCGGTGAACGGGAGCGGTGGCATCAACGACATTATCGCTAACGGCGAATTCTTCGGCGTGTCACAAAATACCACTCAGGCAGATTTGCAAAAGGCGGTTACGTCCTCTTTCCAGACATATTCCATTGGCCTTGTCTTCCAGGCCCAGAAGATCTTCCTCGTACGCAACCAGGGGCCAGGAACCTGCCAGAACTTCACCGAGTGGGGCAATGCAGGCATCTGCATCAACCACGACGACGGCACGTTAACGCAGCTTATCATGGTCAAGGACGATTCCAATGGCAACTCCAAAGTTATGTCCAAAGAGTGCGATCTCTTGGTCAGCAAGTATGGCATGACGCAGGAGCAGATCCTGCTTGGCCCGGCTGCTTGCAAGGACGCCAACGATGGCAAACAGCTTACTGACCCCCTGGATGCTGCCCTACCGCTCGACGCGACAACACAGTGCCTGTTCAATGTGCTCGTTTGTGACAGCTCACCAGCTGGTGATGACTTGGGAACTATCGGGGACTGCAGAAAACAAGGATTGGATGTTTGAGTGGTGGCCTAGGCACGCATAGACGATTGAACAATCTGGGGGAGGTGGGGAACCAAATATGTATTGTTATGTTATATCATTATCCCAAAGATCATAGAAATAGAAAGCTTCAGTAAAATAATAACTTTCGACAAATACTCTATGTTAAACAGTACGCTGCTGAAAAGCATGGCATGGCATAAAATATACTTCACACTGGTTTTCAAGTTAAGTAGAATCAACACACTAGAAAATATAGAGATCTAGCAACTGTATGTTTACTGAAATACAGTGATGAAGCCTTCCTTTCTTCACCGTTCACATCCAAGTACATAACAAACAGCAGTCTGCTATTACTGACTAAGAATCAAGACTTAGGGTTAGGGTTAGGGTTAGGGTTAGGGTTAGGGTTAGGGTTAGGGTTAGGGTTAGGGTTAGGGTTAGGGTTAGGGTTAGGGTTAGGGTTAGGGTTAGGGTTAGGGTTA